>CM046031.1:5449454-5879454 GCA_025215565.1 Flaveria ramosissima
AAATTGATGTTTTTAATCTTTTGGAGGAAAATAGTTATTTTTGTCAAAACCTTAGGGAGCAAAATTGAAATTAACTCAAAAAAGTTAGTGCAATAAAGAAAAAGGGAAAAAGGAAAGTCTTCTAAAATGATTTTAGTTATGGAGAAGGGACCACCGAGGACGCCTGGTATGCATCACAGAGAATGTGTGAGCTATCCCACCAATAGGAAAAAGAGATGTCAATATCAGTCCGTTGGATTAAGGTTCCTCCATGCTCCTTATTGGTTATAAATACCCCATGACCTCATGCATAGAAAGGGAGGAAAATATAGAGAGAAAACTTTGTACTAAAAACAGTGAGTAAGCTTATGAATGAAGTTCTGTAAACCTTCCATACCATTTTGATATCATACGGTGATTCTCCTCTTTTTACCTCCTGTTGAGTTCTCATAACTCTTCAAGTTCTTTTTCACAACTTTTGCTAATGCTTTGTGTGATTGATATGGTAATCTAGATTCATTCCAATACAACATGAAATATCTAAAATTATTGTTTAATATCATCTGTTCATGCTTTCAGCTTTGCGAAATTATTTAAGTGTTTTTATGTAATAAGACCAATGCTAATAAAGCATTAGATTAGACTGATCTAATATTTCGTTTGAATAGTTCCCCTCTTTAACTATCATACATTGTTTTCAGGTAAGAGAAGGGCTCTAATACCTCCTTCTGTAGGATATGTCAACGAGAATTTGGGACCAATTCCAGATGAGGTTTGCCACTTTGTCCTAGTTTTGCTAAACATGAACCCTAAAGTCACCTATTTTGCATGCTATATGTGATATTATTACTCACTACGTCTTAAATAAGTGCAACATTTGATACGAGTCACTTGAAGCATAGTTTAATTGAATTGTTCTATTATTAGGCAAACGTCTTAAAACCAGATATGGCAATTTTGATTCATTTACGTATGAGTGGGTTGATACGATCTATGTTTGACCCAAATGGTGAAACGGGTGCAAAATATAGTTGAATGGAGAACAAGTCAACTGGTTGAAATTCACATGGTGGCATTTTTTAATGCATAAAACAACCTCTGGATTAGGTTTTATTTGAAGCCCTATTTTATTGTTGTATCGATATTGGGTAATCGTAAATAAGAGAAAACATGGTAAAATATAATAAAAGTAAGGTAGGCTGTTTCTATGTAAAGGTTTAAAAGTGCAAGTTCTTTTTTTATTAATTACCTTTGTGCACCTAACATATGTGTAATTTGTTATATATTATTTGTAACGTCTAGCCCCTCATACCACCAATATTGTCCGCTTTGCCTACCACCAATTCCCTTCTTTTTCAACTTTAGACAGTTCCTTTTGAAATGACCACTCTATCCGCACTCATAACAACCTCTTTACTTCTCATGCGTATAAGGAGGTCTATTGGAGATGTTCACCCTACAGTTCTTGGCAGCATGGCCAAACTCACCATACCGCTCGCGGTTGTTCTTGTTGCACGCGCCATTGTGGTGATAGTTGCACTTGTTGCACTTTGAAATATTACCATTGTAACAACCTTGATTCTACGTATTCGAGGAAAATTGATTGAAGTTACGATAGTTGTCGAACTTACTTGGTTGTTATTGCTTTTGAGAGGCACCTAAAGATGATTGCCTATTGTGATTGGAGTTGGATCCCACTTGCGCTTATTACCGCCATCAGAGATATTCGACGCAGCACCGCGCAGGGGTAGCTTACCCTGCGCGACGGCCTGGTTAGTTAACTTGTACGCCAATCTAATCACGTCTTGAATCGTGCCTAGTCGGGCAGTACTGACCATGCTTTGGATCTCCGGAACTAACCCATTGAGGTACTTTTCAATTCTCATTTGAAGAGGGTTAATCATATTCGGGCATAAGGTGGCAAGCTCGTGAGAGCGAGTAGTATTCTCTATCTTAAAACTTGTCATCTTCAAGTTCTAAAATTCCATATCTAATTTCTGCACCTCATCCTGAGAGTGGCATTCTTCCTTTAGTAGATTCTTAAAATCGTCCTACGTGGTTTGGTTGACAATTTCCACACCCAGATCTCATTGTTCCACCAGCTTAATGCAGCTCCGTTGAGTGTGCTAGTGGCATATTTTACCCGATTCGCCACCACGCAGTTGTAGATTTCGAAGACGAACTCTAGTTTCTTGAACCAGTGAAGGAGTCCAACTGCTCCTTCGACCCCAGTAAAAGGGTTGGGTTTGCAGTCCATGAAAGACTTGTAGGTACAAACCCCTTGACTTGGAACAAATTTTAGATCAGAGGTTAGAATTATAAAGGATTTCACAATTAGCAGGATTGACAAGAAACTTTAACATCATAAATGAACTGGTATTACTTAATAATCGGAGCAGGTTGTGGGTTGTGATTTGTGACAACCCGAGTTTTCAGATTAACACCGATCTCATTATTTAACCTCCCTCCGTTATTTTGTTACTAATCAATCTTATTATTATAATGATTATTAATATTACTACTATTATTATTATTATTAATATTATTATTCTTATTAAAATTAATAAGTAGAGGGTTTAAATTGTAATTTAACTAAACTCGAGGGATTAATTAATTCATAGTTGAGGGACCAAAGTGCAATTTATCAAAATTCCAATTCATATAACAGTTTCATGTCGCGGCCCCTCACTCAAAACCCTAATCACCGAGAGACCTTCTTCCGCCGCTTGTTGCCCTTGCCGTCGCCACCGTACGCCGCCGTTAGCCACCGTCGGTTGCCGTCGCACCACCGAATCAACCTGTTTTGTCGCCGTTAGCCGTCGTTTTGTCACCGCCGTCTCGGCGTTTACTCAATTCGTAAGTAACTTATCATCGTAAACTTCGTTTCGTTTTGTTCTATTTTCGTCTTTGGTTCGGTTGAATCGGGTTCCTTCGTGGTTTCGTACGCGACTGTTGCGTGCATATATATGCGTATGTATATGCTTGCATATATGCGTATGTATGTATGTAGCCGTGTATATATATGTTGATATATGCGTGTATGTGGGTTTTGCAGCGCGAATATATATATGTATGCATGTGCAGCCCGTGAACGTATATGTATGTATGTGTGTGAATGTGCAGTGTGTGTACTGTGTAATGTGTATATATGTGTGCTATGTATGTTGTGTGTGTGTTAATGTTGCAATAAGCAAAACACAGCAGCCAAGGCTGCTGTGTACGATGGCAATTTATATATATACATATATATTGTGTGTGTTGATTGTATATATAGTGTATGGGTGAAGTGTGTGTGTGTACACATTGGTATGTATATATATAATTGTGGAGGTTTGTTGTTAGTATATATATATATATGTATAGTATGTGTATGTAATCATTGTATGTAATGGTTGCGTATATATATTGTACATGGTGGTATCAATGGCTGCGTTTGTGACGTGTATGATTGTGTGTGTATTCAAGGGTTTAAATGTACTCGTATGTGTGTGTGTCGCACGTTAGACCCGAACCAACCGAATACATCTATTTTTGGCGAACACATTTTAAAGGCTTAATTATAACTAATTATAGGTGTTTGTCCGCTCGTTGTTCGCATCCTTAGAAGCCCTTCTGTTCACTTTATTTTTCATCACGTTTGAGGTGAGTTCTCAGCCCCACTTTACTTACTTTCTTTGGGGTGAAAGAAACGTGTGTTCTAAACGTATTTTCACCTGATCAGTATTACTTTAATATCACTTGTTTACTAGTGTGACACCATGCTTAAGTCCTCTCTTTCGAACCGTTAATATATGTACTCTAGCGAGGTAATTCTGAGTAGATCTACTGGGTTTGACAAACCCCACCCGGTCTAGTCGCGCCAGCACAACGTTCGTCAAACGGGTGTTTGATTGACCTAATCCTGTTGCTGTGACCGGTGTTCATAGCCGAGGCATTCTTTACGTTGTCAGCGTCGGTTGCGAACTTCATACACTTAGTAACTTGTTGAGTAGACTAGCTATCTACTGATATTATTTTGATTATTGTATCAGTTTACTGTTATGATCAATTTATCAAAACCTGTGAACTCACCAACCTTGTGTTGACACTTCAGCATGTTTCTTTCAGGTTCACAAGATTCGCACGCTTAGGAGCATTTCATTCATGCATTACTATCCACGTGATTTATTTAACGTTTTTCAGTGAATTTTATTTATTCGGTTTGCGCGTGTTGCGTCATTTAAACAATTAAGATTTATTATGCTTCCGCAACTTTTGTTATGTTTACGTTAATAGCTCAGTTGTTTGGTTTTATCAAACTTTAGAAACAAATTATGTTTTATAATTAAAGTGTCGTTTGGTGTAACTAGTGGCTGAGATCCTGGAAGTCACACGCCTAACAGTAAAACCCCGTTTGTGGAAATTGAGGGTGTGACAGATTGGTATCAGAGCTGCTGGTTATAGCGAACTAAATTAAAAATTGCATCACATTTGCATTGCATTTAGACTATAGCCTGATGCCTTAGTTACACACATATAGACACGATTAGTTTGCTCGTAGACTTTGCTTGTTTGTTCGTTGGCTTTGTTTGTTTGCTTTATTTGCGGGATTCATTGGCATTGCTTATTCTTGTGAACAGTTCCTTGCAGAATGGCATCATCTCCTTCAGCGCCATCATCATCTTCTCGAGGCAAGAGGCCTATCCATTACGATCACATTCCTTCCTCTGAGAACTCCTGCATCTGGCCCTTACGTTATAATAATAACGAGAGACTCGATTACGATCAACATTTTGCTTTACCCGAGTACCCACCGGTTCATAGGTGGGAGTGCTACCCACAATACATTACTGATCTCATCCTAGAGAAGAATGTACCCCCACCTCTCGAAAACCGCCCACGCACTAGATCCACTGCTGGTAGGGACCCTAATGCCCCTACATTACCACCACTTCCTTGCCCTCCAAAGCAGGCTATAGCTGCTTTGGCAGCCACAGTGCATTTGCAGCGTAAGCGTGTGGCCGCACTCGTGAAGGAAAATGCGGAACTAAAGAAAACATCGGCTAGGACTGCGGAGAAACTCGAACGATTCGAGACTTGATTCGATAACTTCGTGGAATACCACAATGACCTAATAGATCGTTATAATGGACTGGTCGGGCGGCCGAGAACACAGACCAGCGACTAGAAATTGTGGAATCCCAAGTCTTCGCTCAGAACGCAGTGCCTGAACCAGAAGCAGCACCTGAAGAGGAAGAAGAACCAGAGGAGGCACCTGAAGAAGGAGAAGAACCCGAGGAAGCACCGGAGGAAGAAGAACTCGAGGAAGCACCGGAGGAAGAAGACCCTGAGGAAGAGCCAGAAGAAGAACCTGAGGAGCAGCCTGATGACGAGGCGGAAAACAGCGACGGATCTGTTGACTCTCACTGACTTCCTCATTTATCCTTTTCTTTCATTAATTCTTTTATTCCATTGGACTTATTTCATTTCACACCTAGATGGGAAGGGTTGTTTCCCATCTGACTGATACTTTTGGATTTTAGTATTTGATTTGATTAATTGTATGCGTACTTACAATTTATTTAATCAAAAATTATTATTTGAACTTATTAGTTGTGTGTGCTAAATTCTTTTAATTACTTGTACTTAAATGAAGTGGATATGTTGCATATTGCTTATTTTTGTATGTTGTGATTGTTAAGAATGTCTGGAACTGGCCGAGGACGCGGACGTGGTCGTGGTACCATTAACATGACCCCTGCCGAACTAGCAGCTTTAATCAACCAACACCTCGGATTTGCGAGAGCATCAGCCACGTGTTGGTTGATTAAAGCTGCTAGTTCGGCAGGGGTCATGTTAATGGTACCACGACCACGTCCGCGTCCTCGGCCAGTTCCAGACATTCTTAACAATCACAACATACAAAAATAAGCAATATGCAACATATCCACTTCATTTAAGTACAAGTAATTAAAAGAATTTAGCGCACACAACTAATAAGTTCAAATAATAATTTTTGATTAAATAAATTGTAAGTACGCATACAATTAATCAAATCAAATACTAAAATCCAAAAGTATCAGTCAGATGGGAAACAACCCTTCCCATCTAGGTGTGAAATGAAATAAGTCCAATGGAATAAAAGAATTAATGAAAGAAAAGGATAAATGAGGAAGTCAGTGAGAGTCAACAGATTCGTCGTTGTTTTCCGCCTCGTCATCAGGCTGCTCCTCAGGTTCTTCTTCTGGCTCTTCCTCAGGGTCTTCTTCCTCCGGTGCTTCCTCGAGTTCTTCTTCCTCCGGTGCTTCCTCGGGTTCTTCTCCTTCTTCAGGTGCCTCCTCTGGTTCTTCTTCCTCTTCAGGTGCTGCTTCTGGTTCAGGCACTGCGTTCTGAGCGAAGACTTGGGATTCCACAATTCCTAGTCGCTGGTCTGTGTTCTCGGCCCGCCCGACCAGTCCATTATAACGATCTATTAGGTCATTGTGGTATTCCACGAAGTTATCGAATCGAGTCTCGAATCGTTCGAGTTTCTCCGCAGTCCTAGCCGATGTTTTCTTTAGTTCCGCATTTTCCTTCACGAGTGCGGCCACACGCTTACGCTGCAAATGCACTGTGGCTGCCAAAGCAGCTATAGCCTGCTCTGGAGGGCAAGGAAGTGGTGGTAATGTAGGGGCATTAGGGTCCCTACCAGCAGTGGATCTAGTGCGTGGGCGGTTTTCGAGAGGTGGGGGTACATTCTTCTCTAGGATGAGATCAGTAATGTACTGTGGGTAGCACTCCCACCTATAAACCGGTGGGTACTCGGGTAAAGCAAAATGTTGATCGTAATCGAGTCTCTCGTTATTATTATAACGTAAGGGCCAGACGCAGGAGTTCTCAGAGGAAGGAATGTGATCGTAATGGATAGGCCTCTTGCCTCGAGAAGATGATGATGGCGCTGAAGGAGATGATGCCATTCTGCAAGGAACTGTTCACAAGAATAAGCAATGCCAATGAATCCCGCAAATAAAGCAAACAAACAAAGCCAACGAACAAACAAGCAAAGTCTACGAGCAAACTAATCGTGTCTATATGTGTGTAACTAAGGCATCAGGCTATAGTCTAAATGCATTGCAAATGTGATGCAATTTTTAATTTAGTTCGCTATAACCAGCAGCTCTGATACCAATCTGTCACACCCTCAATTTCCACAAACGGGGTTTTACCGTTAGGCGTGTGACTTCCAGGATCTCAGCCACTAGTTACACCAAACGACACTTTAATTATAAAACATAATTTGTTTCTAAAGTTTGATAAAACCAAACAACTGAGCTATTAACGTAAACATAACAAAAGTTGCGGAAGCATAATAAATCTTAATTGTTTAAATGGCGCAACACGCGCAAACCGAATAAATAAAATTCACTGAAAAACGTTAAATAAATCACGTGGATAGTAATGCATGAATGAAATGCTCCTAAGCGTGCGAATCTTGTGAACCTGAAAGAAACATGCTGAAGTGTCAACACAAGGTTGGTGAGTTCACAGGTTTTGATAAATTGATCATAACAGTAAACTGATACAGTAATCAAAATAATATCAGTAGATAGCTAGTCTACTCAACAAGTTACTAAGTGTATGAAGTTCGCAACCGACGCTGACAACGTAAAGAATGCCTCGGCTATGAACACCGGTCACAGCAACAGGATTAGGTCAATTAAACACCCGTTTGACGAACGTTGTGCTAGCGCGACTAGCCCGGGTGGGGTTTGTCAAACCCAGTAGATCTACTCAGAATTACCTCGCTAGAGTACATATATTAAAGGTTCGAAAGAGAGGACTTAAGCATGGTGTCACACTAGTAAACAAGTGATATTAAAGTAATACTGATCAGGTGAAAATACGTTTAGAACACACGTTTCTTTCACCCCAAAGAAAGTAAGTAAAGTGGGGCTGAGAACTCACCTCAAACGTGATGAAAAATAAAGTGAACAGAAGGGCTTCTAAGGATGCGAACAACGAGCGGACAAACACCTATAATTAGTTATAATTAAGCCTTTAAAATGTGTTCGCCAAAAATAGATGTATTCGGTTGGTTCGGGTCTAACGTGCGACACACACACATACGAGTACATTTAAACCCTTGAATACACACACAATCATACACGTCACAAACGCAGCCATTGATACCACCGTGTACAATATATATACGCAACCATTACATACAATGATTACATACACATACTATACATATATATATATATACTAACAACAAACCTCCACAATTATATATATACATACCAATGTGTACACACACACACTTCACCCATACACTATATATACAATCAACACACACAATATATATGTATATATATATAAATTGCCATCGTACACAGCAGCCTTGGCTGCTGTGTTTTGCTTATTGCAACATTAACACACACACAACATACATAGCACACATATATACACATTACACAGTACACACACTGCACATTCACACACATACATACATATACGTTCACGGGCTGCACATGCATACATATATATATTCGCGCTGCAAAACCCACATACACGCATATATCAACATATATATATACACCGCTACATACATACATACGCATATATGCAAGCATATACATACGCATATATATGCACGCAACAGTCGCGTACGAAACCACGAAGGAACCCGATTCAACCGAACCAAAGACGAAAATAGAACAAAACGAAACGAAGTTTACGATGATAAGTTACTTACGAATTGAGTAAACGCCGAGACGGCGGTGACAAAACGACGGCTAACGGCGACAAAACAGGTTGATTCGGTGGTGCGACGGCAAGGGCAACAAGCGGCGGAAGAAGGTCTCTCGGTGATTAGGGTTTTGAGTGAGGGGCCGCGACATGAAACTGTTATATGAATTGGAATTTTGATAAATTGCACTTTGGTCCCTCAACTATGAATTAATTAATCCCTCGAGTTTAGTTAAATTACAATTTAAACCCTCTACTTATTAATTTTAATAAGAATAATAATATTAATAATAATAATAATAGTAGTAATATTAATAATCATTATAATAATAAGATTGATTAGTAACAAAATAACGGAGGGAGGTTAAATAATGAGATCGGTGTTAATCTGAAAACTCGGGTTGTCACATGATTGGCCAATATACGAGCCACGTGCTCATTGATAAGTGCGGCAAGCTCTCCCGGAGTCATATTGATAATGTCATGACCACGTACACGTCCAGACATTCTTAACAATCACAACATACATAAATAAGTAAATATCTTGCATATCAACTTCATATGAGTACATATAATTAAATAATTTAGCACAACCACAACTTTATGTTCAAATAATAATCTCTGAAAAAATAAATTGTAACTACGTCTACAATCAATTAAACCAAATATCAAAATCAAATATGTTAGTCAGATGGGAAACAACCCTTCCCATCTAGGTGCAAAGTATGTAGAAAATCAAACAAACAAATGAAATAGAAATCAACGAGACACGATGGATCCAGTGCTATTCTCGGGCTCTTCCTCGGGCTCCTCTTCAGATTCTTCCTCGGGCTCCTCTTCAGATTCTTCCTCGGGCTCCTCTTTCGGTTCCGGTGCTACATTCATCACGTTGATGTAACCTTCAATTTCTTCAATTCGCTGTCTATTTGCTGTTATATCCTCCTCATCACTAGCCATGCGATTATTAAGGGCTACCACACCTTCTGCCAGGCGTTATGACTCCTGACTGATTCCTTCGTTCGCTCCTTAGTTGCCACGATTTCATCCATGGCTCGCCTCAGTACTTGTCTAAGTGCCACGTTATCAACTATGAGGTCTCTTGTAAGCTTTCGCTCAGCATCCAATGTGGTCGTCAAAGTGGTTATGGCCTACTACGAAGAGGAAGTGAGAGGAGGCAAAGTAGGCTAGAAAGGCATAGCAGGGGCGGATCTAGTCCGAGATTGACGTTTCGAGGAGTAGGAACATGTTCCTTCTGAATCAACCAAGACATGTACCGAGGGTAATCCGACCAGTCACGCGTCGAAGGAATAAGAGGTAAAGCAAAAGGTTGATCATAATCCAAAGGAGCCCGGGGAAGAACCTGAAGAGGAGCTCGAGGAAGAGCCCAAGAACAGCATTGGATCTTTCGCGTCTCATTGATTTCTATTTCACTTCTTTCATTCATTTGTCTGACTTCCTACGTACTTTGCACCTAAAAGGGAATGGTTGTTTCCCAACCGACTGTCGTATTTGGATTTTGATATTTGGTCTAATTGATTGTAGACACAGTTACAATTTATTTGTCGTATATTATTATTTAAGTCCTTCTTTGAATCATTAGAGCTCGAGTACATCTAAGCAAGTGCATCAAAGAGTTCTTTGGCTGACTTGCAATGCTCAAACCCCACCATGATGGAGTTTGGGATTGCAGTCATGAGAACAGTCATAGCATTGCTGTCAATGTCGAGCCTCTTCCTATCTTCATCAGAGTAGTCTTCGACATCCTTCTCGATCATGGCACCGTTTCCACCAGCAACTTTTGGCTTGTACGGGCCATTCACGATGGACTGCCACATCTTGCTATCCTGGTATCTGATGAAGCCTTCCATTCTTCTGCTCCAAGACCTGAAGTTTTCAGGATCGATGATAGGAGCTTTGGTCATCGTTCCCATTTCGACTTCAGATTTGTTGAGGGCCATTTTTGAGTGAGGTATAAGGAGGAGTGAAAAACTTGGTTGATTGGGATGGTAAGATCTTACAATCAAGAGCCTAAAAAGCTCTGATACCAATTGCAGGATCGGGTTTTGTCACTTAACACTTGTTTTTCTCTCAAACTCACTTATAATAGTCACTCAAACAAGATGAAGCAATGTCTTTGACAAGAGTTGATAGTAATATAATAAGTAATCAAAGCAACAAGCAGAAATATTTTCAAGGAACTTGTATATATTACTTCTCAACTCAAGATTACAAGACACTTACAAACATACAACAAGAGTTACAATGAGAAACTATATATACTAGATCCTACAGCCGGTTATACTTGATACCAGCTGGAAACCTAAGACTAAAGCATATACTACAATGCTATAGTTAAGGTATCTTAGATAAAGTATTATCTAAGATATGGTAGTCATGACATGTCCATGACTTACCTTTTGTCACCAACTAAAGATGGCAACTGTACTTATCATGAAAAGGTAAACAGTAGATTAAAGTATGGTCAACTACATGGCTTTTGAGAAAACGCCATGCAGTATATCAGAGATTTGCAGCGGACTGTCAGACAGACCATACTTATGTCTACTGGATAATAGAAGTGTCTTCCGAAGGTTAACTGGCTTCGGAAGAACAAGTTCTTCCGAAGCCACTTATACTTCGGAAGATGCTTCTATGCTTTCGAGGCTTTAAGGACTTCTTTATTCTTCGGAAGTTGACTTCAGAACTTTGTCTTCAAGTCTTGAACCTTCGGAAGTAGCTTCTTTACTTTCGGAAGTTGGAGTTCTCCTTCGGAAGTGTATTTTACACTTAGACTTCGGAAGAACTCTTTCTTCCTTCGGAAGTCCCACACTTGGCTTCGGAAGTCCTTTTCATGTAGTACTCAAAATCTTCTAAGTGATATGGTTTTGGTTGCAACAGCCTCTTATGATCCAACAATTAAGTTGTGGTTGTGCTAATGTAACACCCGGACCCTCATATCACTAATATTGTCCGCTTTGCCCACGAGGAGCTCACAGATTTACTTTTGGTTGTCGGGATGAAAACTTCCCAGGGAGGTCACCCATCCTTAGATTGCTCCCATATGAGCACGCTTAACTGTAAAGTTCTCCTCTTATCCACAGCCAATACGCCCAAAACACGTTGATGATATTAGAGACCGAACAATCCTTATGAACCAGGAATCTCTCCTGTCCACGGCCGATGTGGGATTCACCTAGGATGTTACAAACACCTCCCTTTTTTGGACTCGTCGTCCTCGATGAGGTTTGCCCCACCATCCCATCTATAGATGTGGGATTCGGCTAAGGTGTTCCTCTGAACACCCTCGGGGACTCACCATCGTTGATGAGGTTTGCCCTACCATCCCGAACGGCACAGGAGTGGCTCTGATACCATTCTGTAACACCCAGCCCCTCATATGACCAATATTGTCTGTTTTGCCCACGAGGAGCTCACAGATTTGTTTTTGGTTGCCCTGGTGAAAACTTCCCTGGGAGGTCACCCATCCCTAGATTGCTCCCACCTGAGCACGCTTAGCTGTGGAGTTCTCCTCTCATCCATAGCCAATACGCCCAAAACGCGTTGATGATATTAGAGACCGAACATTCCTTATGTACCAGGAATCTCTCCTGTCCACGGCCGATGTGGGATTCGCCTAGGATGTTACAGCTAAATTCTTTAATTGCTTATACGTGAATGGAGTTGATATGCAAGATATTTACTTATTTTTGTGTGTTGTGATTGTTAAAAATGTCTGAACGTGAACGTGGTCGTGTAACTATCAATATGACTCCGACAGAGCTTGCCGCACTCATCAGCACGTGGCTGATACATTGGCCAATCACAACCCACAACCTGCTCAGATTGGTAAATAATACCAGTTCATTTCTAATGTTAAAGTTCTTCGTCAATCCTGCTAATTGTGAAACCCGTTAAAATTCCAACTCCTACTCTAAAATTTGTTGCAAATCAAAGGGTTTGTACCTACAAGTCTTTCATGAACTGCAAATCCAACCCGTTTATTGGGGTCGAAGGAGCGGTCGGACTCCTTCGCTGGTTCTAGAAACTAGAGTCCGTCTTCGAAATCTGCAACTGCCTACTGACGAATCAGATAAAATACGCCACTGGCACATTTGACGGAGCTGCATTAAGCCGGTGGCGAATCAAGTAAAATATGCCACACTGGGCAATCGTCTTTAGGTGCCTCTTAATAGCAGATAACCAAGTAAGTTCGACAACTATTGTAACTTCAATCAATTTTCCTCGAATACGTAGAATCAAGGTTGTTACAATGGTAATCTTTCAAAGTGCAATAAGTGCAACTATCACCACAATGACGCATGCAACAAGAACAACCGCGAGCACTGTGGTAAGTTTGGCCATGCCTGCCAAGAAATGTAGGGTGAACATTTCCAACACACCACCTCAGAAGCAGGAGAATTCGAGAGGTTGTTATGAGTGCGGACAGAGTGGTCATTTCAAGAGGAATTGTCTTACGTTGAAAAAGAATGGAAATGGTAGTGGGCAAAACAGACAATATTTATGGTATAAGGGAGCGGGTATTACATTATCCATCTTTATTAATGTATTAAGTAATTATAAATCATTAAAAATAAGCAAAAGAATGTGTTTTAGGTTGAAATAACCTGATATGGACCATTTTGACCCGTACCTCAAAAAGTGTTTTAGCTAGTCATATCTTTTATCTATTCATATGACCCACATTATCTTGCCAACTCTACTTAGACCACATCACAAAGCAGAATAACATGTAATATGTGAGTTGTGTTGTTTGTTGTAGTTTGGTTTTAGGTTTAAACATTGCTAAAAAATGTAATGTGTGAGTTGTGTTGTTTGTTGCAGTTTGGTCCTCGACGCAGCCTTTTGTCTCATGTTAAGGAGCCCTTGATATTTGAGGTGCAACTCCTCAAGGTTTTATGAATGTAAGCATTTATTTGGTGCAACTAATGGTGAAATAGCATTCACTTGGTTTATCTCCATTGTAGCTAACGGTTACTAAAAGGATTGTACACTTGGGTACACAAACACAAAAATTTGACATGAACCTGAGCTCGACACGAACTATAATATAACATGTTGATATGATTACCTCTTTTTAGCCACGGAAAATGATAAACATTTTATTTGTTGAGATCCATCTTCCCTCCCCTAGTAGACGGGCATCTTCTTAGTTACGGGCCTCTCTTGGTAGATCGAGCAATTACAATGTAGTTAACCGCTTCAGATTTTGATACAACCTTTCTTAATCTCATTATAGGGATAGATCTAAGGACAAACAAGATGCGAATCAAGTTATTGATTGTGTTATAATAGCCCTCGTGATCATGTCCTAAGGAAGAGAACACCATAATTTTTATTGTATGTGTGATTTTACAAGTTAGTTTGTCATAGTTTCAGGAAACTATGACCAATAGATTTTAACACTTGGCTACATCCGCACGCAAAAGGAACGTGGGTTGTAATTCAAACTTAGTACGAGCTTGACTTGTTTTGAACTTTATGTTTAAAGCTTGAGTCGTGTTTGTTATTTTATTATTTTACATATTTACATATGTAATAATATATACTATTAAAACATTATGTCGATGGCTACAGTGCCACCGTACATATGTTATTGCTTAATGTACATATGTTATTGCTTAAAGAATAAAGGCCTAGACATCTATTTCATTGATTCGTGAATAGATATTCGGTGTTGCACATATACACACTAAAAACAATGTTTCATCTCAAGGATCATCCTACCGAGATCTAAACTTGTGGGTTTTCAAGTCGGGGTAAGTTTAAATACCGGTCATAATAGCTAAGTTCAAGAGGGCATTGATTGTATCTATATTTGAACTTGCCTACCAAATTGAAATATACACATCCAATTCTTGAGGCAAATATGATATAGAACTCACATGCAATGAAAAACTATGCAACAACAATAGTTCAAGCGATAAATAAACACAACACAACAACAAATTCTAAACACCAAAAAATCTAATTTGTTGTTAATTCTATTTTTTAATGCATTACAATTTACATTTTTATAATTTCTAAATAGACATGACATGGTTACAACCCTACCTTGTAATGTCCCTAAACCTTGTTTGACTTCTATTGACCAACCTAGAACTAGTTATTACCTAGAGTGTGGAACAGGTTCTTGAAAATACATTTTTTACGGCAAATGTGCGACCATACATCGGAGCATAGGTGTTATCTTAATCGGACCACCTATTTGTTTCTTAGTCGGGACCGCACCCCCAACTCACTTAGGAGAAAACTCATTTTGAAGAAACTCATTACATTTCATGGTTGTTGAAATATATGATTGGCCTATTATTATTTTTAAATGCCTTCTCTGTGTCAAAGGTTATTGGTATATCTATGGGCGGCCCTGATGAGGGGCGAAGTGGATGACCGCTCAAGGCCCAATCTTCTTAGGGGCTCGAAATTTTTAATTTTTTGATATTATATATGTATGTATGTATATATATTTTTTAAAAACAACTACATGCTATTAAAAACTTAATAGTAATTTAATTATGTTGACCTATTGAAACTTAGGTTCCATTAACATTTTAATTAGCTTAGTACACTACCATTTATTCAATCTAAACTCATTTAAAAAACTTTAGAAGTGTCTCACGATTCATTTAAGTATGTAAATTGATAATGGTGCTACAATGTTTTTGTATACTAGTAAACAATTATTGTCATATCATAGTTTTTTTACATAGGTGTTATTAACTTTATATTATAGGGACCTATTTTCTTCTACTCGCCTAGTGTCCATAATTTTTCGATGACTCTAAGGAGCGGCTCTGGGTATATCTGTTTGTATAGTAAATAAGATTGTCAAAACATCAATTTGTTAAAGTTAACATATATCAAAATTTTCATAAATGGATAAAAAGTTAACTTGTTATGAAAAAAGTTACAAGGACTAAAAAGTTTTAACTCTTATTTTGTATAAAAACTATTATTATTTTATTTAGGAAAAAAATAGAGAGAGAGCTTGTGTTGTAGGGGTTTGGTGTGCTTGTTTCTTCCTTTGATGGTACTTGGTGTTTTATGTTTTTATTTAACAGCAAAAGGAGCAATATTATTAAGAAACTAGCAAGTTGCTAGAGCATTACAAGGTAAAGGAAACGTCATAAATGAAATTTACACCAAGAATCCGAGCTAACATCTTCAACCTTCCCCCTATTCTTTATCCATAAGAAAGATATGAATTTAACTTCACCAATTAATTTTTCAGTCTCCATACTGATGCCTTCAAAAAGCTTTTTGTTCCTACTCCTCCGGATTAAATAAATAGTGACATAAATTATTGCCTTCACAATTCCTTTGAGTCGCCCATGTAGCATCCAGTCGTCAACTTCCTTGATTAGGCTTGATAAAGTGTTCGTTTGGAAAGGCAGGAGCCGACACCAATGCCTAACCGCCTCTCATATCGCAATCGCCAATGGACAATGCATGAATAAGTGATTCACAGTTTCCAACAACCAACCACACATCGGACATGAAGGTTGAACCACCACCCCACGCTTGATTAGTGCCTGCTTTACCGGGATTCTATCTTTGAAGGATCGCCAACACATTATATTGACTTCGTTGAATTATCAAATCATTTACAACTTTAATCATTTATGTATAGAAAATATCTAATTTTGTTAGTACTATATGTGGTAATTATCATCTACTTAATTAGTTAATTTTAATTTTATTTGGTTTCAAACAATTTAAATTAAGTAAATTTAAAAACTTATATTGTAATAATATGGGCAGAGACAAATAACTTATTATTTAAAATATGTCTATTCATTTACAAATTCATATACTTCTCTTTACTACTACATCCCACAAAGCCATTCAATTTCAATTAAGCTTGGAGATCACCACGATTTGTGATTTTGTGGTTGTTTTAAACAAACATGAAGAGTTACTCATAAGCTATTAATATTACGATTAACTATAAATATGGATGTGTTGATTAATTTCTAAACCTAACGGATCCTGAATTGGTATTCATTTAACAAATAAGCCGAGCTTCATATATGGAACTTAACTAGGCTTAGGGGGCAAACACACTATTATTGACTGTTAACTAATATAATAAATGTATATTATATAATAAATAGTATTATATATATAATATTGTGAAACAATTAAAATATATATTATATGTGTATATATAATTGTAATTATAATCATATATATAAAATAATTGTATATGATACACACCGGCCCATTTTAATTTAATACGATGTAGTCACCCTGGTTAAAGAATTTATATGTAAATAACTAAAAAATTAAGAAAAGGTTGATTAGTATTTTATATATTTAACTATTTTAAAACTAGGAAAACGTTTTAATAATAATTAATAGGAAGATTATGGTTTGATATTTTCCGTGACAAAAGAATATTGATCCACGAGGTGTAGCAGAGGCCGATCTAAACATAATAAAATAAACAAAATTCTAATTTTATTTGTAATAAAATTGTAATTAAAGCATCTCATGTTCCTTACACTTGATGTCATTTATTCTCACAAAAAGCCTACTACAATATTAATATTTTATTGATATTAAACAAATAAAACTTATATTTTAGTTTTCTTTAATTGAAAATCTAGGAATTCTTATCGATATCATTATTAAATTATTAAACTTATATTTTAGTTTTCTTTAACTGAAAATCTAGGAATTCTTATTGATATCATTGTTTCAATATTTCAAATCTAACATCTTACTTTTCATGTCATACATTTATTCCATCTATATTAAAACTTATATTGTATATTATAGTGTTAATATCATGTTATACGACGGATGCATGACACACATAAATCACAATACGTGAAACAACATATCTCACCTCTCTTGAGGGTGTCTATCTTTTATTTTGTTTATAAAATGTAGCACAACTAAAGATTATATACTAATTTGTACAACCTTATATTAAAGTTGTATATTATAAGTTATAACGTAAATTAATAATTTCAAATTATTTATAAATAAAAAACTGACTAACTTTATCTTTAAATGATCAAATGCATAACATTTATAATTAAAAAAAACACAAGTGAGTTGAACGTGTCAAAGAAGTTTAGGGTGTAATTAAACTTCAAAAAAATACACTATTATTTACTATATAACTTATAAAAACTAATTTAATACAAATTATCTTATATTTACACGTTGACTTAACACAAACTAGTTTTGACCATTATTTTATTTGTTTTTGAAAAATAGAAAAATAAGGATAATCGGGGTATGCATGTGACACTCACTAGGCAATGAGAATATTTGGCATCAACATAAATTAAAATTAATAAAAACAATTTAGATCTAAATCTTGGTATAAATAATACTTCATTTCCATACCTCTTTCTCTTCTTTTATTTTCTTAATTCTGACTTCCGATGTAAAATATATTATTTAAATCCCCGGGATTTGAGTTAATTCCCAGGCATCTTTATGACCAAATCTTCCTATTTCCTATCAAGTTATCCACCACAAAACATAAAACTTGACCTTACAAATATATTGTTTAAGTATTAAATGAAAAAAACTTATGAAAATTAAAGACCAAAAATAAGTTCGATAAATTTCACCTGTAGCAAAGATCCTTAATTTACTATATATCCTTCGTGTAGCAAACGGATTGTTTTAAAATAAAATAACTTAACATTATGTTCACTTTGAAAAATATATGTTTGTTACATATCATAGAAAATATATGTACAATTGACACACATATCATGCAAACACACAAGGGCGAACATGCATGAATATATATAACTCTAAAAAAATGCAAACATGTAGCGACATATGGAGTAAATTGAATGAAAATACACTTTGCTACACATGAATATGCCTCATGTGAAATTATGAATAATTTTGGCCATTAGCCTTGTTTCAAATTGCAATAAGGACCATTTTAGTTTTTTTTCTGGTGAATCTATTAAATTACCACTAGTTATATCACCAATATAATGTTTGATGAGTTTTTTTATTTATTATACTTGTATCATATCCTAATCAAATTAAAAAAAAGTATATGAAGTTATATTTTGTTTAAATGGGCATAATTGTACTAGATAGATAATTACCAATACCAATCATTTTCACCTTAAACCCTAATATGATACTTGTTATAAGAATTTTGACTTAAATGGTTGAATCTGAAATTCATAGTTGTCTTATACATATACATACACAGGCACATACACACATAGAGTCATACATACTTGCATGCATGCATACACATATATATTATTATACATATATGTGTTTTCTTTGCTTTTTTGCTTTATAGTTGGATTTAGTTAAGATAAAGGGTGTAGGCTGTCTTTGTCTTGTGGTTCAACTAGTCCAAATCCCATTAGTAAACAATGAATATTACTATAAGCCTAAAATTATAGTAACATGGGTATGACCCCCACCCTCTCATCCTTTTGAGTTGTTTAGGTGTGACCACCCTAAATAGATTTTAAGCTCATTGGACCACCACCACTATTTGGCTTATTTAAGTTATCATAAGTTTTGTTTACAAACCATAAAAATACATCTAACTAGGTCAATGTCTGTATAGTATCACGAAATTTATTTTCTATTCCTTTATTTATTTATTATTATTATTTTTTTGAGAATGTATGACACCTGCCCATACATGTTTTAGTTGCATTAAAAGAACGTTATGTGTTGTGTAACATGTTTAGGTTCAATGTAAAATTTTTCGTAACAGTGGGGACTTTGTTAAAAAAAATCACATGACCCCGTTAATACTTGTTGACAGATGAAATTAGATAAAACGTAACTTAGATAGTCATTTTAATACATGTTGAAATGGTTTAAAGAAGAAGTTAAAATATAAAAAGTATAAGGAGATGGGCATTAAAAGTTAAAACATAGGGGGTGTCATTGAACAACAGGTCTAGTGCCAATGAAAACTATAACTCAAAACATGCAATAAAGGGTACCAAACTCCAAGGTTTACATAGCTAAAGCAAACTGCCAAAACACCTTTAATGTGCATAACAGAAAAGCAAAAATATAGAAAAAAAAACAGTACCCATATCTACCTTTTACTGGTTAGTAACTTTCCAAATAGGAAAAATAGAAAGAAAGAAAAAAGACAAACCACCCATCCCATAACTAGTGATAGGTCATTTAGAGGGTGTTTGGTCTAGTTTTTTAAATAAAATTTATAGTTTTTAGTCCTTTTTTTTATAAAATAAGCTTAACTTGATGTTTGTTTTAGCTTATTAAGCTTATGCTTATTAGTTTATATAAGCTAATTTGAAGGATCTTATTTGAATATGATTTTTTAGCTTATTTCAAAAAGTTTATTTGTGTAAAAGTGTAAGTTATGTGATAATATGTAATCATACACATTTTGATCATTTTACTACCATAAGCTAAATAAAAAAAATTAACACAAACACTTAAAAAGAGTTTATCAACTTGTAAAATATAAGCTAATCCAAACACTTAAAAAAACTTATCAAATAATAGAAAATAAACTATAAGCTACTTTAAAATATAAGAATAAGCCAAAAAATAAAAGTCGAGCCAAACACCCCCTCAGTTTAAAAGTTTTAATTTTTAAAGTTTTCATTTAACATCATGCGTTAATAATATTTTATATTCTATACTATGTACTGAATACCAATTGAGAGTAAAGCTCGTAGTCTTGAAAAACTTCACTAACTCAGTCCTAAATTAGAATTTAGAGCTCAATTTGAGTACGTAAATTTGTAAAATTCAAATTGTATGATGTATTATGAAAGTAAAAAAAATTAAAACATGTTTTTTTAAGAGAACAACAATATTATCATTCCAAAGGTCTTACAATTTTATATCTTAACTCATATAGTACAGTTCATATTTGACGGATAACACCAAAATTCAAAATCAAAATCTAGCATAACGAAATTAAATTAGACAACTAAAAAAACATCAAGTAATAGTTACCACAATTCACGTGTCTAATTTCTCCCGATCGAAACTTAAAAACTTCATCAACGATCAAATAATAACGAAAAAATAAAGAACAATTTCAACGTCTAACTTCATAAACCCAACAAAAAAAACGATCAAACGTTCTGTTTCTAAGACGTTTTCGTTCATATTTTATACCCGTTTAAACCAGACACTAAAAAACCTCAAAAAAACATATAAAAACATAAGTGTGATTGGATCTAGATCTCTTCATCAACAACTCTTGTATAAACAAAACATCTCAACAATCCCCATAAAACAACACACATCTTCTCTTCTTCTTCTTCACTGTTACAGCAGCAATGTCTGCAACTTCAAGAAACCCAAAATCATTATTATTATCATCATCTTCCACCATCATCATCATCATCATCATCATCTTCATATCATTCCCAAATAGCTCTAACTCCATTGATTTACAGGGTGAAGCTCTGCTCCAATGGAAATCCACCATAACCACCTCAACAAACGCATTACAATCATGGAATCACTCACACCCAAATCCATGCAATTGGGTCGGAATCCATTGCAATTCCGATGCAAAAGTCATCGCAATCGAATTGAAATCAATGGATATTCAAGGGTCATTGCCGGAGAATCTACAGTCGCTTAAGTTCTTGAGTTCTTTGATCATCTCATCTTCGAATCTCACCGGAGAGATCCCGAAGGCGTTTGGGGATTACACAGAGCTTAAAGTGATTGATGTTTCTGATAATTTCATCACCGGTGAGATTCCGCCGGAGATTCTCCGGCTGAAAAAGCTTGAGACTTTGAAGGTGAATACCAACTATCTCGCCGGAGAAATCCCACCGGAGATCGGAAATCTTTCGAGTCTTAAACAATTGATCGTGTTTGATAATCAATTGAGTGGTGAAATTCCTGTGAGTATTGGGGATTTGGTGAATCTTGAAGTGATTCGTGTTGGTGGGAATAATAATCTCACCGGAGAGTTGCCGGAGACGATCGGAAACTGTACGAATTTAGTCACATTGGGGCTCGCTGAAACGGGAATCTCCGGCGAGATTCCGGCGAGTATTGGAAAATTGAAGAGATTACAAACGATAGCGATTTACACATCGTCTTTATCAGGTCAAATTCCGGTGGAAATTGGGAATTGCAGTGAGTTAAAGAATCTTTATCTGTATCAAAATTCGATCACTGGTTCGATTCCGACGTCAATCGGAGACCTTCGAAAGCTCGAAACAGTGTTGCTATGGCAGAACAGGCTCACCGGAGCTATTCCGGCGGAGCTCCGGCGGTGTACGGAGCTTGTGACGGTTGATTTATCGGAGAATTCGTTATCAGGGAATATTCCGGCGAGTTTTGGTGAACTTTTGAAGCTTCAAGAGCTTCAATTGTCTGTTAATCGATTATCAGGTGAGATTCCGGTGAAGATTACAGATTGTGTTTCTTTAATTCATTTAGAAGTTGATAATAATCAACTTTCCGGCGAGATTCCGACGAACATTGGGAAATTACAGAGGATGACTCTGTTTTTCGCGTGGAATAATAATCTCACCGGCGAAATTCCGGTGACATTATCGGAATGTGGTGATCTTCAAGCTCTTGATCTTTCATACAATCGGTTATCCGGTGGGATCCCGAAACAAATCTTTTCGATTCGAAATCTCACGAAACTGCTGTTGATTTCGAACGATTTTTCGGGTTTTATCCCACCGGAGATCGGAAACTGCACGAATTTGTACCGATTTAGAGTGAATAACAACAGATTTTCCGGCGTTGTTCCGTCGGAAATTGGGAATTTGAAGAATTTGAACTTTGTTGATATGAGTAACAACAAGTTCGTCGGAATGATTCCGGCGACGATCTCCGGCTGCCGGAATCTTGAGTTTCTTGATCTTCATTCAAACTTTTTCAGTGGTGGGTTACCTGAATCGCTTCCGACGAGTTTACGGTTCATCGACGTGTCGGATAATCGGCTTTCGGGTGGTTTAAGTTCGAGTATTGGGTTGTTGAAAGAGTTAACGAAGCTTAATTTGGGGAAGAATGAACTTTCTGGCGAGATTCCACCGGAGATTCGGTTTTGCAGTAAGTTACAGTTGTTGGATGTCGGAAAAAATGGGTTCTCCGGCGAGATTCCGGCGGAATTAGGGCAATTGCCGTCGCTTGAGATCTCTTTGAACCTTAGTTGTAACGGGTTTTCCGGCGAGATCCCGCCGGCGTTCACCGGACTTGGTAAGCTGGCAAGTTTAGACTTGTCATGGAATAAGTTAACCGGTGAGTTGAAGATTCTTACAAGCCTTCAAAACCTTGTGTCCCTTAATGTGTCTTACAATGAGTTCTATGGTGTGTTACCGAACACTCCGTTTTTCCAAAGCCTACTGCCTTCGGATTACGTTGGAAACCGAGGTCTTTACGTTGCTAGCGCAGTCGTTACGCCGGCTGATAAGATGAGTTCCACGAGGCGTGCTAGGTCATCAGCCAGGCTGGCGATGTCGATTCTGATAAGCATTAGTGTGGTACTTGTCTTGCTTGGGATTTACACGTTGGTTAAAACATATAGGGTGAAAAAGGAGATGTTAAATGAAAAATGGGAAGTGATGTTTTATCAGAAAATGGAGGTTTATATTGATGAAATAGTTTGTGGTTTAACGTCGGCGAATGTGATCGGTACTGGAAGTTCGGGTATCGTGTATAAAGTGACAACTTTGAGTGGCGAGACCTTGGCGGTGAAGAAGATGTGGTCGACCGAGGAATCTGGACTGTTTAGATCTGAAATTGAGACGTTGGGTTCGATCAGGCATAAGAACGTTGTTCGATTGTTGGGGTGGGCTTCGAACCAAACGGTTAAACTTTTGTTTTATGATTATTATCCTAACGGAAGTTTGAGCTCGCTACTCCATGGATCTGGGAAAGGAGGAATTGAGTGGGAGACTAGGTATGAGGTTGTACTAGGTTTGGCTCACGCGCTTGCGTATTTACACCATGATTGTGTGCCTCCGATTTTACATGGAGATGTGAAAACCATGAATGTGTTGTTGGGTCCGAACCTACAACCGGTTCTTAGTGATTTTGGGCTTGCTAGACTTGTCACCAAAGATCGAGACAATGCCTTGAAGCAAAACCAGATACCACAGCTAGCCGGTTCCTATGGATATATGGCTCCCGGTAATGTTCTTTTGTGTCTTTACAAATTAATTATGCATGGGTAACTTTGAGTCATGTTTTTCTTATATGTGTCAAACAAAAATCAAAGTAAAAAGTGTAAGTGTGTTAACTCATTCTTACTAGACCTATAAAAATGTGATTTTTTGACGTGAACTTATATTTTGAAATGATGTTCAACATGTTGGACCCACCAAACTTGCCACATGTGTTTTAATTACTTTTTGCTGACAGGGTGCTTGTTTTTGTGTTTATTTTTAGAACATGGTTCGGCGCAACGTATTAGTGAAAAGAGTGATGTATATAGTTTTGGTGTGGTCCTATTGGAGGTACTAACAGGAAGGCATCCACTAGATCCAACTTTGCCAGATGGTGCACACTTAGTCCAATGGGTAAGGGACCACTTGCATGCCAAGAAGGATCCGATTAACATTCTTGATCCCAAGCTTAGAGGAAAAACTGACATTGAAATGCATGAAATGCTCCAAACACTGGCAATCTCATTTCTTTGTGTAAGCCCACGACCCAACGACCGCCCAATCATGAATGACGTGGTTGCAATGCTCAAAGAGATCCACCATGAGGATTCTACAAATTCAGACAACAATTTAAAAGAAAAAGTGTTAGACAATCCTCCATCGCAGACTTCCACCAGAAATACGGTTTTACAAGGCTTATCAAATTGCTCATACGCATTCTTAGATAAATCCGTCTAACTAATGTCTTGTGTATTTTATAAATTACTACTAGAGTTTATTGCATAAAAAAGATCTAACTTCGGTCTGATTTATGCGACTTCTTGTAAGAAAAAGAGACCGTCCAATTTTTCAAAAAGTTTGATTTATGGTAAATCATCTATGATAACTAGAATTTACTTGATATCATATCGAATTACCTCATGTCAACATTTTAAAAGTCGATTACTTTAAATATGAAGTTGGACAAAAGTTGGTTATTTTTTTATACAATTAGCAGTCTTACCATTTTGGTAATAATGTTGTGTAGTTTTAGTAGAAGAGTTGTACTAAATATAAAAATATAATGTATAAATTATGTAGTAGTTAACGAGGTTGTAAAGTAGGATTTTAAAAGTGTGAATGAAGTTAGATGGACTCAAATGTCTTTTTGTTTTCTTATTGTTTGGTTACTTAACAAGTGCATGTAGACAATAGTGGAGATAAATGGTTGGTTTGATTAAATATAATGCAAAATAATATAGTTTAATTACTATATGTGTACATCTACATCCATTTAGCCTTCAAGGCATGTTGCACAATGGTCAAGGCTTATAACATCACGTGCCCATATGTACTTTATAAGCTTACATTAATACAATAAATATTTCAAAAAACTTATCCTTAATAGGATATTCTTTGGGTAAAATAATATAATCTTCGATTAAAATGTCGTGTTTTTAAGTTTTCAGTGTAGGTGTGATGATTTTAAAGTAGAATAGATGTAAAATAGATGTAGACTAGAATATGTGTGTTTGTCGATTAAAAAAATATCTCAAACTTTATATGTATGTATATAACTTACTTACCGGTTGACAATTGCTTTTCAATACATGTTTTAGATGAAATCATGAAAATAATACATTTAGAAAAGTTTTTAGGGTTTAAGGTAAGATGCAGGCATGTAGCAGTTTATCGGTTTTAGTTTTATATGTATAATTATAGTGTATGTCTGTATGACATACAGCTACACATTATAATGTTTCAATTCTACAATTTAAGACAAACATAATGTAGAAAAGGTGATGAAAAATGTACAAGAGGATTTTTGTATAGGTTGCTACTAATGTTAACCAGATTAATAAAAGTACTAACATGATGTCTAAATAATGAATCACATGCTTAAGATAATGTTTAATTGACAAAACCATCTCAATTCTCATGTCACACGGTTAACATTGAAAATGGAACAAAACTGACGATGAAAAAACGTATAAGATTGTGAAAGCTTGCAACTAACCCGAAATAATGCCTCAATGATTGGGTCAAAGTACAAAGTCGTTTGCCTAGTTGTTATGCTAGACTACAGTAGTCGAAAGCTTTTTGTGGAGTAGTTGCAAGCTCGTAGCTCTAATCATATTAAAAGTTGTAGACATTTGAAGTTATTGTAAAAGAAAACATCATCAATGTTATGAATGTTTTAATAGTAAAATTTACTCTGTTATGTTTCTGATTGTGTTTCTTCTATCAATTCTATGTTTCATTTCTTCTTCTGCCTGCGAAGAATTTGTCAAACATGTAGAGCTATTTTGACTAAGTGATTCGTGAATTATCTCATTGCTGATTATATAATCCTTTTCTATTTCATATTTTGTGATTTTTCGCCCTTAAATTTACCATCACACGGTTGGTTTTTCTAGATACATTTATTAAAGTTTGTACTAACATGATTAAAAAGAACTCAAAAATGGAAAATTAGAGATCATGGATATGTCTACTTAAAAAAACATGATATTGCATGCCAAAAAAAATGGTGACAAAAAAAGTTATGAAAAAAGTAAACAAAATATAGGCAATGTATAATAGAAAAAAATACTCAACTCGTAATATCGGGCACTAAGTTACAAATATGGTTCATTTTAGAGAAAAAATATTAGTAATTAGAAAGATTTACATACTCCAAATCCTCTCGTGGGAGTAAAAAATATCAAGCGTATACTATACAAAACTAGAAAAGATGCATGAAAAAGAATGTTAAAATAATCTAAAAAGATAAAATCATGAATTTTCCTCGAGGTGTAAACCAACTTCTTCTATATTAAATAATTGGTGTGTTGTTCGTTCTTTTGGGCTTCTTCTCATGGTGTATCTCGGCCTTAAACTGTTTATAATTAGTATCAATTATAACTTTATAAGTATGAGAGTATGAGTTATTTTTATATAATACATAAAATAAAAGAAACACACACTCATTTTAGTATCATTCAATCTCATCATGAAATGTTGCAAATTGAAATCTTTTCACATCCCTTTAACACAAAAAGGAAAAAGAAAATAGTGACAAAATGACAATTCTCAATAACAAAAGGGTTAAAACATCCACTTTAACTTTCAATAGGGGAAGAACTTGCTCATTGAAAATAGATAAAGGGGTGTTTACATAAACCCTAACTTTCTTTCATATAATAATATCAAAACCCTCGTCTTCTCAAATCTGCAGCCTCCGTTACAATTACGCCGCCGTGACGCCGCCGTCTCTCAGCCCCCTCCGCCGCCGTTGAACGCCGTAAGTATCTCAATTCCTCTATATGCACGTTTTCGTATCCGTATGTGTTTGATTGTGGTTATGAGAAAAACTTGTTCGAATCGCAAATTTCGATCGATAAATGTATGATTTTTTATCTCAGAATTCGTTTTTGTTGTTTTGTTATTGGTTTGAATCGATTTTAGATGATAATTAAACTCTTAATTTACCACTTTATTAAGTTATGTCTCAATTTAGATGCTGGTGGTGTAACTACTGAGATTTTAGGGTTTAAATTTGATCATACGATATGCGAAGATGTGTTGATGAATATCTTTCGTAGCTGTAATTCTTTGTATGCCTGTAGATTTTTGTTTATGTTTTAGTACCCAATGTTAGTGTGTTGTTTACTGGGAACGAATTTGATTTTGTATGGTATAAGTTTATTGATTGTGCATGTTTTATAAATTTTGTGATGTAGCAGCAATCATGAATACGATCTTTAGTAGTATGATCTTTATCTCGGAATTTGTTTTTGTTCTTCTGTTCATGTTTGAATCTATCCAAAGATGATAAGTAACCTCTTAAGTAGGGCTAGCATAACAGATCAGACATGACACGATAAGACACGAACACGATAAGTGCTAACACGAACACGACACGATAATTAATCGTGTCATTTTTTCCAGACACGAACACAAACCTGTTAAGAAACAGATTACACAATAAGACTTGTTAAGAGACACAATAAAGATCACACATTTAGTGAAACACAAATTTATTGAAGTCCATCAAAATCCTGAATATACCATAATCTTTAGCATGATAAACCTTGACATTTTTGAAACGAAAGTCAATAAAAAAAGTATATTTTAACCGATAACATAGTTTAATGAGGTAGTATACGGAGTACGAAGAGGGCTCAGCCGGAGGCCGGACTCGGTTGGTGGTACTGTGGTAGTCGTATTCGATTGAAGCAGTTGGGCAAGGGATAAGGTTTTTAATTAAACATGAATATTTAATGACATATATCATAAATATATATATTAACTATTTTAATAAGCTAAAAATATAGACAGTTCTTAACATGTGCGTTAACAGGTTAACAGATGTTTGATCTGTTAAGACAATTTTTATCGTGTCTTTAACATGTCGACCTGTTAATGACACGAAACCTGTTTAGCTCAAACACGAAACCTGTTAACTTCGTGTCTTGTCGTGTTAACGAATTCGTGTCAGAAATTGCCAGCCCTACTCTTAAGTTACCACTATATCATGTTAAGTCCAAATCCCAATGTAGATGCTGTTCATGTAACTACTAATATATATAACATGGTTTAAATTGGATCATTTTGGTATATTATGAATATCTTGTGTACCTATAGATCCTAACATGCTGGTAGATTTTTGTTTATATTTTAGTACCCAATGTTAGTGCATTCTTCATTGCAATGTAGATTTTGTATGGTGTCAATTTATTGATTATTGTTCGACCGATAAAAGTATGACCTTTTTTTTTCAAATTCGTTTTTGTTCTGTTGTTTGAATTGATTTAGATGATACTTAAACATTTTTAATATACCATCATATTATGTTATGTCTCAATCGAGATGTTGTTCATGTAACTACTGAGTTTTTAGGATCTAAATTAGGTCATTTGGTAGTTGGTATATAAAGATTCATACTGTTGGTGCATTCTTTATTGGATTGAATTTGATTTCGTATGATATTATTGATATCATTATATTGGCATTTGGTTGTGCATATTCTATAGGTTCTTTTCTTGAATTTAAGTTCATTGTTTTTAGGGGTTTTGCTCATATATACACACAATGCAATCCAACAAAGGAGATGCTCCCATGGAGGTTGAAGGAACCATATCAACTGAAACCAAAACCATATCAAAACCCAACTTTAAGCCATTAACCGCCCATGAAGTATCTGATGGCCAGGTTCAATTCCGAAAAATTCCCGTCCCAAAACACAGGTACTCACCCTTAAAAAAAGCATGGATGGATATATACACTCCAGTATATGACCAAATGAAAATCGACATCCGTATGAATGTGAAAACACGAAATGTCGAAATGATGACTAGACGGGACACTCCTGATATCAGCAACCTTCAAAAATGTGCTGATTTTGTTCATGCTTTTATGCTCGGTTTTGATGTGATTGATGCAGTTGCGTTGTTAAGAATGGATGAACTTTATGTTGATTCATTCGAAATCAAGGATGTTAAAACCCTAAAAGGGGAACATCTTTCTCGTGCAATCGGAAGGCTTTCTGGTAAAGGGGGAAAGACAAAATTTGCAATCGAGAATTCAACAAAAACACGGATTGTTATTGCAGATACTAAGATTCATATTCTGGGATCGTTTGCGAATATTAAGGTTGCACGAGATTCTTTGTGTAGTCTTATATTAGGGTCCCCTGCGGGGAAGGTGTACTCGAAACTAAGAGCTGTTACTGCAAGATTAGCTGAGAGGTTTTGATTTAATGTTCTGTTTTTGTTTTATGTCTTGCTTTTTGGATGTGTAAAACTGGTAAACTGATTAGGTTTACAGGATATGCATCCTTTTGAGTTTTGAGGTTGTAAGGAAGTTTTTGAGTTCATTAATATGTTGAATATGTACCAGTTTTATTTTCTGCTGGCTTTATTATGTTACATAAAGGGTGTAGACGAAATGAATTTCTGTGGGAAGTTTGTTTAGTTAATTAGCTAAAAATCATGATCAATATATTTTGTCTATTCGGTTAAACGTGTGAACACAACAAATGTGTCTTGTTTGTTCATTTATGTTTGTAATATTCTTGTGTTGTTCATTAAAGTTTCTCATGTTTCATTGGAAGCAACTTTTCTATCCGTCTATCCTGTGTGTTAGAAGTAAAGTTGGTTTACATCCCGCCCTTCAAACAATGTCAATAGCTTTGCTATAGTTGGGATTTAGTGGGTTTGGTTATGGTTATGATATTAAAGTTTGTCTCATGTGTCGTTTAGTTTTTTTTGTAATGTAGGGGCATGAAGATGTTCGTGTTTGTTCAATGTAGCAGCAGACGGTCAAAAAGTTTTATTTGTTTGGTTGTAACCTTCTTTCATGTTTCTTCCTTGTTTCTTTTAGGTTTTTATCTTTCTATTCTTTAAAGGTAAGTTGGAAAACTTGATCCTTTTACTGTATGATGATTGCATGGGTCAGTAATCGGGTCGTGTTTTTTTATCTTAAATGGTATAAATGGTTTTCGTTTAAATATTATTCTTTAACTTGTAAATAAGTAAAAATAAATTTGATAAAGAAATATAGATTTCGTAAAGAAACCCCGTTTTCAAAACTGACAACATCGCATAAATTTTCAAATCATAGTTAAACATATAGTGTTTGAATACACTAGTTGTGTTAAAACACATCTTGTTAAACATGTCGTTCACATAATAGAAATAAGAACTTGAGGGGTTAAATTTAAAATTCAGTACTACTTAAAAGTCATCTCGAAGTATATCACAAGCCATCGGCGATAAGCGTACTCTCGCCATCGATTAAAATAATATTGCATGAGTCTGAGCTATATAGGTTGAGCATGTCAAGCTTAGGGCTAGATCTTTTGAAATGCTAAGTTAAACCAATCATATTAGGTTAGGTATTCATGACATGACCAAGTAAAACGACATGATTTGACACAAGGTTAAACATATTAGTGTTTTGGGTGAACGAGTTCAAGTCGTAAATGGGTTCAATCCGCTTATGACACAAATAAAAAACTTAATGTATCATGTTAAATATGTTAATAGGTCGGTTCGAGACGTTTATGACATGTTTATCAACACAATGTAGTTTTAATAGATAAGTGTGTGTGTATACATAATTTAAATATGAATTGTAACTTTTGAAACTTTTTATTTTATCGTATTAAATAAGTATTATGATTTCTATCGTGTCTAGCAAATCAAGTTAAACGTGATATGCCATATCTGCCATTAAATTACTTATATTTAATCACGTAAAACATTCGTGTTATATATTTTTAGGTTATTGAACCTTTTACATACAATTATGTTAAACATGTCGTGTCGTGTGGCCTTCTTATTAGACAAGTTCTGCTATACCATTAGCATTTAAGAAAACATAATGTTTGGTTAACCATGTAGTGTTCGGATACACTAGCTATATTAAAACACATCACGCCAAACATGACCTATTTAACACAAACACGATACGTTTCAGTGTTTCACCGGCTCGATTACACCAGAACCTAACCCCAATTATTATTATTATGAAAACACGCGTTTATAAATATAAAAGATCTGATATACCAGAATTTTTTTTAAAAATGGTACTATTTTCGAAAAGAGTGTTGACAAAAAAGGTTTTTCTTGTTTGACTTTGACAATAGGGGTACCCGCCCTTGGCAAGGACGGGTTCTCAGACCTTGTTTTATGTGCACTGACAAGATTAAAAGATGTCGTTTCGTGTGCACATCTTTTGTCTTTTTCCAAGAACTCGTCCATGGCAGGGACAGTTCTCAAAAGCCAAGTATTTATTTGTATATGTTTTAATTTTTTATACTTTGGTTCCGGTCTAAAGTCATAATTTACATTTTCCTTGGTAATTATTATTATTTTTCTTATATAATTTATAAAACTATGTTTTGTTTCCCTTTTACTCAACCAATATATATTTTCATCAAAAAGAGATTAACTTGAATTTATAACATGTAATAAAAACATATTAGATTTGACTCAACTCGTTCGCAAACTAAAATTTTGAAACATAGAACAACTCGAAAGATAAATAAAAATAAGCATGTAAGTGTCCGGTTTGTTTTTAAACAAAATTTATATCCAGTCATAAATGAACACGAAACTATAGTGACACGTGCATAAAAATAAACACGTAAAAAATTAGTTTTTTGTAAGTTACAATGTACTGAGTTAAACCCAAAACATATTTATACAGTAATGTTTTCATAAATCCCATGAGTTTATACATGCTTTTAGTGAAAATATATCGTGGTTGAGTAGGAAGAAAACAAAACATAGTTTTATAAATTATATAAGAAAATAATAATAACAACCAAGGACAATGTAAATTATGACTTTAGACCGGAACCAAAGTATAAAAAATTAAAACATACACGAATAAATACTTGGTTTTGAGAAGTCACCCCTGCCATGGGCGAGTTCTTGGAAAAAAACAAAAGATGTGCACACTAAACAACATCTTTTAATCTTGTCCGTGCACATGAAACGAGGTCTGAGAACCCGTCCTTACCAAGGGCGGGTACCCCTATTGTCAAAGTCAAACAAGAAAAACCTCTTTTGTAAATAGTACCATTTTTAAATTCTAGGGTAAATTACAAATTGTATCCTTTATTAATACATAAAATTACATGGTATGTCCTTTAGTTTTAATAATTACATCTAATGTCCTTTTTTTTAAATATATGAACACCTATTGTCCTTTACACTAACTTTTAGTTAAATGTACATTTAACTTATGAATCTCTCACATGAGGTGCATTTTTGTCATTTTCTTTCCACATATCTAATATATTAAACAAATAAAAAAGTTAATTATTTTATATGAAAAATACAATTAAAAGACATCAGACCGTTGGGTAAGTCAATGAACCTGCGTTCCTCTTATGTTCAATACCAGTAAATCCATCATCCCCCATAGCCCAATACTGGTCATCTTCGCCACCTACAACATCTCACACACTATTGAAACCCCTTGAACTGGAACAAATAACGATGTAAGATTAAAATCCCTATATTTTGTTGCTTTTTGAATTTCTAGCTTATGTTGTTATGTGATTTAATATTACCATCGTTGTTTAATCTTACCGGTATTTGGCTATCAAATAGGGGGGATGATGGATTTATTGGTATTGAACGTAAGAGGAACGCGTGTTCACTAACTTACCCAATGGTTCGATGTCTTTTAATTTTATTTTCATATAAAATAATTAAAAATTATTAGATATGTAAAAAGAAAATGACAATTATGCATCTTATGTGAGAGATACATAACCGAGTTAACTATACATTTAACTGAAAATTAATGTAAATAATAATAGATGTGCAAATATTAAAAAAAACATTAGATATAATTATTAAAACTAAAGAACATGTATAAATAAATGACACAATATGTAATTTACTCAAAATTCTGTATACCAGAAACAAGATTTTCAGGGTTTAAAATTGCAAGTCGGTACACATCAAAATCATTCAAAAGCGATAAAATCATACTCCGGCGATCGATTACTTCATCGGAGCTTGAAAACAATCATTCACCACTATAATCATTCAAAACACTCATCAAAATCTACAATACGAAACCCTAGATCGTAACATTCGATGTTAATTTCATCCGATCATCTATAGATCGTACTATAGTAGCGTTTGGTATCGTGTATAATCCGATTGCATAACTATACTTTCTTCATTTGTAATTCATCCTGCTGTTATTGCTCTTGTTAGCGGATAAATTATATACTATATGTTGTTATTCTGTTGTTGAACCAAAAACCCTAGGAGTTAAGTCGTTTATAGTCGAGAGGATCGGTAAATTGTCGATTGGAGGATGACGGATGCGCAGGTGGTTAAGCGTGCGAAGTATAAGTCTTCTGTTAAGGACCCTGGTGTACGTGGGATATTGAAGATGGTGAGTTTATGTTGAGTTTGATTGTTGTTGATTTAGGGTTTTGGTGTGTTTAAATGTTTAATCTCGCTGTTTTGCAGACCAGAGAGAGGTTTGTTTTTACGCCTAATGATCCATCGTCGTCTTTGAGGCTTAATGTGGAGTTTAGACTTATAAAAGGCAAGTAATGTTACCTTATTATTGTGTCAAATTGATCAATGCACATCATTGATTGGGTTCTTGAGTTGATGCATTGTATTCTCTTTGAATGATGCTGATTACCTTTTATCTATCTTTATTTGTTGTCTTTTGAAGGACACAAGTCCAGCAAGGAGGGTTCCAACAGGCCTGCTTTACTCAATCTTACTCAAGATCAGGTTTGTTTGTGAGCATGGTATTTAATCATGTTTTCTTGAACCTTTGCATCTGGTTGTTAATTTGTTATCTCTTTATAACATTTGTTTCATTCACATCTTATGTTGGCATTTTTGTGTCTGGTCACTGATTGAGCCTAAGCATCCACTATGACTTTATATGATGATCTTTTTTGTGTTTTCAGGGTAATTATATATTCGAGTTTGAGAATTTTTCAGACAGGGAGCTTTGCCGGGACTTTGTAGGTGAGGTGTTCTGGTGTTGTTTTCATCTGTCAATTTTCTTTTTGTTTGTATATGAATTAAAATCTCTAGTGTCTTCACACATACTTGGCACAGGACCGAAATCTTGCCATGTCACATAAACCAATTTTTAATGGTTAATATAAACTGTGGTTTAAAGCAACAGGTTTGAGCCAAATATACGGCGACATATTGATGAGCTTTACGCTTTCTTACATTGTACATGCTCCACTAGGGCAGAATCTGTAACGAAATAACTAAGAAAATTGACCAAATCAAAACATAGGACGTGTAAATAACTGTAACTAAATTGTAGGCGTCTGCATAATAGATGTGATTAGGATGTAATAAAACAGTTGAACCGTAACGTATGCTGTCTTATTATTTTTTTTGATGCACGTTATTTTTAAAAACACGTATTTGCACATCCATCTCACCAGTGTATATATATGTTAGCTTGGTAGTTGGTACATGGAATTGACCAAAATAAGGTCCGTCACTTAATGTAACTAAATGTTAGGGGGTGTTTGGGATTGTTTGTTTATTTACCTTATTTGCTTGTGGTGTTTTAAAGTTATTAATTTATTATTGCACCAAGAATACCAAATTCTACAGTGCGAGTCTTTGTTTGTAACATATTAGTGTATCTTTTTTAAACATGATAGGCAAAGTTATATATTAGTTGGTTTGTGATGATCACTTAACAGCTAAAGCTATCACATTTTCTGGGGAAGCGGGGGGACCCACCTCTGAAAAAGTTGTCCCACCTAAAGATGAACAACTCAGTTCAGCAGAGATGATGCTTAGAATTAAGCTACTACAGGAGGACAGGTATATGGGTTCTTCATGTGTGTGTGTTTATATATTTTTTAGACTAAAACACCAGCATTTATTCAACGAAAATAAATGTTTTTTTGTAGCGAGTTGCAGAAGCTTCATAAGCAATTTGTGATTGGAGGTGTGTTGTCAGAAACTGAATTTTGGGCTACAAGAAAGGTTTGTCCTTCTGAAATATGAATATATAATCAAGTGTCATATGGGCATATATTGTAATGTATTATGTATATATGTGTTTGTGTATTTTAGGTTTATATGTAATATCTTGGTATATGTTTTTTGTTGTTGGTAATTTAGTTTACTGTTGAAAAACATGTAACAGAAGATTTACGTTTACCAATCAAGTGCAGAAGTTGCTAGATGTTAATGCCAGCAAAAAATCAAAACAAAAGGTTGGGTTGAAAAGTGACATGATTTTCAATGTCAAACCATCGTCTGATGGTAAGGTATGACTCATATATTTCTTTTTATGTGTATATATGCGTAAGTTTGTGTGCTAAGCTAAATATTTATGAGAAATGTGAGGAGATTCCGATTCACTAGATTTGCAACTTTGATTTTTAACCTTACATTTTGAGCAGATTCACAAAATTATGAGTCGAGGTTACAGTTTACAACTTCAATTCACGATATATATATATATATATATATATATATATATATATATATATATATATATATATATATATATATATATATATATATATATATATATATATATATATATATATATTATATGTGTGTGTATGTATATGGGACTAGAATCAAAACAAAAGGAATTTCACGTATAAAAATTATGCGTGAGAGTTGCAAATCTTGTGAGTCAAAGTCTTTTTATGAGTATTAGCTTCTCATTTGATCCTGATTCTGCACACTCACACCCGTGCATGGGCACACACAATATGAGTCTATAACTCTCTATATATAATTGTAGCATTGTACTAGGTCTTTTGTGATGTGGTTTGATATTGCATGCCCACTTGCATCTTTTATAAAATATTTGGGTTTTTGGTCTTAACATTTAAGAATTAAGACCCGTGCTACTTGTTTATGCATGATAATTAGTTGTTTGTGCATTATTTTGAGGTCACAAATTCAACAATGTTAGATCTCGAACAGGGCAAATAGAAAAATATCTAAAAGTAGAATGGTCAAATGGTTTGGAAGTTGTCCAAAGCATGCTTTTGATGTAGGCAACCTCCGAAGTTGTTCTAATCTAAAGATTTGGGTACTGTTGTTAGTAATGTTGTATTTGTAATCTTAATTTACACGTTAATCACTAATCATTATTCCACTGTATCAAAAGTGGACAAATAAGTGTGCGGGTCAACACCTGGACGGGCTGTTTCCACCCACACTAAAAGTGAACCATTTCAAAACGAACCTGTTTTGAATCATCACCCAACCCGCCCATCTTGTCACCTCTTATTAGTTTTGAAACTTTCTGCTTGCAGTGATATCATTGTTGCTTTTTTCAATTGTTTTTGTTTCAGTCAAACAGAGTTACATTTAACTTGACACCCGAGATGATTCACCAGGTATTTTCATCTTAATTTGTTTTATGTTTTTGTGGGAGCTTAGTTTAGTGTTGTGTTATTTCACTCTGTTTTACCTTAAACCTTTTTTTACTAGATTTTTGCTGAAAAACCAGCAGTGAGGCAGGCGTATTTGAATTTTGTACCTAACAAGGTAAGGAGTAAACATAATCTTAAATTTATGCCAGTATTTCAGGTGATTCTTATTTCCTGCTATCTAAACACACTAAAAAACTTTTTCCTCTGCTCTTTTTGTGCCTTGATTCCAGATGACAGAAAAGGACTTCTGGACTAAATACTGGAGAGCCCAATACCTTCATAGCACCAAAAATGTAGTTGCTGCTGCAGCAGAGGCTGCTGAAGATGAGGAACTAGCTGTTTTCTTAAAGCAAGATGCCATTTTGGCTAGCGAGACACGCCAGAAGGTGCTCTAATTTTTAGAAGTGTCATTATTCATATTGTTGTTATTTTGTAAAACCATAAAAACCTAAATGAAAACTCGTATCCTTTTTTGATGTTTCTTATATTACAGATTAGGAAGGTAGACCCCACTTTGGATATGGAGGCTGATGAAGGGGATGATTACACACATATTCTGGTAACTTGGATATTTAGTGTGTTTATACGTATATGGTATCACCTATGACTTATTGAGTGACTGCTACATGTTATTTATGATATTGTGATGGTATGTGTATACGGTCTCCGCCTCTTCCTTTCGTTCTATGATGATTGTTTTGTACAATCCTGATTTGTTGGTCTTAATGTTCATATATTGGCATTAGAGACTGCAAATTTGACTTGACTCTTTATGAATAGTTTGTTTTGGGTTATGATTGTATCCGTAAGTAAAACTAAAAGAAGTAACTTAAAAGGAAACAATTCAAAGTTTGCCCAAGTGTTTTTATTGCATAAAACCTTCTGAATGATCGTTATTATAAAACTTGTTTACTATGGAAACAATATAAATTTGCAATCATATATGGCACAATAATTATTTGTATCAAGTTTGATATTTTGGCAAATATGTTTTGGGTCAACCCAATCCCTACCAAGATTTTCACTTTTGACGTGTTACTCAGACTACACATTGGTGGACGTGTGTTGTGGTTTTATGTAATTATTGTTAGTTGTCACTGAATTCTATATAATTGCTTAAATTTCTGGTCAATGAAAGAATGCTTGCATTTATCGTTTGATTGTTAATGAGTCCGACAGAAAAGTGAACTTAAAAGGAAATATGTCAAATGGGTCAACTGTTTCGTAAAGTATTATTTTAATGCATAAAAGGAACGCATGTTTCAGAACTAATAATATGTTGAGAACTGTGAGAACCATATTATGCATTTGTACTTATCGTTTTGAATGCGATACACAATAACACAAGGCGGTTATGCGACTGCCTTTGCTTATCTCTCCCACTACTTTTGATTATTTTTTTATGCACTACCCACAAGTGCATTATGTGGTTCTGGCAGTACTTAACATATTAATGGTTCTAAAACGAATGTGCTTCTAATGCACGGTAAAATTATTGTTAAAAACTAGGTTAATATTGAAATTATATATTATTTGCAGTCATATTGGACAAACTATTTAGCTACATAAACAAATCCAAACTTTTGGACCAAAACTTTTTGGGGCAACCTAACCTATACCTTTATTATCCGTTTGACTTATAACGCAATGATCCCAATCCACCAACATTAACATGCATGTCTTTTGGTCTATTTGAGTGTTGTTATTAAACTCTATTGAATTGCTTAAGCATTTTGGTCAATGGGTCAATGTTTACATGTAATTTGATAGGGTCATGGTCTAGCTAATGAAAATAGCAAGGATGAACTAGAAGCGCAATATGAGCCTTTTAAAAGATCATTCCTGCAAGATGTTAATCGTCATGCTGCAGTTGTTCTTGAAGGAAGAACTATAGGTAAGGATTTCTGTTGAATTTGACAGACCAAATACAATAAGGATTTCTGAAATTTGGTACCAAAAAGGTCTTCTTATGTTTTGACATTAAATAATTGTAGAATTTGCATGATCATACAAATTAAAATACACGTGGCCAGGTTTAACATATAAGTTTTGCCTGTTTACTTTTGAAGAGATATGTTTGATACAAATCCACAACTCATAAAAAGACAGGTCAACTAAATGAGTTAACCAACTTTAGTCTGATACTTGTATTTCAGTAATAAAAATTTCACCATAAAGGGGCCAAACTTTCAAAATTTGACAAATAAAGGTTAGGGGGCCAAACTTTCAAAATTTGACAAATAAAGGTCAGATTCAAAAATTTTGATTTGGAGGTAATATGGCTCATTTTTACCTTGTCAAAATTATGCCTTAGCTGCTTGTTTTCTCTTAATTTTGAGCATTTTGAAAGCATAAGTAAAGAGTGTTACCCAAAGTAGAAATGACTAAAGCTGGTTAATTGTTTACCTTCTAATGCAATTTGCCCTAAATTTATTTTTGTTGATTTCTTATAATAAGCTTTCTGAGCTCTACATACTGTTTTGGTATCAACTGTAGTGCCAATATCATGTTTATTCTTCTTAAAATTTTTATACAACCTTCAAAATCACATGGTATAATATATATATGTGTGAGCGTGTGCAGTTTCAAACTTTTCGAAGGGAATATATGGAATTAATCTTAAATATATTTGGCTTTATTACTTCACAAGATCTTAACCTCTTGTCTGTTGACCTAATTGTAGATGTTGAGACAGGAGATACAAGATCTGTCGCTGAAGCACTTGCTAGTTCGAAACGTGGTGAGTACATTTTGCTTCTGTATACTGTTAATTCTGTTTTTTCTTAATACTATTTTCTTAAATTGGTGGCAGTTGAATTAGCTAAAGAGGCTTCTGATGGCAACGTTCATCAAGAACGGTTAGATAGGATAACTCGAATGGCTGAGATTGAGGACCTACAAGCCCCACGGGACCCTCCTATTGCACCACTTAGCATTAAGGTTTGAATTTTAGTATCTTAAAAAGAACTGGATTGTTAAATTAAGATAATATATTTAGTGACCAGCCAAGCATTTAACTTTTTCATTAAGGTCAACGGTCAACCATATATCGAAAATTCTTCATGGCGACCTAGGTATGTATCCGGTTTGTTTATACCAAATTTGGCCAAAACATGCCCTTATGATGAGAATGCCTTTAAGATGTATGGAAAGACAAAAATACACTTATATAGATCTATCAAGACACTTAAGTGTGTATCCCGTTTCGTTTTCTAAATTCCGCCAAAAACATGCCAAATAACAAAAAGGTCCTTAAGATTATTGAAACAATTGAATACTCTTGTATCAGACTATTAAATAAAAAATATGCTAAATGACGAAAATGCTCATTAAGATTTCTGACACGACAAAAATAGTCTTGTATTAATATGTAAAATGCAGCACTTTGATGTAAAAGGAATAAAAGACTTGCATTTTTGTCATATTAGAAAATGTCCATTTTTCGGTCATGTTTGGTAGAAAAAAGTTTGTTTTGTCATTTTTAATAAGTTCTGGCATGTTATTGTGGCCTGATTCAATATATGAAACCAGATACGTTCTTGGGTTGCCTATACATTTGTTTCAGTACATTTGTTATCCCACATATATATTATTCCTTTTTTTCAATTTGATGTTTGTTATCAACCGTTCTTAAACAGGATCCACGGGATTACTTTGATTCTCAACAAGTTAATACACTGAATCAATTATCTGGAGCAAGACAGATGAAATCTAGGCTAAGCACCTCTGAAGCTTATAATTCTTTAAGGGATTATATCTCTGAAACCAGAACCGTGGGTTTGAGTGATCCAATAGTTAGACCTGAATTGGCTTTCAAGGTAATCAGAAATTTTAGTATCAGTATCACTATTATAAGCATATGCTAAGGGGGTGTTTAGATGTGTGTTCTAACACTGATTATGTGATATCAAATAATTAGAATAAGATAATCAATGGCATTAGAACAGACCATAGGAGACATCGCTTGGATGTGCTTATGCTGTTTGAACTTGTGATTATTAGATGATCAGCTGAGTAAATAAAAAAATATTACAATATATTTCTATGAACTATTACAATATTATTTTTACATTATCTGTGAATAGGTTTTAGAAATTGTTATCTGAAATGTCACCATACATATCTATTCTCTTCACAATATTAAATATGAGAAATGTAGGTGAAAGCACTTAAAATATGCAGAACCCACCGATAAACTATTACTAAAACTTTCCAGTTAAAATAAATAGTTTTATTACAGTTGCCTTTGGTATGAAACTGATTATTTGACTCAACTCCCTCCCTTTATCCAAACACTAAAACATGATATTATTGTAACTTGGATTACAATGATCAGATGATGTATAACTGCTTTTGGGTATGATTTAGGTCTTCAACAGTTTGACCCAGAATATATCTAGCTCCAAATATCAACTTGGTAAAAACCCACATGAGAGCATATTAGATATGTTGCCAAGCGTCACAAAAGAAGAGCTTTTGCTTGTGAGTTTTTCTTTTTCCTTTCTTTTCCATTAATTTTAGAAAGATGGTCACTGGTTTTCTTAACTTTGTAGTTACACTTTCCGATCAACTTTATAATCAAATGTTTAATTATCTACCAGCATTGGACGTCCATTCAAGAATTATTAAAACATTTCTGGTCCTCTTATCCAATCACAACATCCTATCTTTATACAAAGGTAATTTCAACCCTTTTTATGACGCCTCATGTTGCATCTTGATATGATTTGGTAATGATTTGAAGTATTCATGCATACTATCATTCCTTGTGTTATAGTCGGTAACTAGATATGCAAAAATATTTAATTTTGTGAATAACAAATTGATATTATCTATAGGTGAGTCGGTTGAAGGACGCCATGTCACAGATCTACCCAAAGCTACAGGTATCTCTTAAAAACTCCAAGCATTGTATGGTATAAGCATATGGTTTAAATGTCATTTTATGCTATCATGATAGTATCATACATGTGAAAGTTTTTTTGTTTTTATCTATTTTTTTTTATTTTGTCCAAATTGATATTCAGTACCTCATATTGATTTTTTTCGTATCTTTGCTAACCTGCAGGCGATTAAAGAATCTGTGCAGTCAGATTCGAGGCATCAAGTTTCCCTTCTTGTTCAACCAATGTTGCAGGTTAAATTACTTCCTCTATCTCAAATAAATACATTTATTGAAGAAGTTTAAACCAAAATTTCTTCGTTGCGATTTATATCTAATACGAACTTTTCAAGACCGATAGTAAGCATTATAATTATCTTGTAGTGTTCATTTATGGTTTTTAGGCACAAGAGTTCTTAATTACTGAACAGTTAAGAAATTAACATACATGGTTGGAAAAAGTTATGTTTTGTTGATAGGGGAATGTATTTGTTGTGATTGTATGGCGATTGTAGCCTGTACATTTGAAAACATTACTAGGGTTATGGTTGCTAACATTCCTATCAATTCCTGTGTCATTTGTGGCACACTCACAAAGTCCATATGTCGTGGCACTTGTTTTCAACCTGCTATAACCAATTAAAAAAGGTGACGTTGCATCTGTGTTTCCTGGTTATGGTCCCTATGGCTGATCAATTTCATCAAATGGTAATGAAATGAAAGTTCAATTACATAGTTAAAAACTACCTATTCTTTTTACCTTTTAAGTCCACAAGGTTTTATTTCAAATTTGTTGCAATTGACTGTATAACTAGAAAAAAAGTAGCATGACACTCGTTTTTGACCTAATATGACCGGTAAAAATGGTGACATGACAACAGATTCTCTGGTTATAGCATATGACAATCGCATCAAATAGTAACAAAAAGCTTGTCATGTCAGAAAATATTTGTTACATGCGCCGAAAAAACATGAAAGTTTGTTATATTTTGGTGTAATAAACTCTTATGGAAGAATTATCTTTCAGTTCTGGACTTAAAAAATGCGGAAAATTATGCTGCAATGCAAATTTATTGTTGGTGACTTTGTGCAGGCCCTGGATGCTGCTTTTGCACATTATGAATCAGACCAACAGAAGAGATCTGCAAAGAGTGCCGAAAAACCAAATGGATATTAAAGATGTTATTTCATAACATTGTTTTATTACTTTTTACCAATCTTTATTGGTGATTTCATACATTTGAAAGTACATGTATGAAAATTTTGCTGTGAGCCATCTTGGTCTAAAAGACCTTGTTTTCAGATATGTGGGTGCATGATATAGAAGCACATTGTCATTTTAAATACTCGTACAATTTATTGCAGTATGTGTTCTAAAACACATTTAGCTAGAATTAGCGACAAGCTGGAATCAAACCTTTTTAACCGCTGGTAATTTTTTACTGTCGTCAATGTATAGCGTTCGGAGTCTCATCAATCATTCTGTATTTATAACTTCACAATAACAAGAAACAAGTACTCTTGTTATAACTTATATAGAATCATGTATCCTTTTATTTGATCTTTCTACTTCTATATATATGAACATGTTGATGTTCACTAGGTTTACTAAAATCTCCATTTATTATTTTATTTACTTATTTCTATTTATTTTACTTAATTCATTAAAATTTTAATTTGTTTACCTAAATTTATTAAACTTTGATATAATGATTGAGAGAAAGGATAGAAATCGATTAAATTAATCAAGATAAATATCATACACTTAATCAATCATCATAAAAAATTAGCCAAACCTTTTGGAAATAAGTCCTTGAAGGGAACCAACCAAAGTAAAAACAGTTACAAACAAGCAAAAACTGCTATACAGACGAAGTACAATCCACTTCCTAGTCCAAGGTACAACCTTTTTATGCACAAAGTACATCTCTACAGGGAAATATATGGTCAGGGGCCAAAAGATGATCGAGCCCGCGAACGCGAGGACCTCATTGAAGTAAGGGAATAACATCCCGACTGCAACTGTCAAGACCACGTATGTTGTTCTAAAACATAACCTAAGACGAGTTAGCCTAAACTCAGGCCATAACGGCAAGTTTAAATTCTGGATGTCCCTTGTCAATATGCTTTCGGGGTGCTTTTCGGAATACCATCTTTCCACGAGTCCAAACAAAGTCTGACTGTATATCTGATAACATGTGGGTTCGAAACACAGTTAAACAATCATAATTAGATAATAGTTGTAACATAATGGGCCTCTGTCATGGGATTTACTATTTAAAGGGTGTTTTAGCATTGCTTCCTAAAGTGATCAACTGATATGGAACAATCATAATCATTTATTTAGCTCTAACATAGAGCACGTCGAAGGAGATAGTGTTTGAATTCGTTTATGCCATCTAAGGTTGCGATGATCATATAATTAGTTGTTTTGCATAGTGCATTTTCCTTACGAAATGGCTCTCTCAAACACCCTGCGACTTGACACAATGCCAAATAACCCTCTAGAATAACCTACTAGTATGCTAAGGTAATGTGATACATACCTGGTACCCGCCAACTAAGTGGAGAACAATGCATGCGTTACCAAAGTCGACGAGCCAGTACGGTTCATAGAACCCAAACCCAGTCAACAGATTTCCAGGAGTGGAATCTCCAAATGCAGCATAGCCAGAAGCACCACAACATAGGTAAAAGGAAGTAGTTATAAGTACTGCAATAGTGGTAGACTTCTTCATGGTTACTTTTTGAGACGGAGGTGACTTCAAAGTGCTCTACGTGTCACACAAATAATATATTTGTTTCGGAGCAACTAAGTTTGGATCAAATAGAAGGTGTCGGAGAGGATTAAATGTTAAGTTTGTACCTGAATTTCAAGAAGGATTAACGAAAATGTGAATGAAAATGCAATGTCTCCGATAGCTTGAGCAACCAACCATACTTTTTGTGTGGGATTTGAAGTTGAGATCCCATCGATGCTACCTTTAATCTCCCCTTGTTCTGCATTCCCATATTCAAAAAGCAACTTGATTTGATAATATATCTAAATGGTTTGCGGTTAGGGTGTTTATAAACCGTTAGCCCAAACCGTAACAAGTCGTAAGAAAACTGGTTTGATATTTATACGGTTCAGTTTTGGCAGGTTGGCGGTTCGGTTAGCCGTATGGAACTTGTAAACAATATTTTAACCATCTTTCTATTTTTGGAATTAATATGTGTGTTATATTCATGAGCCATCTATTATTTTAAGCTTTGTATACAAACTAATGATATTAAAGGAAATAAAAAGTAAAAAACATTTTGTTCAAACTGCCAAAACCGAACCACTAAATTGCCAAACTGTTAAAAACTGGCTGGTCCGGCCGACCCACCCAACCTGGTCCCTTTTGGTTTTTCATTTCCTGAAAGCGTAGCTAGCGGTTCAACCCAGAATATTATAAGCTATGAACACCCCTAGAACTTGGTGGTACAACAGCATGATCAAAGAATATTTTAAAAATAGAGATTAATACCTATTACTTGGGCTAATCCAAGTCCAATTCCAATTGAAGAATAGGTGAAGGACATAATTGCAGCAATAATCGAGAGCCATTTCGTATGAAAAATGTTGGGTATTTGAGAAGCTATTATTTGAACAATTCCAAACATAAGCATATAATATTTATTCTCAAATTCACAAGCAGCATCATGCCCTTCTTTGTGGTAACAATTTGATTGCCTAATTGCTCTGTAATCCAGACAAATAGTTCAAAGGGGCCAATGTTATAGTCAAGGTTTCATTCAAAGATTTGAGAGTTGCTAGCACAAAGTTCAGATAGAAGTAATGGAAAATATTAAATACCTCATACAGATTGCTGATGTGATAACATATACAACTCCTGTTTTGAATAAACTGAAATAAACCAAGCATCCACATACCAATCCATTCTTATATCCTGAAATCAAAATCATAGGAGATTTAATCAAGCTGAATGTGGACCCATGGAAGCTTATGTTGGCATGCTGCAGTTGTAAAAATGAATAACGTAAACCGAAAGTTACAATCGAAACTATAAATTATTGCTTAAAAGCAAGTGATCTCTGTCTTTGAAGCAATTTCGCTCCCACTATTCAGCAGAACAATGTGCTTTGGGTTTGTGACGAATCACTTCCTAGTATACATAGAAGCAACATGTAGTATGTCTTATCAACACTGCACAGGTGGTGATAAATGGATTGAACTTACTGAGTTTTCAAGCATATAAAGTAACTAGAATTTATGTTTGCTACCAACATAATTTCACTAGTAATCTGGTTTAAAGAAACGAAGCTTTCCTTTCTATGTGTGACAATTTCTCTATCCTCATAAATAAAGTTTGGTAGTGTTTATATATACACATCTTCATAACAAATTCTCTCCCCTCATAAATGAAGTTTGGTACTGTTTATATATAAACATCTTCATCACCTTTTGAACATTTGAATGATCATAAAACCCCTTCTAGTAGACACCTTTATGAAGAGTCACAATGGTTCATCAGTATGCACCAACTGAAAGACCATGTTCCTCTAAACCATCACCTTTTAAAACCCAACCCTCAATAGATATGCGACTAATTTCATCAGGTGCGTTACACTGAACTAACCAAACTCTTGCGAACCAATTCCACGTTTCTCTTTTCTATTTTGCGTACATGCCACCTCAAGTAACCCACCTTCCCACATGAACCATGCACCATATTATACCATTTCCAGTAGTTTGTTTATATAGTTGTATTAATTGTAATCAGTTCTAGAGTAGTGGGATTAGTCACTCACTTTTTTTATAACGGCTAATTGGATCACTGACGGACAACTGGTCCATCCGCTCATCCCCATCACTCAAGTATTTGAAATTGAGACCATCCTCAGGAGAAAACCCACCATAGGTAAGAAAAACTACTGACTCAACCTGAAACCCTCTAACTTTCTTGTTTCAAGTGGGACTTGAACCCAATACCTTCCTCTATTTTTAAGAAAGTCTTGGGATGCCTCACTTTAACCACTTGGGCTAAAGATCATTGGTAGTAGTGGCTCACATAGTAGTTTAATTGTCTTACGTTTAGTTTCTTTGTAACTAAGGCTATATAAAAGCCACAAGTAAACTGCACAATAAAAGAAGAAAACTATGGCAAAAATTCTCCGTTTCTTTGGAGTCTAACCCGCTCAAAGGGTCCAAGATTAACCATCTCGAATCGGCCCTACTTCCTGTCACAATCCCAAATTGCTATTTCTTCTGTCATTATGAAAAAAGTTCCCAAATCCCAACAGCAACTTATTAGCATGGAGTTAACAAGCAAAAGCTGACCTAAAATGGAGTGAACAGCCTGCAGAAACGAGTGATTTGTGGTGGTGCAGCCATTGCTAGGGTTTGTATAAACATGAATGTCGCTGATAAGAAACGCAGACACAAGTGCAAATAACGCAATGATAACAACGCACAACGGTCCAGCGATCCACCCGAGCTGTGCGATGCTCCAAGCCAGTGACAAAACCCCCGATCCGATCACTCCGGCGATAAAATGCGCTATCGCTGTCCACACAGTTCCTTCAATCAACAACACAAAGCAAAAACAATCACAAAACCCTAAATCAGTAACTCTCATCATCAAATTCGAACAACAGTGACGAATTCGAACTGTTTTGAGGTTAATCGACTTTCAATGCGATGTGACAGTATCTAGCACGAGATGATTTTGTGTTTTGAGTTCTGTGAAGTCAAGACATGTGTTGATTTAGTAAATCTCATCATCAAATTCGAAGAACAGTAATGAATCGAAGTTTAATAAGTTCGAATTTGAAGTTGATCGACTTTCGGTGCGATAATCTCTAGCACGAGATGATTTGTGTTTTGAGTTTCGTGAAGTGATGAAAGTGAATGTAATGATGGAGTTAGAGCATACCAGTGAGGTTGTAATGTGAGGTCTGCAACAATGGCGGATGTTGTTCTTCATCGTCGTGGTTTCCTCCGGCCATTGGTGGTGGATTCTTCCGTCGTCGACGTCAGCTTCTGCTTGCAGTTCGTTTAACAACATCCACTGATCCGAAATTCAAAGCAAAATGGATTTTCGAAAGTTTCTGATGATGAAAAAAAAAAGATAAAAAATTAAATATAGTTTTTCTTTTTTTGGAAACGATCGAATATATTAAAGGATGGGAGTATGGGAGTAGCAAGACACTAACGATCAGTGTTTTTACGACAGGATCGGACCAGCCGGTCCGACCGGAGATCGGTCAGGTGACCGGTCCGGTCTGCTATGGTTCGTTTTTGTCTGGTCGAACCGGCCGGTTCGTCCCGAACCAGTGGTCGGACCGGATTTGGTATATTTTTTTTTTGAATTTAATGGGTAAAAACGGGGTGTTGAATCATAAATTAGTGTGTTGGATATACAAATATAGTTAAGTTTTATATATAACTATAGAATACATATATAAATCATATATAAATTACTTATTTTTAATTACATATATACTATATATATAATATACTATATATATAATTATGACGTCATCCGGTTCTTAAATCCTGTCCGACTGGTCCGACCACCAAATCAGTAAGGCGTCCGGTTCGACGTCCGATCCGGTTTTGAAAACATTGCTAACGATCACCCGAACACCAAATACAACAATTTCCACCAAGACAACAACCATTACAATTTGAAATTACATCAATCCACCCATTCTAGTGAACTAAAGTTTGCTCAGTTTTTCACCCACAATAAGCTTAATGACCTTTAGTTCTTTTAATAATCTATTTACGCAAGGGCTCTTCGCTTTGAAGACCACCCCATTCCGGCACTTCCATATAGACCAAAGCGACGTAAGGATAACCGCATGGACCGCCTTCTTTTTTGTAGGGTCAATCTTCGAGTGATGATGAATCTTCAATAAATCCGAGATCTAGAAAGCTTATATTGGGGAGATTTTGTTTCAAGATGAGACACAATGTGATACAAACCCACTGTTGGGTCTGGGTCAGATCTGACCCAGTTGTTGCTGGATGGAGGGAATTCAAGTGGAAGGAAATTGAAATGAGGGAAAACAATTGAAAATTCAGGAGTAGAGATAGTGGGGTTAACCGTTCCCACCAATGTTTTGTTTAAATATTAATGTTTCTGCATTTTTAGTGGGTGTGTATGTTTTTATTTATCAACTTGGGTTTTTACCTTTGTAATTGGAGATTTAGCCTATCTCGAATAAGGCTGTTTGTTCTATATTTAAGCTTTCGATTTCCGGTTCTTAACAATGGTTCCATTGCCGGGAAACGAAGAGCATATGATCCAGGAGACAGGTTCTATTTCAGGCTCTATCGCTGCTCAATTAGCAGCCATTGAAACCCGATTAGATTCTCTGTTAGCCTTGAAGAAGGATATTGCAGCGATCACGGAAGCTTGGCTGGAAAAGCGAACACATGAAGTCAAAGAACCACAGGATGAACCACAAGGTCCATTGACATTTCCGGTTAAGGATATCGCAGCCACTCAAGTGGAACCAACAGGTCTTTCCGATAAGAAGAGCGCAAAACAGAAGGTAAGCAGCAAAGTAATGATGATACTGGTTGCTTACGATAACTACGAGAACCAAAGAATGTGTGGTGATGAAGCTATAAATCAAGAACTTCACATGTTCATGTACTTGGCTATGAAGGTGCAGAAACAAACGATCACTTATGGAACTATTCTTGTGTTGCTGCCCAAGAATGAAAGTGCACACACAGATATGGAACACAGGGAAATCGTCCATCAATCTTTAATTGAATGGCTTATTGCTTGGCACAATAATTCCCTCCCTTTCGACTTGAGGACAAGTCGATTTTTTGGGCGGAAGTATTGATACAAACCCACTGTTGGGTCTGGGTCAATCTGGGTCAGATCTGACCCAGTTGCTGCTGGATGGAGGGAATTCAAGTGGAGGGAAATTGAAAGGAGGGAAAACAATTGAAAATTCAGGAGTAAAGATAGTGGGGTTAACTGTTCCCACCAATGTTTTGTTTAAATAATAGTGTTTCTGCATTTTTAATGGGTGTGTATGTTTTTGTTTATCAACTTGGGTTTTTACCTTTGTAATTGGAGATTTAGCCTATCTCGAATAATGCTGTTTGTTCTATATTTAAGCTTTCGATTTTCGGTTCTTAACACAATGCCAAACCACCGAAGCAATGAAGCAAATCGTAATCAAGTGTAATGCTAACTACGCGCCTTCATTACATAGAGGACACACATGTAAAACACTTGTAATGTCTCGTTCAACGAGGGTATTTGCCGTAGGAATACGTTGTCTTTGTAGCCTCCATGCAAAAAACATTAACTTTCATAAGAGCTCATTTGCTCCAACGAAGAACAAAAAGCATACCATCTCTAGACTTGTCATAACTAAGGTTCTGAAAGGATTTGACACGGAATATTCCATCACGATCACCCAACCACCGTCATGTGTCTCTCCCACCTCTAAAAAGAACAAGCAAAAGAGTATCAAGGCAATTATGTAGCTCTAACGTTTCTATCGGTCTAGTTAAGGGCCGAGACCAGTTCCAAATGAGTGATATTTGCTCATCACCAAAATTGATCCAATCCTTAATTGATACTCTTTTGTTCCTATCCAAAGCAAAAATGTTTGGAAACTTATGGCATAAACGCATGTCCCCACCCAAAAATATATCCATAAAAGTAGTTCCGCACCACTACAACCTCTCCTTTAATTAGACAATTCATGTGAGTATACAGTGACGGAGCTTGAACGTTTTTCTATGGGGGCCGAAATTAAATTCTTTTTAGAGGGGGGACAAACTCGTTATATATGAAAAATTTACACTACCGGATCAAAAGTTTACACCAAAAATTAACATTACTGACGAAAAAAATGAGATGGAGCCCAACCCCCGGTCCCTTTAATACGTCGCCCATGTGAGTATACATATGCAACATAGGGCCATTAATTTTGTAGATATTACTCTATGTTCCCATCAATAACGACCTGGAAGGAATAGGGGAAGTCATCCACTACTTTCCTCCAGAGCCTGTCTGGTTCATCCTTGTACCACCACCACCATTTAACTAGCAGACCGTGATTAAAATCCTTTAATCGACCGATTTAGGCAATGTAATACCGAAGCCCTAGCCGATTGCATAACACCACCCATCCATTGCCTCCATTTCCCACAAAGTTCATTAGATCTAAGACCAAGTCAATAAAATCCTAGGATATAGAATTGAAAGCCTTGCGAAATCATTCTTAAAAAAAACATTGGTTGCCCTTTTGATCGTCTCAACCGATAATTTATTTAATTCATAATTAGAGGCCCATCAAGAATACCACGCCAAACAACAGTTTCTTCCATCCCCTGAAAATAAAAACAGCCAAACAACAGTTTCATCCATCCCCTGATATCGAATCGATTTATGTTTTTGGTCATCCTCTCGAATTTCTTCTTCTTGTTCGAAAACACACATGAAAATAAAAGACTTTATGGTGTATAATTCTGAATGAATTCCATTGATGAAGAGATCCCTTTAAATAGGGAATCATCCAACCGAATACAACCGAAATTTAAGGAGCAGATATACATCACAATTATAAACTAATTCAAATACTGATACTATAACATTAGTCAAATACTAAGTCTATCACATATCAGCCGATATAATCGGCTGATGATGTATATCGCTAAGACACCCCCTCAGTTTGAGCGGGCGGAGGACAGACGCTCAAGCTGGATCTAAATGACTGGAACAACTGCCGTGGGATCCCTTTTGTGAAAATATCCGCATATTGCAAGGAGGAAGGCACATGAAGGACGCGAATGTGACCGACACGAACTTTATCACGAACAAAATGTATGTCAATTTCAATGTGCTTCGTCCTTTGATGTTGAACTGGATTAGTAGAAAGATACACTGCTGAGACGTTGTCACAATACACAACGGAGGCCTGTGTAAGAGGCGTGTGCAGTTCAAGAAGCAGGTTGCGGATCCACGTGGCTTCGGCTACCGCATTCGCCACGCCCCTGTATTCAGCTTCAGCGCTGGAGCGGGAGACAGTGGGCTGCCGTTTAGAAGACCAGGAGATGAGATTATCGCCTAAGAAGACACAATAACCCGAAGTTGAGCGACGGGAGTCTGGGCATCCGCCCCAATCAGCATCCGAATAGGCCACCAACGAATGAGAAGGTGATTTAATGATACGGAGACCATACTCAATCGTCCCCTGAATGTAACGAATAATCCTCTTCATGAAGGCAAAATGAGACTCTCGAGGCTCATGCATAAACAAGCATACTTGCTGAACAGCGTATGAGATGTCGGGCCTCGTAAATGTTAGGTACTGTAAAGCTCCGGCGAGGCTTCGATATAATGTGGGATCCGAGAATAACGGACCATCGGTACTGCTGAGTTTGGCCGAGAGGTCTACGGGAGTTGTGCATGGTTTGCATGATGACATTGAGGCTCGAGCGATTATATCCTTTGCATACTGAGCTTGGGACAGGAAGATGCCGCGGGATTGTCGGGTAACTTTGATGCCCAAGAAGTGATGTAAGTGACCCAAATCAGTCATAGCGAACTCCCGTGACAAAGTGGCAATAATATGACGTAAAAGTGTGTCATTAGAAGCAGTGAGAATTATGTCATCCACGTACAATAGTAAATAAGCAGTGTTGGACGGATCCTGGTTATAAATGAATAACGAGTTGTCGCATGCACTGCTACGAAACCCATGTGCAGTGATATAGGTGGCAAAGCGGGTGTACCAGGCCCGTGGTGCTTGTTTGAGCCCATAAAGGGACTTTTTAAGACGACAGACAAAGTTCGGTGCTCGTTTATCATAGAAACCGGGAGGTTGATGCATGAAAACGGTTTCATTAAGTTCCCCATGTAAGAACGCATTCTTCACATCCAACTGGTGTATAGGCCACGAGCGGGAGACTGCAAGGGATAGAACTGTGCGAATGGTTGCCGGTTTGACTACCGGACTGAATGTGTCGTCACAGTCAATGCCCACGGTCTGGGAGTTGCCATTGACAACCAACCTGGCCTTGTACCGTTCAAGCGAGCCATCAGCCTTAAACTTATGACGGAAAAGCCACATACATCGAATTACCGGGCGATCCGAAGGTCGAGGAACTAGTTCCCACGTTTCATTATCCTGTAAAGCAGTAAATTCGGCGTTCATAGCATTCAACCAATTTGGATCGGATAGGGCCTTGGCATAGGTTTTGGGGATGGGTGAGATGGCGGTTGTTGAAAGAACCGCGGGTGTAGTGGACCGAGATTTGGAGCGTGTGGTCATGGGATGGGAGTTGGCTGGTTGAGCAGTGGAATTGGCTGCTGGAGGAGGGTCGGTTGGTGGTGGCGAGTGAGGCAGTGGTTGAGTTGGGGCGACGGGTGGGCGAGGACGGCGGCTGTAGGTGAATTGGTATGGGGCCGGACCGGGAGGGCTGTGGACAGGTGGTGTGGATGGATTGTGGTGGGGCTGTTGAAACGTGAAACCGGGAGGAATGGTGTCGTTTAGGAAGGTATAAGCGGTGGGGTGGAGAGGACCGGTGTAAGGGAACATAGTCTCGTCAAAGGTGACGTGGCGAGAGATGTGGACTTTGCCCGTTGTAGGGTCAAAGCATCGATACCCACGAAAGTCGGGTGGATACCCGAGAAAGACGCACCGGATCGAACGGGCATGTAATTTATGGGGTTGGGTAGCAGAGGTGTTTGGGTAACAGGCACACCCGAACACCCGTAGATGGTCGTATGTGGGATGCCGGAGGTAGAGGGCAAAGGAGGGGGTATAAAAGTTGAGACGTTTGGTTGGTAAAATGTTGTGTAGGTAGACGGCCGTGTGTAAAGCTTCCACCCAAAAGGAGGGAGGAAGATTTGCGTGTAAGAGCAACGCACGGATGATGTCGTTTAGGCGACGGATCATTCGTTCCGCTCGGCCGTTTTGGCTAGAGGTTTGGGGGCAAGCAAACCGAAACAAAAGTCCGTGTTGGTTTGCGAAAGTTTTAAAGGCCAAATTGTCAAATTCACCCCCTAGGTCGCATTGAAACGTTTTAATTTTGCGATGGAATTGAGTTTCAATTAATCGGTGAAATTTTGCAAACGTGGGAAACGTGTCAGACTTGTGCTTAAGAGGATATACCCACACGAAGTGTGAGAAGTTGTCAATCAGAACCATATAATATTTGTATCCGGTTTTACTCGTGATTGGAGATGTCCAGAGGTCACAATGTATTATGTCAAATGGTGCAAATGTGAAAGTATTAGAAGCATGAAAAGGCAAACGTTTACTATTTGAAATTTGACAAGAATTGCAAACATGTGAGGTGGTCCTCTTATTACACTGAAAATTGAAATGACGACTTAAAATTTCTAAAACTTGAGCCCCTGGGTGACCGAGACGATCATGCCAGGGGAGACCGGTGCTAGCAAGAAAGGTTGCTTGAGGAGGGAGTTGCGGCGGAGTGAAAGGATAAAGGTCACCGGTGCTGTTGTGACGAGATAGCAGCTTCCTAGTTTTGAGATCCTTCAAGGAAAAGCCAAAAGGGTCAAATTCAATAGAAACTTGATTATCACGAGTAAAACGTCTGACCGAAATAAGATTTTTAATAACTTGTGGGCTGTAAAGGACGTTGGGAAGGACATAGGTTCGGTTTGGTAGGTGATGAAAGCCCGTGCCCGATCCATGTATTGGTAAAAAATTGCCATTGCCCACCAATAATTTACTACAAACAGGAGTAGAATGTGGGATTAGTAACTTACCTTGGTCATGGGTGACATGAGATTCGGCTCCGGTATCCATGATGTCCGAAGCCCAAGAGGAGGACGGTTGTTGCATCTGCATGTTACTGAAGGCGGTGCTGAGATCGGAAGGGCTCAGTGCATTGTAAACGCCCTGTGGGGAAGGACTGTACCCGCTGAACTGCTGTGGAAATCCAGAAAAATGGGCCTGAGATTGGGCTGGCGGGTGCTGTTGAGGGTTGTTATTGGGCCGCCATTGTGGCTGGGTTGGATAGGGGCATGGTGGAGGTGTCCACCAAGCCCAGTTAGGGAACCCGGGCTGCTGAGAGAAGCCCGATTGCTGCTGTTGTTGGCCGGTCCAGGAAGATGCGGGCTGCCTGTGATTGGGACCACGTCCTCTGCCACCGCGGCGGTTCCAGGACCCACGGCCCCGGCCCCGACCACGAGAGGAAGAGGAGTTGAGTTCGGAAGTCTGAACCGGTTGGGTGTTCGGAGAGGTTGTTTGAGCAGCTGTGGCGGCCAAAACGGTAGGGTGAGACCCGTTTTGGGCTTCGAGTCGTAAGACCTCATCATTCAGCATACTAACGGCTTGATCCCAAGTGACGCCGGTCTGATTAATAAGGGCAGCGGTGGTGTTATACTCGGCTGGGAGACCCCGCACCAGTTGAAGGACCAAACGTGACTCGGTGACAGGAACATCGACATCGGCCAGTTGGTTTGCAAGGTCAGTTAATCGCTGGCAGTAGTCTTCAACTGAGGAACAAGCGGATAACGACAGGTTGCAGAACTTGGTTTCCAACGAGACAGCACGCGCCTTCTTGTTGCTGAGGTAGATTTTCTCGAGTTTGGACCATGCTGCACGAGCCGTAGTAGTGCTGCCGTCCATGACTCGTTTAAGGAGGTCATCGGAGATCGTGCTGAATATCCATTGAAGCACGAGCGCATCAATTTCTGTCCAGGCGGCATGATCAGCTGAAGATGATGCCGGAGGATCGGTACCGTCAATGTGATCCATCACCTTGTATGCGACGGCATGTAAGCGAAATAACCTGATCCATTGAGAATACGTGACATTGGTGCCGTCTAGGTGCGGATCTTGCTCTGTATATTCGTTACAGAGTATGCAGGATGTAGGGCTTGGGGTTTTAGAGGCTGTGCTGCTGTTTCTTTAGTCATGTTAATGACTTGGTCGGACGTATCCGAGCTGAAAAGAAAACAAAAGGGACGGCGGAAGGGGAGAAAGGGATATCAGAATTGCTCTGATACCATAAAAGACTTTATGGTGTATAATTCTGAATGAATTCCATTGATGAAGATATCCCTTTAAATAGGGAATCATCCAACCGAATACAACCGAAATTTAAGGAGCAGATATACATCACAATTATAAACTAATTCAAATACTGATACTATAACATTAGTCAAATACTAAGTCTATCACATATCAGCCGATATAATCGGCTGATGATGTATATCGCTAAGAGAAAATACATACTTTGATCTTGATCAACATCTGATTTGTATCCGATTGAGATATTCAGGTGAATCACCGAATAATTTCAATCTGAAAGTGATCAATTTATTCTGATAATCAATGACAATCATGAGAATACCATAATACATTTACAAATGACATTATTCTCTAAATGTTTCATCCTTTTAAAACTGACAAAACTGTTTGATACAACAGAATGGGTTAATACACCCAATAGAGCTTCCTATCACCCTTTTATTAGCTTCAAGAGATATTACTAATTACTATCCAAATCTTTTGGCAATGAGTCCTTCAATGGAGCCAGACAAAGTAAAAATGGTTACAATCAGGCAAAAAATGGTATATACACGAAGTAGGATCCATTTTCCGGACCAAGGTACAACCCTCTTCTGCACAAAGTACATCTCTACAGGGAAGTATATGGTTAAGGGCCAAAATATTACTGATCCAGCAAAGGCCACAACTTCATTGAAGTAAGGGAATAACATCCCAACCGCCATTGTCAAAACCACATATGCTGATCTAAAACATAACCGAAGTGGATTTAGTCTAAACTCGGGCAATAACGACACCTTCACACTTTGTATGTCTTTCGCGAACGTGCTTTCTGGGTACTTTTCTGCATACCATCTTTCCACTATAACATACAGTGTCTGACTGTATATCTGACAACACACAAGATAACTGATCAAGAAAAAAATATAAAGAAACATAAATTGAATCGTTCCTAGATTGGTACTAGGCGAATGTGGCAAAGTGTGCGAGTAAAAAAATGGGTATGGGTCAAAATGGTAATATTAGAATACGGGTCAAAATGGGTGAGGTTGGCCCCACCCGACATGTAACGCTTTTATGTTTTTATTTGAATTCTATACACAATTAATGTGTTAACTATGATTAAAAAACTATACCGTTACAATAAGGGTTTATTGTACGAAAATGCATCCCTTTTTAGTTTAAGTCTGTTAGTTTGACACGTTTTAGCTGAAACATAACTAATAACAACCATTTTGTAAGTAAACGGATCAATTACCATCTCTAGTACTAGGACAATCAGACCATAAATAAGCATTGGTTAGTATTCTTTTTATTAGTATGCCAAGGTCATGTGATACCTGATACCCTCCAACTAAGTGGAGAACAATGCATGCATTACCAAAGTCAACGAGCCAATACGGTTCATAAAACCCAAACCCAGTCAACAGATTCCCAGGAGTCGAATCTCCAAATGCAGCATAGCCAAAACCTCCGCAGCATAAGTAGAAGATAGTAGTTGTAAATATTGCAATTGTGGAAGCTTTCTTCATGGTCACCTTTTGGGATGGAGGTGATCTCAAAGTGCTCTACATATTACAAACATCACATAGTAGTTTAGGAAACTGATTCGGGATAAAATAAAAGATCTATTATAACAGATTAGATGTCATACCTGTATTTCAAGAAGGATTAACGAGAAGTTAAATGCGAACGCAATATCTCCAACAGCTTGAGCTACCAACCATACCTTTTGTGTGGGATTAGTAGTTGTGATTCCATAGATGCTACCTTCAATTTTCCCGTTTGCTGCAATTTCATTTTCAGCAAGAGAAATTTAATTGTATCCATATTAATATTGTTGCAGTCCATCAACAAGATCATTTATCAAAGATAGAGATTTTTACCTATTACTTGGGCTAGTCCAAGTCCCATTCCAATAAAAGAATAGGTGAAGGACATAACTGAAGCAATAATTGAGAGCCATTTTGTATGAAAAATGTTGGGTATTTGAGAAGCTAGTATTTGAACTATTCCAAACATAAGCATATAATACTTATCCTCAAATTCACAAGCAGCATCATGCCCTTCTTCGTGGTAACAATTTGATTGCCTGATTGCTCTGTCATCCAGCCAAAAGGTTCAAACTAGACTAATGTTATGATCAAGATTTCACCAAATCAAAGTAGCAACAAAGTCTAAAATCTAAATCATACGGAACAAAGATCAAAGAGAAAAACACATTTTACAGAGAGAATTGCAAGAAAAATAGCATACCTCATGCTGATTGCAGATGTGATTGTATACACAACTCCTGTTTTGAATATACTGAAATACAGCAAGCATCCACACACCACTCCATTCTTATACCCTGAAATTCAGAGCAGAGAAGTAGATATGAGCAAAATGCAAGTGAATCATTATCAGCCTAAAGTTAAGATAAAACCAGCTGACCTAAAACGGTGTGAACTGCCTGCAAGTAGGAGAGGTTCATAGTGGTAGTGCCATTTTTAGGGTTGAAGTAAAGATGAATGTCACAGATAAAGTATGCAGAAACAAGGGTGAAGAATCCAAAGAGTAGCAGAGACAATGGGCCAGCAATCCATCCCACTTGTGCCATGCTCCAAGCTAGTGATAACACCCCTGATCCTATTACTGCTGTTATAATATGTGCTACTGCTGTCCATACAGTTCCTTCAATCAACAACACAAAGTAAAATGATTAAGAACCCTAAGTCCCATCATTAAATTCGATATGAATGAATTCAAAGTGAAATAACTTCAGAATATAAAGTGTTATCATCAAATTCGATCAATTAATGAAATATAAGTGAAATAAGTTCTAATTTTGAATTTGATGAACTTTAAATTAGTGATAAAAGCCACAAAACCCCTGATCTTATCATTCCAGCTATAAAATGTGCTACTGCTGTCCATGTGGTTTCTTCAATCAACAACACAAATCAAAATGACTTATAACCCTAAATCTCACCATCAAATTCGAAGAATAGAAATGAAATTGAAGTGAAATAAGTTCAGATGTTCAAGTATTATCATCAAATTCAAGCAAGTGGAATGAAATATAAGTGACACATGTTCTAGTGTTAAATTCTACGAACTTTTAATCAGAAATCTCCGGTAATAAAGTCATAGAACCACTGATCCTATCATTTAACCTATAATATATGCTACCACTGTCCATACAATTCCTGATTTCCTTCATCATCAGCACAAAGATAACTCATAAAACCCTACGCCTCATCATCAAATTCTAACAATATGAATGAAATCGAAGTGATATAAGATCAAAATCTGAAGTTAATCCACTTTCAATACGAAATCTCCGGTAACAAAAGTCATAAAACCTCAGTCTCATAATCGAATTCGAAGAACAGCAACAAAATCGAAGTGATATTAGATCAAAATCTGAAGTTAATTGACTTTCAACACGAAATATCCAGTGGTAGAAGTCATAAAACCCCTGATTCTATCATTCCAGCTATAAAATATGCTACTGCTGTCTCATCATCAAATTCTAACAACATGAACAAAATCGGAGTGATATAAGATCAAAAATCTGAAGTCAATCCACTTTCACTACGAAATTTCCAAACATCACACAACTTTGATCATAAGTTTCGTTAATGAACTTCATAAACATCCTAATCAGATCAAACATTGATTGATTAATTAACTGACTGATTTATTGATTCTAGTTTGAAATTTGGTGCAAATTCACAAGTATTGATGGAGTAAAAAGTGAAGAAGTGAAGTAAAGCAGACCTGTGAGGTTATGATTTGAGCTCTGCAACAATGGCGGATGTTCATCTTCATCATCATAATCTCCTCTCGCCATTGTTGCTTGATTATTCAGAGCTAACAGCTTCTGGTTGCAGATTGTTTATCAACAACCGAAGCAAAACTGATGAAAATGTTATCAGGTGTAATAACTAAAGTAAATAAAAAATAGATACGATAAATATTAAAAAATAAATAAGATTTGTTCGAAATCTCGTGTATAAATATAAAATTTAAAATAAAATAATATACGGAATATAAAGAAAAATATCATTTTTTTCAAATCATGTTATTAAAACATTTTATGTTGTTTATTGTAAATTATAAACTTGGAAATATAATATTTAGAGGGATTATATAAGTTTCTTAAAAAATGATTATTAACAACAATCTAATCTATTTAATTTTACATCATAATAACTGTGAAATTTAAACCATTGACTATTCGAACTCATGAGAGAAATATTATTTTACACATCTAGATGCTGTTAGGTTAAAGGTTATTTGTTTTTAAAATATATGCATGTGTCTTTATTAATACTAAATATTAACATACCACATGCTTTTTTTTAATTGTACAAAGTTGTGTGATATATTATTTAATTTTTTATCAATTAAATGTAAATTGGATTTTAATCATTCAAATTATTGACTATTTATCCATATTAATCACAACTAACAGTTTGACTAAACTAATCCTAACTTTCTATTTTGTTACCAATAGCAGTCCCAGGCTAACTACTCGTTTACTACGTTAGTTTTTTATGACGTGACACGTAACGTTGCTCGTTACGTGGTATGTGACATGACGTATTACATAGCTAAAATAAAAAATATAAATACAATATATCATTCAATTTTTGTGTCTTTTTGTCTTCAAACTATTTAATCAGTGACAAAAGCTTTACGTTAAATAACTTCAAAAAATGATTTTTTATAAAAGATTGAGTGATATATTTATATTTCTAATTATTTCTATGTCATAAAAAAACTAACGGAGTTAACAAAAAGTTATACTGAAACTGTTATTAGTAAAAAAATCGAAAGTTAGGATTAGTGTTGGTCAAATTATTAGTTGGGATTAATATTGACCAATAGTTAATAATTTGGATTATTAAAATTTAATTTTTTTTTATAATCATAAATTAATATAATTTGAACAAAGTTAGATGGAAATAGTTTTAGTCTTAATAACAATAGTATATAATTATGTATTTAAATAATATATAATTAATATGATGAATTTTAACTGGTCAAAAATAGGATAACACGATTGTGAATAAACAAATATAATTATAACATGTGTCTGGACTAGGAAAAATTTATGTGATATCAGTTGTATTTCAAGAACGGAAAATACTATAAGAAGACAAAAATAAGTTAGGTACTTTGTGACATTCACCTTAAAGCATTATCCGAATTCAATTATTGAGTGTATTTGACTCAATATAAATTATAGTTCACGTTATTCGGTTTATCAGATTACGTGCAAAATATACTTGAAAAGATAATAAAAAAATTAGTTATTTTGGTTTTTGAAAACCAAAACCTAACTAAATAATAATTTCAAACTCAGTTTAAACCGAACCACAAACCGAATTTATAATTCGTTTGTGTATTAATCAGTTTCATTATCTTTGGTTTTCAGTTTAATCGGTTTCAAACCAAGTAATGAACATGTAGCTCAGACTTTTCCCCTCTCTTTCTCTACGGATATGTTTTTCTCTCCTCCCGTTCTCACATTTCCCGCCAGACCATGATCATGCCCACAGATTTCACCGCCTCGCTCTCCTCTCCACGTCATTCATGCTTGTCTCTCTCTTTCACATCGGCTGACAGGGTCCACTAGCGTCCTAGTTAGGAGGCGGTCTGAGTTGGTGTGAAAATTAAAAGTAAAACGTGTAATATGTAAAAATATAAACTGAAAATGTAAGTGATAAAATTATGTTCACCAATGTGATATTTTGGTTATAAGACTAGGTTAAAATTGAAACAAATAAATTTCTACGATTCATGTGTTTTCTAAGTCTCTGAATTTGCACTAACACTATAAAATCAATATGTAAGTCTACAAGTTATAAAAAAGAAGCCATTTACGTACTGTCATTATTCCTCATATTTACTCAATTATATCATCATTATATTATTACGGTTTCAACTTGACTCCTCTTTTATGTATACGTATATGTCTTCTTGTGATTTAGATAAGAATGAAGTGAAATTACCTCTCCCTTTTCATTCATTCTATAGTTACTGGAGCGGTGCCTACATGATTCGATGGGTAACTTATTAACAAATTATCAACGTATTAAATAGTTATAACTATTTAAAAATCACGGGGAAAGTAGTTTAAAAGTTAATAATTGTAATCGTATAATTAACATGTGTGATTATTGGGAAACATCAAACAATGGCGAACCGAGAGACATTATGGAACACTAAAGTTATATAGTTTAATATTTTTCATACCGGATTAGGGAACACTAAAGTTATATAATCTCTTTCATATTTGTTAGATTTTCATTAATATCTTAATGTTTTTTCATAAAATTACAGCTACTTGTGTTATAAATTATTCCTCACTAATATATAAAACCTAACATTTTGTTAAAACAAAAGAATTTTATAAAAACAATATTTTTTGTTAACTTGATATTACACAGATGTAAAGTGTATTACATATATGTAATGCATGTGTATTTTCATGTATTACATATACAAATAGTCAAACCCTTTTCACTAATGTGACCGAGCCTGTTATCCCATATATAATTCGGTAGCATCATCACCAATGTAGTTATCACCAATGACTACATTAGTACTATCAAAAAATACTTTTGCAAATGTAACATACAACGATGAATTTTTCTCTCCTCTAGCTATAACATTGAACCCCTAGTAATCTTCCATTTACCATTACCAAGTGTGCTACAATATCCTTCATCATCAAGTATACATGGAGAAATAAGATTTAAACGTATATCTAAAATATGCTTTAACACCTTTAAGTTTTAAGGCCCATCATTTTTTTCACGTTGGAACTTGTAATATTTTCTCATATGCCCTTTAAGACCATAACAACAACACTAAACATTTGTATGCCAAGGGGAGTTATAGTTGCATTGACCTCCATAACTACTTCTCTCTCTAGTAGAGATTAGAGGCTATTTGACAGCATCTAAATCAGCCTCTTAATAGTTCATATGTTTGATTGGTTCATCATTTAATGGTTTAGACTGTTTGTTTCGCGAGCAAATATCTGAATGGTTCAGACTTTTGCCTCTGAATGGTTAAATATTATACTAATGCTGAATGATTAAGAGGTCTAATGCTGAATAGTTAGAACCTTTTATCTGAACTGGTCATACATTTGCATTTGAATAGTTAAGCGATATACTAACTCTTTTGTTCAGACCTTTTAATGGTTCATCACTTAATGGTTCAGACTTCTTATTGGTTCAGCACTTAATCATTTAGAAATTGCTAAACAACCCCTTATTCTTTTAATATTGTCTTTATTTTTCAGATTTTTGTTTTTACTCCACTTATTTTCTGTGACTAATATCTCAGACTTTTAAGTAGACTCAATTGATATTATGCTCATCTCTTCATTGAGAAGCCTATTTTTGGTCAAGTCTGTAGTGATGATACCATCGGGATCTGAGTTCGATAATGACGTACGAAATGTCCCCCGCGGGTCCGAGAATCCACCAAGAAGTAGCAAACCTTGAACCACTTCATCAAACTTGATGTTCATCCCTACAAGTTGATTGATACTTCCTTGAAAAGTGTTCAAGTGGTTGATCATGCATTTGCCATCATTGTATTTCAACATTTGTAATTGCTTGATCAGATACAACTTATTATTTCATGTTTTTCAAGCATGTAGTTGTTCAACTTATTCCAAGAGTTTGTGCTGTGTCTCGTCACAAACACCCGAAAACCAATACTCAAACAATATCATATCAAAAACACCAATAACCAACAGAAACACACAAGACTTTGACTTTTTTTAGGTGGAAAACCTCTTTATTCGCTGCATTTCCGAGTTTAATGAACGAAAAAAAAAGAAAGTAAGTAAAAATTAATGAAAGAAAAGAAACAAAGAGAAAGAGAATCAATGAGAGAAAAGAAAGTGAAGAAAAATAAAGGCATATTATAATTTCGTGTTCTAGAGTTCGAAAAAAATGAAAAAAGTAAAAATTTAGTGTGTTTTCTTTCTTTTTTCACTTCCTTCCATTTTAAAAATAAAATTAAGAGAAAAGATTATTAAAAAGTTATTACTTTCTTTTCACTTACATCCTTTATAAAACTCTAATCGGGAACACTAATATTGTTAATTTGTTTCCTTCCATTCATCTCCTTAAAAAAAACTCAAAAACACAATTATTTTTCACTTTTTATCCATTTCACTTTTTATCCAATCGCACATGTCCGTCAAGCATCCATTATAATCAATCAGGTATACAGTTCTTTCCTAGCAATATATAAGCACTAAAAGTTAACGTACTCTAGGAATACACAATACAACCAATATTAAAATATAAATCGAACCGGAGAAGAATTAACCACAATCTCACCCAAAATAAAGCCGCCTAAAGTTGTGAGAGCATCTAATAAATTGTTGTTGATAAGTGCTATCCTTTTTTCCCTTTATTTATTTTTATTAGATGCTCAACACAATCCTTACTGTAGGGACGACGCTGAGGAGTCCTCGAAAAAATTTGAGCCCTGGGCGAATTAAAAAAAAGGTTCCCTATAATAATAAAGTAAATAATCCGTATGTAAAAAATCTATAATACAACAATAAATGTTATACTAATAAACAAAGTATTGTAGCAAAATAATCTAGTTTACTTACATAAGCAAATCGTGAGACTCTCCTAGCTTTTTTTAAATGAGTTTAGATTGGATAAATGGTAGCAAACTAAACTATTTAAAATGTTAATAGGCCTTGAGTTTCAATAGGTCAAAATAATTAAGTTGTTATTGTATTTGTTAATTAGTTTGTTAGTAGCCTATAGGTAGTTTTAAAAAATATATATACATATACATATACATATATAATAAAATTATTTTAAACTTTCGGGCCCTAGGCGATCCCCCCCCCTCCAGGCCGCCCATGCATCTTAGGTTGTGTCATTTAGGCTGAATCAATTAGTTACAGATCAAACATGAGAAGTTAACCAAAAAGACAAGTCTGATAGGTGAGAGAGTTCATTTGATGTGGGATAACTCACATACAATTGATGTGTGATAAGTCACATACATTGCAATGATTTTAGTCTATAACATAAACCTCATATCTTTACACGAAGAAAAAGGGCATTTGAAGCCTAAGAATGGTTATACTTATGTTTAGGTTAATTAAGATTTGGTGGTGGATTTACTTTAATTGTCAACCGACATTAAAGTAACCACCTTGCTGTTAGGGTTCCATCGATCATGTATATATATACTTGACTTATATTTTCAATTTTTGAAAGCGATATTATCATCATCAATCTATCGAAATTCAAAAACACGTAGTGCTTTTCTATAAATCTTTAAATTATCATTTGCTTCTAACAAGACTACTAATTATTATATGCCTAAATAAAAGAGAGATGGTTGACTGCAATAACTTCTACTACATGAACCACATGGGTTGACGGGTAATTATTTTGGGTCGGACTGATGGGTCAGTCCACAGATGGTATCACAAATATAACCAAACACATAGCCAGACAATCTAAAATGATTATCAGTTGCAACATGATTGTAGTCTTTATCAATCAAACAAGGGAAAGGGGTTGCTTGATTGTCTCACTTCTACAAGCACTCTTTTGACTATTTCCATACTGGGTCTTTTCTTGCCTTCTAGCTCAATACAGTCTTTTGCAAGCTTGGCAACATAATTTATATGGTAACTAAACCCATATTTCTTCACTTGATTGTCTAGAATGTGAATCAAGCAACCCTTTTCTAGCGATGAAACAAAAAACATCGCTAAACCCAAGTCACTTTCAGTTCTATCATATGAAAAGACCTTTCTGCCTGTTATCAGCTCCACAAGAACCATACCAAAACTATACACATCACTCTTTTCTGTCAAAATACCAGATCGAAAGTACTCAGGATCTATGTACCCAAGAGTCCCATGAACCAATGTTTGTATGTGAGTTTGATCCATAGGAATGATCTTCGAGATCCAAAATCAGAGACTTTAACAGTGTAGTCATCAGTCAAAAGTATATTTGATAATTTAATATCTCTATGAATGATATGTGTGGTTGAATGTATATGCGCAATCGCTTCTGCAGTTTCTGTGGCAATGTTTAGTCGCCTTTCGAATGTCATGGAAGATGCATTGTCATTTTCATGTAAATGGTGGAACACAGTCTTGTTTATTACAAATTCATAAACTAGAAGAGGAGTTTGTGTCTCTAGGCAACAACCCAATAGTCTAACAATGTTTGAGTGGTTAATTTCTGATAGCATGATCACCTCATTAATAAACTGCTCGATCTGGTTTTAATGGCAACCGGTGTATCATCTTCTAATGTACCTTTATAAACTGTACCATAGCTTTCTTGACCTATAACATTGGTTTTGTGAAAGTTATTGGTAGCTTTTTCAAGAATTCTTGCTGCAAAAATCTTGGCCATGTGAGAGGGTTGTTTAGATTCAAATAGAATTTTCTGCAAAATTAAGCCACCATTTTTGTTGAAAAACTTCTCCCTACTCTTTATTGTCTCCTATGTTTGAGTGTCCAGTATAAGATAAGTGTTAAAACAACTAAAGCTGCAGGGCTTGTGCAGATAGCTGTCAATCAATGGAATATATATTTGTTACTAAAAGATTATTACATAATAAGCTCATGAATATTTTTAACAGTAAGATTATATTATGATCAAAGAGAATAGTAAGGAGCTATTTGTATGGAGGTAGCCTTTTGATCTTTTTAAGAATGTGCTAGTTCGAGCCCTTTTGGCCTTACATATTAACTGAGGAAGTTATTACTACTAATCAAGGTAAAGTCATTCAAAAGATGAGTGTAATATACTGACCGATATATAAGGAATTTCCAAGTGTCTCAGCTCCAGCTTCTACATAAAAACAACCAGTCCCGATTATATTACCATCGCCACGCATCCTAAGAGGGCACACACAAGCGTAGCTCCCATTTGTGTTAACACAACTATGTACGCAAAATTTTTAAGGTTCTTCACACTCATTGATATCTAAAGAAACATCACAAATAAGCTTCAATATTACACATGTGTAAATACATACTAAAATCATTCAATGGCATTAACAGACAATGCTTACCCTGACAACCATATGGGAGGTATGGGTTTTCATCATAACCTAGAGTACACCGACAAGTATAACCCGGGTGACCTCGGTCAGTTTTTCCAGAAGAGTCCAAACATACACTATTTTCTTTGCAAATATAACTTGTTTTGTTCTTCTTTGCTTCTTCACAACTTATGTTCCCAACCGTCCATTCAAGGGCCACTGGAAAATACCTAGTATACATGTTATCAAGATCTGTTTCTTGAAATGTGTATTGATCTGTCTGAACAACAAACCCGTACCTACAGTTATTATAGCTCCAATTCCCTACCCTCGTTGTGATTCTTTGTGCATGGATACGAAACTCCCTCAACCTATAAGGAAGGGGTTCTTGCATGCAACCATTGCCAAAACATGAACCATTTTGTAAATTTTTACAGCTGATCCTTGATATAGATTCAGTTATGTCGTGGCTACCCTCCAAATCCATGAGGTCGGCTCTAGTGCCACACCCAATAGTAGTAAGGAGGTTCCTTGTGCTGGATAGTAGGAACCTAGACAACCTTATTTTGGGTGCTGAGTGTCGAAGACTGCCAGTGCTGTTGTAACAACGATAGGCCATGGGCAAGAACCCATGCATAAGCCCTTGTGGTGATATGTTAAAGAATCTGAAATTGGTTTTTAATATTTTTAAAGTTGTACAGTTTACCTGGTAGGTTTTGCTCAAGTAGCAGCCCCTTCGTATCCCAAATGGATATGGGATCGTAATATTCCCACATCTATCTGGGCAGCCATGAAGGGGTGTTGCTTTTGTTCTTGATAGTATCACTATCAATATTGTGAAACACTGAAGCGGTTTAAGCAACATTCCCGCCCGCCGCAATCACTTAACTTGATGGTTAAGAGTAAACATAGCTACTATACTAATTGATGTAACAGATTATTTGAATTACACTCATATATCCTTCTCACTTGTGGTTTTTGAATGCCCAAATTGTTCATTGGTATATATGATCACACCAACAGAGGCATAGTGATAGAACCAATACTGATTGGTTGTTTTTATTTGTATATTATGTGCAGACACCTTGGAATTGTTAAAACAAATTTGGATTTAATTTTTATTTGTGTGATTTTCTTTGTATATATATGTATGTAATTCATTGCAGTTGCCAGGTAAAATGTCCACAAGTTCTGTATAGTAGTCATATATAAGTTTGGATGGTCCATGAAGAAAGAACATGAACATTTGTCCCACACTTCTTTCAAGGTGAAAATTTGGATCTTCTGAGTAACACTTAAATTCATGGATTTTTAGTAACACCAAAATTTTTAATTATATTAATGGATTTTACAATGTTTAACTATGGTGTGGTTTACGAATCAAAATAATTATTTAAATTAAAAGACAAAGTTAGGTTAGTTTGAATTTTGGATTAGTTTCAATCATATAGTAACAAACTAGATTATAGATGAATGTATTACATGTTTATGTAGAAAATGATATTATTCATAAATTTATAAATAATTCTTATAACTGAAATTACATATTACATACAATAATGAAAAATAAAATGTTACAGTTATAATTTATAAATCTTTAAATACTTAAATGTGTACAACAATGGTATTTATTTCAAACAGGTCATTTATTTATAGGATAGCTCGGATTGGGTTGACCCGCTAGCATTGCTTGTCCATAATTATATTTTATATTACTAATGGATAAGTTTCACTTAAAAATTATAATATTATATGATGATGCATTGCATCTTCGAATGAAAACAACTTTGAGAAAATACATATTGGACGACACTTAACATGTTTGACCCAAAGTTAATGATTAAATGAGTAAAAAGCTACCATTTTTATTGGACGGACCAGATTGGGCTGACCCGTTAACATGAGGTTTCTATTAAAAAAAAAATAAGGATGGTATGATGACGTTCTAAATCTTTGAATAAGAGGTTGATCAGGAATATTGTTTTTTTGTAAAAAGTATACTTTAGTGTCTTAATAGTTTAATTGTTTGAATGAGAATGCTCTTGGAGGTTTTGTAACATCAAATAAATATTTTGTACTGCTTGCAAGTAACTGTTGTGAAGACTAGATCGGTCCGGCCGGTTCAACCGCTTCGATCGGGAATTGAAGGTATGGCCGAACCGGTTCGTATTAATTCGTTTTGGAGGGGTCCGACCAGCTGATTCGTCTTGAACGGTGGTCGGACCAGGAATAGGACCGGGGGGTCGAACCTGATTTTGATTTTTTTTTTTTGGATTGTATTAGGTAAAAACGGGTGTTGAACAATAAGTTAGTGTGTTAGACATAAGATTATTGTTAAGTTATATATATAATTATAAAATACATACATATATTACTTACATTGAATTATATGTATAATTATAAATAATATAATATATATATATATATATATATATATATTATAATATATATATATATAATTATAATCTATATATATATATATATATATAATTATAACGTTATCCGGTTCTTAAATCTAATCCGACCACGAAACTAGTAAGGTGTTTGGTTCGACGTCCAATCTGAATCTGAAAACAAGTTGCAACATCCTTCACCCATAGTTTTATTGATTATTAAACACATAATTTTAACTTTGCTCCCTAAAGTTTGACTAAATTAACTATTTTCCTCCAAAAGATTAAAAAAATCAATTTATCTCCAAAAGTTTCATATGTTTTTTTATTTTCACTCCTAAAGTTTCATCATCTTGGATAAAGTTGAAATAATTAATAAAACTTTTGGATTAAAATTGAAACAACTTATGAAACTTTTAGAGGTAAATTGATGTTTTTAGTTTTTGAAGGAAAATAATTATTTTTAACAAACCTTAAGAAGTAAAATTGAATTTAACTCAAATTGTTATCTTATGTATTATATGTGTAAGGCCATGTTCTTCATATTATGTAACTGGTCAACTAACCTATGAATAATAATAGAAGATCTTTTCTTGCATCACAGATTAGGTTAGTGTTCAATCAAACATGAGACTTGGATGACATTTGGAAACAAGTTTAACCCGTTTGGTAAAATTTTGACCTTTTCATTTAAAAGGATGCCTTTTATCTTATTAATAACATAGAGTCAATGATCTTTTGGTTTAGTGATCAAAAGAGAGGTGGAAGGCTTTAACTCTCTTAAAAGTTCGAGGTTTAAACCTTAGCATTGGCGATTATTATTAACTTGGTGATACTAACAATAGTCACTGACTAGCCGTAAAAAAATGGAATTTTGAAAAAGAGAAAACAAAAAGACAATCATATGGTCCTCATTGTTTGATCATATTTTAAATTTGTTTCCGGTTTTTAAAATTACAAACTTAATCCAAAATTACGTTAGATAGTTGCGATTTTAATCCCAAGTGTTAGTGTATGTTAGTTTTTAACAATATGAGTACTAAACTTATATTATGATCAAATCACATGGATTGTTTGTGAAACTTTGTCTACAATTAAAAAAATCAAATACGAGTTTAAAAAATCAAATAAAAAGATTCAAAATCAAATATTCAAAAAAATAAGATTAAATAAATGTTAAAAATAAGGGAGAACTACATATATATACACACGACACACATACTACTAAAAACTTGTAAAATATCATATATATCCAACCCAAACTTAAAATCATATATGTCCTTAAAAATATTGTTTATCATATTAAAGAGTGATAAGTATGTAGATAAAACATAAAAGAAAAAAATTAACTATTGTAAAAAATTAAGAGGAAAAGTATTGCAAGTAAAAATAATTTAGAGATGGTATATACTGCATCATCAGTTAAAATTTTGAGAGAAAATTAAAAAAAATATCTCTTTTTTTCAATCATTCTCTCAAAATGTCCTCTCCAAAAATTATTTCTCTTAATGTCATCTTCAGACAAGGTGTCTTCGCCTCTAAAAATAGACGCGGATGGTTGTCCAGAGAATCAGTCAAAAGTACATGTTTGCTTAAGCATATGAACATCTGTACCAATTAGACGCGGTGCCTATTAATTAAGAGAGGCGTCCGCGTATGACACGTGTTCATGTTTAGACGCCAACATCTTGTCTAATATGAACATTTCAAGCAATACTTTTTCGAAAGATATTTTAAGAGAAAAAAAATATGAAAGCCAATATTTTATTATTTTAGGAATTTTCCCAATGTTTAAACTTTAAACATATGTGCGTGTGAGTTGTCAGTGTGTGTTGAAGCAGAAATTGTTCAAAAGATTGAAAGAACAAAACCACCACAAAATACACAAAAACAGATATTATCTGCTCTAAACACTGAAGAACCAAACGTTAATGGCGGAAGGAGACTATGAAGATGAAGAACAAGAGTCGCCATTGTTGCAGAAATCACCTCATACAAACACTGGTTAGTGCTCTGCTTCACTCTTCTATAACTCCACTTCAATCTATGAAACAATCACTGAAATTATTAAACTAAAACAATCAATAATCAATTTGAATCGATCAGTATCTGTTCCGATTACGTTGTTTCTGGTGTTGACCTTCTAACAACTCAAAAAACAAAATCATATGCTGCTTTTGGTATGTTGATTAGAGATTTCGTGTTCGCGATTCAGTTTCCGTTAATTGAATTGGATATTCGAACTGGATGATGAGATTTAGGTTTTTTTGACCTTCTAACAACTCAAAAAACGAAATCATCTAGTATTTTTCGCATGTAAGTAGAGATTTCGTGTTTTCGATTCCGTTTGCATTAATTGAATTGGATATTCGAACTGGATGATGAGATTTAAGGATTTTTGACCTTCTAACAATTCAAACAACATATTCATCTGGTACTTTTGGTGTGTAATTAGAGATTTTGTGTTCGCGATTCAGTTTGCATTAATTGAATCGGATAATCGAACTGGATGATGAGATTTAAGGATTTTTGACCTTCTAACAATTCAAACAACATATTCATCTGGTACTTTTGGTGTGTAATTAGAGATTTCGTGTTCGCGATTCAGTTTGCATTAATTAAGTTGGATATTCGAACACCTTCTAACAACTCAAACAACAAAATCATCTGCTGCTTTTGGTGTGTGATTAGAGATTTCGTGTTTGCGATTCAGTGCATTAAATGAATTGGATATTCAAATTGTATGATGAGATTTAGGGTTTAACTGTTTGAGATTTCTAATCAGTTTGGTTTTGATTTCTAAGGAGCTGTATGGACAACATCATTGAATTTTAATACCAAAATCCAAGCAGTGATCAATCTGAATCGACCAATATCTGATTCAATTAAGTTATTTCTGATGTTGTTAATGAGATTTAGGGTTATAATCGGTTCGATTTGTGTTGTTGATTGAAGGGACTGTATGGACAGCATTAGCACATATTATAACAGGAGTGATAGGATCAGGGGTTCTATCACTAGCTTGGAGCATGGCACAGCTCGGGTGGATCGGTGGCCCGTTGTCTCTGTTACTCTTTGCGTTTTTCACACTTGTTTCTGCATTCTTTATCAGTGACATTCATGTTTATACAAACCCTAACAATGGCGACACCACGATGAACCGCTCGTACTTGCAGGCGGTTCACACCATTTTAGGTATGCTTTTCTTGTTTCAATTCAGATTCATGAGGGTTTACTTGTATTTTGAGTGATTCATGTTGTGCACTTTTGATTTCAGGATATAAGAATGGATTGGTGTGTGGATGCTTGGTGTATTTTAGTATATTTAAAACCGGAGTTGTGTATATAATCACATCATCAATCAGCATGAGGTATACAAAATTTTCTTCAAATTCTTTGTGCTCATGGTCTTAACAAACTGTCAGCAGTTGGATGAAGATGATAATGGGAGCAAAAAGCTTGAACAAAAAGAACTCAAGTTACATGTTACATAATATCTTTAAATAAACACGAATTATATTGACATTCAACCAAAAACATAGAAATGCATGGAAGATTCAATCAATAATAAAAATTTGTGTTGATAACATATTTATACTTTTTGAAAGAACTTGAATTAGCTGTATACATTTTTATATAAATGTATAATTACGTTAAGTAATTTCTTACAAGAATACAAGTAATTTCCAAAAAACTCGAACACAGATTGCATAATATTTGTTTTCAGTTAGAACAGTTTCCGAACAAGATAAAAATGTCCACCTCAATCTTTGATATTTTTTATTCAGAAGTTGTTACATTAATTTGGTGAATCTTGTTTATAACATTAATCTCCTTTAAATATTTTGACCGGTTGACAGAGCAATTAGGCAATCAAATTGTTACCATGAAGAAGGACACGATGCAGCTTGTGAATTTGATGATAAATATTATATTCTCTTGTTTGGAATGGTTCAAATACTAGCATCTCAAATACCCAACATTTTTCATACAAAATGGCTCTCAATTATCGCATCAATCATGTCTTTCACCTATTCCTTTATTGGTATGGGCCTTGGATTAGCGCAAGTAATAGGTACATATCTCCATCTTCAATGTATTGATATATGATCTTGCTGTTGGACCACAAACAATATTAAAGCAGTTTCAGATCAAGTTGCTTGTTGAATATGAGATTCCAGGAAAAGGGAAAGTTGAAGGTAGCATATATGGAATCTCTACCACAAATCCGACACAAAAAGTATGGTTGGCTGCTCAAGCCCTTGGAGATATTGCGTTTTCATATACATTTTCGTTAATCCTTCTTGAAATACAGGTATAATATCTGCATAATGTTATGTGTCTCCTATCTTTTAATTATTGGCCAATTTAGTTTCGCCAAGTAATTATATGATGATTATGATATGTAGAGCAGTTTGAAGTCACCCCCATCTCAAAAGGTGACCATGAAGAAGGCTTCTACTATTGCGGTCTTTACAACTACTATTTTCTACCTATGCTGTGGTGGTTTCGGCTATGCGGCATTTGGAGATTTGACTCCCGGGAATCTGTTGACCGGATTTGGGTTTTATGAACCGTATTGGCTCGTTGACTTTGGAAATGCGTGCATTGTTCTACATTTAGTTGGAGGGTATCAGGTATCACTTGACCTTGGCATACTAGTAAAAGAACTAAAATACCCAATGCTTATTTAGGGTCGATTATCCTAGTAACAGAAGTGGCAATTAGATCTATTTGCTTAAATGGGATGGCAATAGGGTTGATCTTCATATTTTCTTAACAAATTTGTATTTTGTTCAGTGATTTAGTAGGTCAACTTTATCAAATAATAGCTGTCAACGAATTAAGTTTGTTACAATAAATGGTAAAAATCGTAGTTTTTTAAATACAATGACAAAATTAAACAAGTCTGTTGCATTTTGGTATAATAAACCTTTCTTGTAATAGTATGGTTTTTCTTTTTAATCAGCTAACATGTTCATTGTGTATAAATTCAAATAAAACCCATTACTGATCGAGTGAAGCCAACCTGACCCTTTTCGACCCACACCCAAATATTACCATTTTGAACCGAATCCGCTAATGACTCCCACACTTTGCCACATCAACCTAGTACCACTCTAGGAATGATTTAATCTGTGTTTCTTCATGATAATATTTACCAACTATCTTGTGTGTTGCACTGTTGCCAGATATACAGTCAAACACTATTTGCAATAGTGGAAAGATGGTATGCAGAAAAATTCCCAGAAAGCACATTCGCAAAAGACATTCGAAGCGTGAAACTGTCATTATTGCCCGAGTTTAGACTAAATCCACTTCGGTTATGTTTTAGATCAGCGTATGTGGTTTTGACAATGACAGTTGGGATGTTATTCCCGTACTTCAATGAAGTTGTGGCATTCGCTGGATCGGTGATATTCTGGCCATTGACCATATACTTCCCTGTAGAGATGTACTTTGTGCAGAAGAAGGTTGTACCTTGGTCCGGCAAATGGGTCGTACTTCGTATATATACCGTTTTTTGCCTATTTGTAAGCATTTTCACTTTGTCTGGTTCCATTGAAGGATTGATTGCCAAAAGATTTGGCTAGTAGATAGTAACTTCTCTTGAAACTGTTGTGTCAAAAGTTTGTATAGCAATTTTTTAGGGTGTATATTAGCTATTCTCTTGTATCAAAACAGTTTTTGTTAATTTTAAAACGTTGTTTATTCTTGTTTCGGTTATTTTTAAACTTCTTATACGTGTTAGGTGGTTAACTAAGAATGCGTTTGGTTCGTAGGTTTTGGAATGCGTGCATTCAAATATGCATACGTCGTAAGGCGTAAGGTGAATGTATTGGCTCTTCATATTTAGAAGGCTTAAAATGTAAATTGTGTCCATTTTCTATCATATGTCTAGTAAATTTGGCTCATACAGAAACATAAGCCTTTGATAATTTGAATGTAACAAATACAACTTATGGTAAACTTCTAAATTCCGTATGATTTTAAAGCTCATGTGGGTTTTCCTCGTGAATTTGTGATGTGATACATAGTATTGAGGCTAATACCAAGCCGTATGATATTTAGAAGTTTTTGGCAGTGTATTCATACACATTTTTGCAAATTCATAAATGTATACTATCACTTTAATAAAAGTTTTAAAAATCTAGTTTAATACTTGTAAAATTTCAGTAAAACAAGATAAAATAAGTTCAGATGGGTCAAAGTCAAAGTCAAACTGGACTATAATTTTCTCAAATATTCCTTGTTTCGACCCATTAAGTAACCTCAATTGTTTTGTGATAGATGTATGTAGGGGTGCAAACGGGCCTAGCCATTCGTGAGCTATTCGAGACCGGATCGATAAAAAGCTCGAAACGAGCCTAGCTTTATCGAGCTCGAGCTTGAAAAAAAGCTCATTTAATTATCGAGCCCGAGCCCGAGCTTCACGTATCGAGCCGGCTCCCGAGCCTAAACGAGCTTTTTATTTATATATTTTTATTACGTTATTAATATATTATATAAATAATATCTATTATATATAAAGTTATGATAAAAAACAATTAAATAATATGAATAATGTTATATATAAATATATAATAATAAATATATATCAAAATTAAATATAAAAAATATTAAAAATAATATTTAAATAAATAAACGAGCTGAGCTCGAGCTTGAAAAAGTATTTGTCGAGCCAAGCTCGAGCTTTAAAAATAAAGTTACAGAAGAGCCGAATTCGAGCTCGAGCTCTCCTAAGTCATCACGAGCCGAGCTCGAGCCCATACGAGCTCAGGCTTGGCTCGGCTCGTTTGCACCCCTAGATGTATGGTCGAATGTAAAACATATATAATCATACATTTATATCCTATGTCAACAATGGATAGAGTTAATCACGGAAAAGCTCTAACTTCATACACAATAGAGAGAAAGGAAACACATGTGTGAGAATGGAAATAGAAAATAAAAACTATGAATAAAAATAAAAACATTAGTTTACAAATTTGAGAAAAAAATGATAAAAAAAGTCGTTTGTAACATTAGTAACAGATAAAGTACAACTCTAAGTAGTCGTCATATGTTGTAATACCAAAACTATGCACTGTCAAAGCCAAATATCCGGAAAACACCTGCAAAAAACAATGTTTTCAGAACCGGATCGGACGTCGAACCAGACGCCTTACTGGTTTGGTGGTCGGACCGGTTGGACCGGATTTAACTATATTTATATATGTAATTAAATATAATTAATTTATATATGATTTATATATGTATTTTATAGTTATATATAAAATTTAACTATATTTGTATATCCAACGTACTAATTTATGGTTTAACACCCCGTTTTTACCCATTAAAATAATATAAAATAGAATAAAAAAAACCAAAAACCGGTCCGAACCAGTCCGGTTTCCCGGTCCGACCACCGGTTCGGGACGAACCGGCCGGTTCGACCACCCAAAACCGAACCATAGCAGACCGGACCGGCCACCTGACCGATCCCCGGTCGAACCGGTCGGACCGATCCGGTCTCCAAAACATTGCCAAAAAATTGTACTTCTTTCATTAGCATAATTTTGAACATTTTATATACTAAAAAAACACTTTGGGCAACTCCCATTAATCTTTTTAAGCTAATTTTTCTAGTATTTTAGCGGTTGGATTGAATTATATATCCCCCAAATCATTGATATGTAAGTGAATCAAAACTCATTGTTTACCTTCATCAGCCTGATACTTATTTTTGTCATCACCAGCATATGCAAGCAGATTGAATTTCGGATTCCATTCCACGCTGTTCATCGCCGCCCTACACGGGATTTGGTGAACTGACCGTCCCGTCTGTACATTTGACTGTCATCCAAAGGCGGGGCATCATTTTACATAATTATATTATGATTGTTGTTATAGATATTATTATCAGTATCAACAAACACAAATTGTTGATAAACATTAAATGCAAATAAAACATACTATGTCAATGAACAAGTCTTCACTAGCAGAAGCAATATATTCACCCGTGTGATTAAAGCTTATGGTCCTAACTGGCCATCTGTAAAATAAATAACAATAATAATATTTTTACACGTCTAATGCTAACATTATATACAGATTATTTTACTCTTATCGTATGAAATGACTCACTCGAGTTTTGTGAATGTACGCACACACAACATTTCTGAGATATCCCAAAGGCTGACTAAAGAATCAGCACTTCCAACAGCAAAATACCTGTCACAACACAAAAAGATCAAAAAATGTATTTATGGAAGTTGCAAAAACCCCCCAAAGAATCATAGCTACTTGATTACAGAAACATCAGAATGTTGTAATACATCCAAAGGTTAATAGTGTATCGACATCAGTAATGAGGTAGTGTCATGATTTAGTGGTAATAATGATGTGCCAAGCCATCTCATCGAAAATTGGGCTAGTTTAGTACTTATACTTTGTTTTAAATGAGGTAGTTTGGTAATGATACTTGTTCGAAATGGGCTAGTCTGGTAATTTAGCGATAAGCCTCGGCATCAGAGGAAGTGACACATAAGCAAGAAATGTGCCATCAGCTGATCAAATTACTAAAATTGCTTAATTCAAAACCAAAAGTTTCCTGGTTGGGCCATTACTGAGTATAATTATCAAAACAGACCACCGCCCATGTTGCTATTTTATGCCATTAGCCTTTAAAGCTTCAAACAGATCATGTTGCAATTTTATTTCCTGAAAACTACATAGAGTTATTTTCTGAAAATATAGGAGGTGATTTAAACTCACCTTCCTAAGGGGTCTATTGCAATGCAATAACAACCAGCAGTATGAGCTGTCAAGGTGTCAACTGCTTTAAGAGATGGGTATGCGAGTACTTCAACGGTACCTGGAGAATATATCAGGAAACAAACTAGTCACTTGCTTGACATACTGACATGTGAGATGAAGGCTGATGAATAATGAATGTGGTCACCACCCAAATATTCAACTTCATCCATTATGGCCATTCATATACTGAAACTACTTTTGGGTCACCGAGTATGTTTTTGGTTTCATAAATACCAATTATGACAAAAAAAAGGGTGTCAGAAGATGAAAACTCCCTCAAAAGTTTAAAGAAGGCAAACTAGTAACATATAACATTTTGATAACTCATCAAGGGTATTTGTCGGGTCGACAATGGTATACGCCTTACCTTACTTGAGAAAGAAAGTCATGCTGATTTGTAGTTGTGAGAAAGGAATATAGGAGCGGTATTAGCAGAATAGATGGTTATCTAAGATGAAACCACAACATGCTTTAGTGGACTATAAAGTAGTTTCAATATATGTACGACCTTAATGAAAGAGGCTGAATACTTGGGTGGTCATCGCATACATTATTAACATTAACTAAACTAAAAGAAATAAAACAAGCTGCAACCTCACAGAAAATCAATAGATTAACGCATCATTAAACATACAATACAAAAAAAGTGCTATTGTGATCCTACTATAATATATTTTTTTGAATAAAGCTTTGAAAGTATGATTACTCAAAAATCAAGTATACTTACCATTTCCGGTAGTCAAGAAGAACATATCTCCAGTCATGTTCCATGCAATCTCATTTACCTGACAAACAAACCAGTGCAACTATCAATAAATCTATCACTAATACATGTGCAAACACAAAATCACTAAAATTTCAAATTGCATTGAATTCTTGACAATTCACATCATGTAAAAAATACTTTAAATGGGGTTGTTAACTAACTCATCGCTCCAGTCAGCCAATTTAAAAGGTGGGCAAGACTTTGATATTACAGAATTTTCATTCCTAAATAAGATCATGTAAGAGCAATACTTGGTTGAATGTAATACCTCATAGTTGAATTTGCGCTTATGAATGACCTTGAATTTTCTAACATCCAGTATCGTTAGCTCATCATCCTATAAAACACAATAATATTAAAAATTAGCCATTCGAGATCACTTCCTAAATAACCAGGAATCAAACATACGTAAATTTAGGTAATTAATAAAAACTCAAAATAGAAAGCAAAGTGTACCCTGTTCCCAACAGCTACATGAGTCCCATCTGGTTTATACGTTATATTAATATTCTCCCCACTAAGTTCTGCTTGCTGTGAACATTTTCCACCTGCAATATTAACACTTATGCATAAAGATTACTTGCGAAAAGGCTTCAAGCTATCATCAACAATAAAATGAAACATTAAGATAAAGTGTTCATATACTAAGGATTACTTTCTATTAAAGATTTGGTATTTGAAAACAAAGTATTACTTACTGCGAACATCCCATAGTCGAACAGTTTTGTCACCTGAAGCAGTGGCAACCAAATCAGCATGTTTAGGGTCCCAACACAATTGATCCACACTATCAGTATGCCCCTTTAGCTCAAGATCTTTAACCTTGCTCTGAAAAAAAAAATCCATTCAAATGGTCACCACACAACAATCATATGGTTTATAAAAATCAACAATCTAACATTCAAATTTTCTCTGGATTTCAATTGAGTATGATCCGTTAGACACATATAATACAACCTCCATAAGTGATGATTAACATCAACCGCGCTCAATTGGCGTCACTACGTGTGCTAAAATTTTTTAGAAAGTCTAACTCACACACCAGCTAAAGTTACTCCTAAACCCTCAACCACCCAGGAAGAAACACTTTCGTACACACCTTGGTACTGCTACCGAGGTGCATGGGCGTCCCATAGTACAAGGAAAACAGGGCGATGCCTTAGGCCACCAAATCCTATTAGGCCACAAAAATCCTAAAGCTTAATAGCCCAAAAAAAAGTAACATTAATTGAAATTGTTTTAAATAATTGATTTAGGAATCAATGTAGGAATTAGGCTTTGCTTAAATTTGACTAAATGCCACTTTGAGTCTTTAAATTACTTTAAATAGTTGAATAATTGTTACAATTTGTTTAGGAATTACTTTGATTGGACATGAAACGATTTAAAAACTTTTAGTTTATTACTACTGGCCCCAAGCCCGGATGAAAGATAAAGGGTTTTAACAATAAAGTTTAAAAAGGCCTCCAATTTCATTTTCGTCATACCCCCTAAAAATATTGAGCCGCCCCTGCCGAGGTGCTGCTAACTCACACCATATAAACCTGCTACCCAACACTGATATTCACGAAACACTTTAATACACACGTTTATACCGCTAGACTACAAGCCCTTTTGGTCACTGCTGCTAGTTAAGTGCTTAAATAAGGTAACTGATTGGATGTGACATTTCAACAAACAAGTGGTGTGCAATATGCCAATGCATCAAGAACCCAAACAAACAACAACACTTACATGCCCATGGGGCTCAATATGCCACACTCGAGCTGTTTGATCAACAGAACCTGAAGCAAGCTTTGTCCCAATGCAATTCCATGCTACCGAATGCACCTGTTTAATATCCCCCAAATATTTAGAAATTGTTACGATTAAAGAACATTCATGAGCACAAAATTAGGGTTCATAAGAGCTGAATCATTAGGGTTTTGTGATGATTAAAAGATAGAGTGAGAATGAACCTTCTTCTTGTGGCCTTGATACTCTCTACTGTGAAGGTTTTTGAATGGGATTGTTTCTGCCATTATCGCTTCTGCTTCGTTGCAATTTGAACTCTAGTTGTTGTGCGAATTTACCAGAAAGATTGTGTTTATGTCAAAGTTTATGGACCCAAATGTCATTTTGTTATTTTCTAAGGGTTGATATGTAAAAAGTTTGAGACCGAAAGCGTGATGAATAGTAACTTCACTAATTATGTTGTCGGGTGTAATACTAGTTATATATTTTGTTTCTTGGACTAATAAGAAACTAAAACGAGCTTATTTTGTTTGGAGCTCACTCCTTTACAATAGAGGTTTTGACAGTGGCGGAGCTTGAACAATCCTGTAGGGAGGCGGGGACGAAATTAATATTTTTTAGGGTGGGCGAACTCGAGTTTTATATAAAATTTTACACTACCGGGCCAAAAATTTACACTACCGGACTAAAGTTTAACACTGCCGACGGAAAATAGAGGGGGGGGGGGCGGCCCCCCCGGTCCCAACTATGCTTCGCCACTAGGTTTTGGGTTTGATTCTCCGTAGTTTGTGTACATTTTACCAGCGTTTTTTAGAGGGGACGAGGTACATAAAAGATGGGGGTAGAGAATGATGATTTGGAATGACGGTCGTGTGCGGGAAAGAGGGAAACATCACCCACCCTCTAGTGACGACAACAATACAAACCTTTAATGAAGTTGCTCACACTTAAAGCTTGTAATTCACCATTAACATCTTCATAACCTCTTTCTAACCTTAATTATAAAAGCAAGTTTTATTACTTACTTTTCATTTGCTCATTCTTTAAATATTTTAAGAAAATGAATTTTTTTTTCATTCTTTGGTTTAACTAATTCTTTTACAAGTGTTTCAAAAATTCTTCTTTAATCTTGTTTTGCTTTTAGATTATGTATTTCTATTATGTTATTTTAGTTTTCTTTATTTAGTTTTAGTATAAAAACCATCCTGACATCCAACCATACACTATTCGTAGTATGATGAATGTAAGGATTATAAAGAAAATGACTTGATTCACATATTGTTCTCATAACTTTATGTTCTTACTTTTATTTTTTTATTAAATCTCTTTTTTTATCTTAATCATGAACATTTGATTATTAACTCTACCCTCTAGCATTCATTAACATGCCTAAATCATGCTAGCAAAACGCTAACATAAGCAAAGAATCCCATTTACACATGGACGGTTACGTCGTGGCATTCGGTTATTCCACAAGATTGTTTCTCTAAACAGTGGCTATGCCGACGTCTTGGAATGTTCTTCACAACTCAAATTGACTCTAATATATTGAGATATTAAAACTCTTTCCAACTCATTTCATGCTTTAACAATTTTAAAAGACACATAAATTGTTGGAAATTTATTGATAATATTAATATGGTTATTAATATTTAATCAATAAATTAATGTGTTGAATGAAAATTAATGTGGTTAATGACATTAGGAATTAATAGTGTGGGAAGTTATCCCACATTGGAGGAAAGAAAGAATATAAAATGGTTTATATTCTATAACCTTTTGTCTATATTATTTCCTAAGGTGTCACGCTAAGTGGATTCGCAAAGGGTGCAAAGCACCCTTAACTCGCACTCGCACGCGCGCGCGCGCGGTGTGGGCATGTGGGCGCAATGTGGCGCTTTGATGGCGCACTTTGCACTTTTGAGTGTAGCTCAGTAGAAAGACACACCAACACAACTCGAAACCTGCAGCAAAACAGGTTCTCTATCTCTCTGAATTCTCTTCTACAAACAAGTTCGGGTTCTAGATCAATCCCGGCAGTATAAACTGCTTCGGCTGTTGTACCCTGGGAAACAAAACGAGTTCTCTTGCGGAATTTGTTTTAAGGGCCCCTTGTTGAACACGATCCTTAGCTTTACATTTCTGTTTCTTCTATTTCTGTAAATGTACCATTGTAAAAGTGATTGATAGTCAATTATTTATATTCATTTGTATTGAGTATATCAATAAAATTATTTGAATTTTTTATTTTATATGAACGGCTCCTACAAACTTAAAACAAATTTTAGAAACACCGTTCATATATTAATCTGTGTTTTTAAAAGGTTAATTTTTCTTTAAAATTTTTTGCTTTCTTATTCACGAGTGATCTTCAAAGTTGGACTTAAAACATCTATCGTTGAATTCTGAAAGTAATTTTAAATTTATTTTTTTTTTCAAATTAGTTTGTGGTTATAACTGTTTTCGTTTTCTTATTCACGAGTGATCTTCAAAGTTGGACTTAGAACATCTCTTGTTGAATTTTTAGAATTGTGAAAATAGTTTGATTTTTTTTTCAATTTTTGGTAGTTATTTCAAACAAAAGGAGATGACTGTGGATGAACTTATTGTTCGTCTTCGAATTGAAGAAGACAACAAAATGGCTCAAAAAGGCATCCGTGTGGAACCGATGGCAAAGGCAAATGTGGTTGAACATGGGCAATCGTCAAGGGGTTATAAGGGTAAAGGGAAAAAGCCAATTAGGAAACCAAAGGTGAACCTTGGACCAAAGAAAGGAGTTGTGAAAAAGAAACCTCCACCTCCTCCTTTCCAAGGTATTTGCTACAATTGCAATGAGACGGCTAATCAATGCAAACAACCAAAGCGTGAGCGTGCGCATATGGTGGATGAAGACGGTGAACCGTTAGTGGCAATGATCACCGAGTTATCGGCAATGGTGGAAGAAGTCAACCTCGTGGGAGACAATCCGCATGGATGGTTCATTGATACGGGAGCTACCCGTCATGTATGTGGTGACAAGACCCTCTTTAGCACTTTTAAAGAGGTTAAGGGTGATGAAAAGCTTTATATGGGTAATAAAGCTACGGCCGACATCAAAGGTGAAGGAAATGTGATCTTGAAGATGACTTCCGGGAAGGAACTCACTTTGAGCAACACCTTGTATGTCCCGGAGATTCGCAAGAATCTTGTTTCGGGATGGTTGCTTAATAAGTTTGGTTTTCGTTTAGTGTTTGAGTAGGACAAGTTTGTCCTTACTAAACGTGGAATGTATGTAGGAAAGGGTTATGCCCTCAATGGTATGTTTAAGATGAATGTAACCGTTGTCAAAAGTGAAATGAATAAGACTACTACTTCTATTTATATGCTTGAGTTTTCAAATGTTTGGCATGGTAGACTAGGACATGTAAATTATAATTCTATTCGTCGTTTAATAAATTCAAAATGCATACCTCCATTCCATATTGACACAAACTCTAAATGTGAAACATGCATTGAGGCAAAACTTACAAGATCATCATTTAAACCGGTTGAAAGAATAACCGAAACCCTTGGTTTAATTCACACCGATATATGTGATTTAAAAGCACACCCAACAAGAGGTGGCAACAAATATTTCATCACCTTTATTGACGATTGCACTAGATATTGCTATGTATACTTACTTAAAAGTAAGGATGAGGCAATCGAAAAATTTATCTTGTATAAAAATGAAGTTGAGAATCAACTAAACAAGAAAATTAAAATTGTGCGAAGTGATAGAGGTGGTGAATATGTTGCACCGTTTGCCGATTTATGTGCAAAAAGTGGTATAATACATGAATGTACGGCACCTTACTCACCACAATCAAATGGCATTGCGGAACGGAAAAACCGTACTTTGAAAGAGATGATGAATGCCATGTTGATAAGCTCTGGGATGAGCCATGACATGTGGGGGGAAGCTATCCTCTCGGCCAATTATATTTTAAATAAAATACCACCAAAGAAAAGGGATATGACCCCTTATGAATTATGGATGGGTAGAAAACCATCATATAATTATCTCAAAGTGTGGGGGTGCCTAGCTAAGGTGATTGTACCACCGCCTAAAGCTCAAAAACTAGGACCCAAAACTGTTGATTGCATATTCATTGGATATACTCAAAACAGTAATGCACATCGATTTCTTGTACATGAGTCCAAGAATCCCGATGTACAAAAGAACACTATCATGGAGATAAGGCCAGGGAATGCTTCATATTTTGAAAATGTGTTTCCAATGCGAGGACAAACACCTGCATCTTCATCTCAGTTTAATGATGGAGGTGCAAGTTCATCAACACAAATTGATGACATAGTTCATGATAGTCAACATGAACGACCCGAGGTTGAAGAGGGAGAAATTAGACGAAGTAAAAGGGCAAGGGTTGAGAAATCCTTTGGTCCAGACTTCGTAAGTTATATGGTTGAGGGTGAGCCTAATACCTACCGTGAAGCGGTATCCTCTTCGGAAGAACCTCAATGGAAAGAGGCAATTAAGAATGAAATTGATTCAATTCTTCACAACCATACTTGGGAGCTAGTAGATCTTCCTCCTGGTTGTAAACCACTTGGATATCGTTGGATATTCAAAAAGAAGATGAAAGCCGATGGAAGTATTGATAAATACAAGGCAAGGTTAGTAGTCAAAGGTTTTAGACAAAAGGAAGGTCTAGACTATTTTGATACTTACTCACCTGTGACTCGCATAACCTCCATACGAATGGTTCTTGCTATTGCGGCATTAAGAAATTTGGAAGTACATCAAATGGATGTCAAAACCGCATTTCTAAATGGCGATTTAGAAGAAGAGATTTACATGGAGCAACCTGAGGGTTTCTCTGCCCATGGTCAAGAGGGTAAAGTATGTAAATTGGTCAAGTCATTGTATGGCTTAAAGCAAGCTCCAAAACAGTGGCACCAAAAGTTTGATCGTGTCATGATTGAAAATGGTTTCAAAATAAATGAGTGTGACAAATGTGTATATGTGAAAGATACACCGGGAGGTTATGTAATTTTATGTCTTTATGTAGATGATATGCTTATCATTGGGAGTAATGATAAAATAATAAGATCTACTAAGGACATGTTGAAAGGAAGATTTGACATGAAAGACATGGGTTTAGCGGATGTAATTTTAGGAGTGAAAATTAATCGAACCCAAGATGGTCTTGTATTAAGTCAAGCTCATTATGTCGACAAGATTCTTGAAAAATTCAACTCGGGAGACACGCGTGTAGTACGTTCTCCGGTTGATACCACCCAACATCTAAAGAAAAATAGAGGCGAGGGTGTTGCTCAGTTAGAGTACTCAAGAATCATTGGTAGTCTAATGTATCTAATGACATGTACTAGACCCGACTTAGCATACGCGGTGAGTAGGCTAAGCAGATATACTAGTAATCCAAGCTTAGAACATTGGAAGAGTATAACGAGAGTGCTTAGATACATAAGATACACAAGAGACTATGGATTGCATTATACCCGTCATCCAGCTGTGATTGAAGGGTATACTGATGCAAACTGGATATCAAATATGTAAGGATTCCTGAAGTCTGATGCAACCCAAAACAGCCTAAGTGTCTCAGCAACATGCACTAAGTACTGAAGTGAAGAATGCTTCGGAAGTTTTACACAAAGCATTAGAAAATACTCTAAGTGTAAAATCTTCCGAAGCCAAGACCAATATCTTCCGAAGCCAAACATGAAGTCTTCCGAAGCTTCAGAGACAAAGTCTTCCGAAGCCTCATCCTATGAAGACAGATTTCTTCCGAAGACTTTTAGTACACATGCTTTATCTGATGTACTGTTCCATAAAGCACCTTTTCCGCTGCATCTCTGTAAAGTCACCAACTTACATGAGTTGGTGAAAAGGGCCTTGCTTTTGGTAACTGTACATTGAGGTCTTGAGTATTCAACTTTCCACTTTATGTACTTTATCCTTTTTGTATTGTATAAGGATGTGAGCTATGGCATGTCATAGTCACAAGGTCAAAAGGCAGATATGCCTTTTGATCCTACAATTGATTTTGTTAGTGTCTAGTCAATTGTATCCAGCTGGCTTTCAAAGTATGGCCGGCTGTAGGTTGTAGTATAAGTATTTCAAGTTCTTGTATCTTTTCTTTATGCTTTGTAACACTTGTAAAAGAACTTGAGAAAGCAATATACTGCCTCCTTGAAACCCATACTCTCTTGTTCTGTCTCTTGCTTTACTTGTGTTCTTAGTATCACCTTGGTTACCCAGTTCACTGTTTGATTAGAGATTAGTTATTCTCCTCATTGTGTTGTTGTGTTGTAATTGTGGTTAAGCCCTTAAACGGTCCTGCAATTGGTATCAGAGCTTTCCAGGCTCTTGATATAAGATCTAACCATCTTAAGATCCCTCACACACACAAAAGCTAAACTCTTCAAATGGCTGCCATCTCTAAGACTGATATGGAGACTGGAACCATGAACAAATCCCCACTGATCACTCTTGATGATTTTGACACCTGGTGCATGAGGATGGAAGGCTTCATCAGGTCTCTTGATTCAAGAATGTGGGAATCTGTTGAGAATGGACCTTTCATACCCAGCACCCCCTCTGCTACTGGTGCTGGTATGATTCCTAAAGATGTGGCCAACTACTCAGATGAAGATAGAAAAAGAGTAGAGATTGACAGGAAGGCCATGACTGCTCTTCAGACTGCTCTCCCAAACTCTGTATACAGAGGCTTCAAGAAGTGCAAGACAGCCAAACAGCTGTGGGATGCACTGAAGCTGATGTATGAAGGCTCCTCTGAAGCCAAGGAGAACAAGAAAGATCTTCTGAAGCAGCAGTTTGAAAATTTCACCTTCAAAGCAGGTGAGACCATGACTCAACAATACTTCAGGTATGTTGAGATTGTGGATACCCTAGTGGATGGAGGAGTTCCTCTTGAGAACAGGGACATTGTAAGGAAGTTCATGTCCTCACTTCCTAGGCAATGGACACACTATTGTGTGGTGATCAAGAGGACTGAGAACCTTAAGACTCTTACTCTTACAGAGTTGTATGGGATTCTCAGTGGATACCAGATGGAGATGAACATGCAAGGTTCATCTGGCAACTCCAACAATCAAATGGGTTCAGCCCTTCATGTGGTTGAAAGGGACAGCATAGAACCTCAGCATCATCTCTTATGCTACCCTGACAACTCACAAAAGGGTCCTTTCATCACCTTCCCGGAGACACCAAGGGAGAACTTTACTCAAGGAAGCCCATTCCAAGAGACAAGTTCTTCTCAAGCCTTTGTGTCTGCAGATGAAAGCTGTGGGAATTATCTCTTCACTCTTGAAGACCTGGACTGTATCCATCCAGATGACCTGGAATACATGGAGATAGTTCAGCAGATGGCTCTCCTCACTCACAGAGCCAAGAAGTTCTACAAGAGGACAGGAAGAAGATTTCCAAGCAATGCTACCAGTAGTAAGTTTGGGCTGGATAAAAGCAAAGTTAAGTGTTACAACTGTAACCTTATGGGTCACTTTGCCAGGGAGTGTAAGGCACCTAAAGCAAATGGGGGCCAAACACAACCCAGACCAAACTTTACTGACAAAGCTCCTCAAGCTGAGAAGACAAAGCAACATGCTGCTGTTGCTGTTGAAGAAGGAGGCTTTGACTGGAGTTTTCAGGTGGAGGATGCTTCTCCAAACCAAGCACTGATGGCTGACCATGATGAAGCCAAGGTATTGGAACATCTTTGCTCCCCTGAATGCATTGCTAAAGTAAATAGATACAGGTCCTATAACCTAGAGATGAGATCTGATCTTGAGTCATTAAACATATTAAAATCTGATTTTAGAAAGTCTGAAAATGATTACAAGTTAAAGATAGAAGACTTGGAGAAAACCATTTCAGTACTAAAACATGAACATACAGATTTCAGAACTCAGATCCAAGATCTCATCACTAAGTTAACTGAGTGCCAGGCTGAGCTTGTGATCAGCAAAGCCAAGGCAGAGAAGAGTGTTCTTGAAGAAGAGACCTTCAAGAACATGATATCCTCATCCCTGCACAACAAGGTTTGTTATCAAAATAGACAGGGACTAGGATCAAATGAGATAGCTCCTCCACACACAATCTTGTCTGTAAGATCTCCTAGGTGTGGAACTTGTGAAGATGAGCTTCCTCTCATAGATCCTGTAAGTGAGGATGATGAAGAAGTGATAGTGAAGAATTCCTCTGAGAAGAGTGAAGAAGAGGATTCTTCCAAGGGCCACTATCCTTCTGAGGAGAAGAAATCAACTGTGATGACCAAGTCCAAAAGAAAGAACTTGATCAGAAAGAGCAAAAGAAAGGCAAAGAAGGCTCAAGAAATCAAGGCTACTTTTGATGCTAAGCAGAAACAAGTTTTTATCTCTGCAGGTTTCAAAGTAGTAAGGACTGAAGACATCAACCAAGACTCCTCAGCTAAGAGTCATGGTTCTTGTTCAAATCATCTCAGTGCCAAGAAGAAGACTGAGCTGCTGTGTACCACTGCTGCACAGCCTGGACCATCAAACTCCAAGAACAGTTCACAGCCCAAAGGAACTGTCTCAGCATCTACCAAGATGAAGATGGAGAAGGGATGTGACCAAAGTCAGTCTTGCTCTCAAAGGGAGACTTCTTTGAAGAAGAAAATGTTATGTGTTATGTGTGAAAGTACTTCTCACATTGCTAAGGATTGCCCATACAATCCTAAAAGTACTGTCCACATGACTAAAACAAAGACTTCAAAGAGTCTCAAGAAGTCTCAAGCTTCGGAAGGAAAGTCTGTTTCCTTCGGAAGCTCCAAATCAAAGAAGGAGGTAAGTGGAAAATTACCTTCGGAAGCAAAGTTGGTCTCGGAAGAAAGGAGTTCTTCCGAAGCACTAAAGTCTGCTGCAGTGACTGTAGACTCTTCCGAAGGATCAGTCATCAAAACTTATGAAGTTCTAAAAGCTTCTAAGGTTTTGAAGGTCAAGTCCAAGACTCCAAAGGTGGTGTGGAAGTCTAAGAAAGACCAAATGACTGAGGTTTCTCCATCAACAACAGCTGAAGATCCCCATAGTACAACCATAGGATCTATTACTGTTGCATTACCTTCTATTACTGTTAATGAGCCCAAGACAAGTAAGGCTTGGGTTTCCAAATGTAACTAATCATCTTCTCTGTGCAGGAACAGCTCAAGACCAACAGGAATGTCTGGATAATTGACAGTGGCTGTTCCAGGCACATGACAGGCAATAGGTCTCTACTCCATAATTTTGAGAGAATTGATGGAGGACCAGTTGCTTTTGGAGGAGATGAAGGTGGTTACATTTCTGGAAGGGGCAAGGTCACAAATGGTAAGCTCAGCATTGAGAAGGTAAACTTTGTTAAGGAGCTTGGGTACAATCTTCTGAGTGTATCCCAATTTTGTGATCAGAGTCATAACATGCTCTTTACTGAGCATGAGTGCATTGTTCTCAAACCTGGTGTGGTCATTCCTCATGAGCATATCCTGCTCAGAGCCCCCAGGAAAGGGAACATGTACAAGATGGATTTGCAAGAAACATCTCCCTCAGGAGAAGTTTCATGCTTTCTATCTAAAGCAAATAGTGATGAGTCTTTCCTATGGCATAAAAGAATGTGCCATGTAAACTTTAAGAACATGAATAAATTAATTAAACATGATCTGGTAACTGGAATGCCAAAGAAAGAGTTTACTAGTGATGATCATTGTGTGGCATGCCTGAAAGGGAAGCAACACAAAGTATCTCACAAGCCTAAGGAAAAGAACTCCATCACTACTCCCCTACACTTGTTACATATGGATCTCTTTGGCCCCACCAGTGTAATGAGTTTAGGAAGGACCTCTTACTGTCTGGTGATCACAGATGATTTTACAAGATTCACTTGGGTCTTCTTCCTTAGAACTAAGGATGAAACCCCTGAGATTCTGAAGAATTTCATCTTAAAAGTTGAGAATCAATGTGATCACAAGGTCAAAACCATAAGATGTGATCAAGGAACTGAATTCAAGAACCAAATCCTTGATGCATTTTGTGATGAAAAAGGTATTACAAGACAATATAGTGCTCCCAGGACTCCTCAGCAAAATGGAGTTGCTGAGAGGAGAAACAGGACACTTATTGAAGCTGCAAGAACTATGTTGTCTGACTCTAAACTGCCTATCACCTTCTGGGCAGAGGCAGTCAATACTGCTTGCTATGTGCAAAACAGAGTTTTAGTAGTTAAGACACATGGTAAGACTCCTTATGAACTTTGGCACAAGAGGAAACCTTTCATTGGTTTTCTCAGGTCATTTGGATGTCCCTGCACCATCTTGAATACCAAAGATCAAATTGCCAAGTTTGCTGAGAAATCAGATGATGGACATTTCATTGGATACTCTTCTCAAGCTAAAGCTTATAGAGTATACAATCTCAGAACTAGAATTGTTGAGGAGTCAGCCAATGTGACTTTCAATGAGCACACTCCTTGTGTGGCTGGTTCTGGTCCGGATTGGCTGTTTGATCTTGATTTAGTTACCAACTGTTTTAACAAATCTTGTGAGCATGTTTCAGGATCTGCAGAAAATCTAAATACAGGTGATCCTGATCCAAGATTTGAGCTAGGAAGACCTTCAACTCATACATCTTCAGCTCCAGTTGGAACTACTTCAGCAAATGAGGTTTCTATCAGCACAACAATGACAAATTCAGCTGATACATCTGGCATGCCTTCAAATTCCAGCTCAGAGGCCTCTCAACCAGATAAAGATACCTCACTTGTAGAAGACAACAATGGTGATGGTGATAGTGATCAGGAATTTCTTGATGCTAATAACCACACCATAGATGACAACATCAATGATGTCTCACACTCATTGGATCAAGTTAATCTTGATAAGTGTGATAATGTGGAGGGTGAATCTTCAAGACCAGATTTAAATTTCTCAAATTTAGATCTTTCTCAACAACTTGCTGTGATCCCTCAGCTAAGGATCCACAAGTCTCACCCCACCACAAACATCATTGGAGATGTTGTCACAGGGGTAAGAACAAGAGGACAAACCCATGAAGCAAATGTTTGTCTTCACTCTTGTTTCTTATCTCAGATAGAGCCCAAGAAAGTTGATGAAGCTCTAAAGGATGGAAGTTGGGTTGAAGCTATGCAACAAGAGCTGCTTCAATTCAAAAGGCAGAAAGTTTGGAACCTTTGTCCTCTTCCTCATGGGAAGACTACCATTGGAACCAAATGGGTTTTTAGAAACAAGAAGGATGATAGGGGAATCATCATCAAGAACAAGGCAAGACTAGTTGTTCAAGGATACACACAAGAAGAAGGGATTGACTACACTGATGTCTTTGCTCCTGTAGCAAGACTAGAAGCTGTTAGGATATTCCTGGCATTTGCTGCATCCAAGAACTTCAAGGTCTACCAACTTGATGTAAAGTGTGCTTTCTTATATGGAGTGATTGATGAGGAGGTTTATGTCAAACAGCCACCTGGTTTTGTAGACCCTGATCATCCTGATTATGTCTGCAAGCTTGACAAAGCTCTTTATGGGCTGCATCAGGCACCCAGGAAGTGGTATGAGACACTATCTAAGTATCTCTGCAAGCATGGATACAGAAGAGGTACTATAGATGGAACCCTCTTCATCAAAGGACAGGGAAATGACTTATTGCTGGTTCAAGTATATGTTGATGACATCATCTTTGGTTCAACTAATCCAAAGCTCTGCAAAGACTTTGAGAAGCTGATGAAAGACAGATTTGAGATGAGTTCAATGGGAGAACTCAACTTCTTTCTGGGAATTCAAGTGAAGCAGGTTGAAGATGGCATCTTCATAAGTCAGTCAAAGTATGTTCAAGACATACTCAAGAGGTTCAATATGACTGATTGTAAGATTGCTAAGACACCCATAGCCAGAAACCACTCCCTTGGTCCAGATCTTGAGGGGGAGTGTGTAGATGAACACTTATACAGGGCTATGATTGGGTCTCTTATGTATCTTACAGCTAGCAGGCCTGATATCATGTTTGCTACATGTATTTGTGCAAGATATCAAGCCAACCCTAAGATGTCTCACTTAATCACTGTGAAAAGGATTTTAAGATACCTCAAAGGTGCTTCAACACTTGGTCTATGGTATCCAAAGAATCCAAATTTCAATCTGTATGCCTATACAGATAGTGATTATGGTGGTTGCAATATGACTGCAAAGTCTACATCTGGGGGATGTCAATTCCTTGGTGGAAGGGTGGTCTCATGGCAATGCAAGAAACAATCCTGTGTGTCTGCATCAACTGCTGAGGCTGAATACATTGCTGCTGCAAGCTGCTGTGCTCAAGTGCTTTGGATTCAAAATCAGATGCTGGACTATGGATTTAACTTCAAAGAGACTCCTATCCACATAGACAACAATAGTGCTATCTCTATCACTGAGAACCCTGTGCAGCACTCAAGGACCAAACACATCAACATCAGGTATCATTTAATAAGGGATAACTATGAAAAAGGATTAATTAAACTAGTCAAAGTTCATACAGATGAACAATATGCTGATCTGTTCACCAAAGCTTTTGATGAACAGAGATTTAAGTATCTGATATCAGCTATTGGGATGATTAACTTTGAGTAGACTTTTTATTAAAACTAATTCTAATTATTTCTTCTTAAAATATGTGTGTCCTAAGTTGTCTAGTTCATCACTTTCATAAGCTCATGTTTTCTTTGGATGTAAAATTCTTTTTGAAGACTTTCCTTAGATTCTTGAAAATTTCTGATACTTCGGAAGATAAAGATTTTATCTTCGGAAGAAAAACATGTCTTTAAAATAAATAACTGTCTAAGAGATTTTACCTTCGGAAGAAGTAAAGTTCATCTTCCGAAGCTTAAAATTCTTATCTCAGACACTTATCTATTTTCAAGAACCTTTTCCTTCCGAAGCAAAATTAACCTTCGGAAGCTTTGTTTATTTTCATACAAAGCATTCAAGGGTTTATTTCTCTTCCGAAGCATAAATTATCAAGACTCTCAGGAAAATCTTCCGAAGCCATTTTAGCTTCGGAAGCTTTTTAAATCAAAACTTCCGAAGACAAATAAACTTCGGAAGCTTTTCGAATTCCAAGAAAACTACTTTTTGAGCAAAAGTAAACTACCTTTTCAGAGGTGGGACCGACTTTCGGATTTCAAAGTTTATCCTCTTTCATTAACTTTGGTTCAAATCCCTTTTCATATAAATACCCAACGGTTCCCCCTCTTTCCCACTATCTTCCTCAATTCTACTGTTTCTCTAACCTAATTCTCTAAACCGCCTTTGCTTTCTACCTTTCTTCACCCTTAAGCTTCTAAATGGCCAACCTTAACCGCAGAAACAACCCTGATTTCTCCATGCAACTACACAGGCAACATAATCAAGTTGCTCTGTTAAGCTCTGAGAAAGATGCAAGTTTCTCAGAGATTTGCCAATTCTTGACTCTGTCAAACTACTTCACCTCCCTGACCATTGATCCTCCTCTATATGAGGATCAGTTGCTTGAATTCTGGAAGACCTGCCAAGAGGTCATTATGGATGGGGAGAAGGCACTGTCTGCCACAGTGCAAGGGAGGACAGTCTTCATCACTCCGGCCATCATTAACCAACATCTACAGCTGGATGATGAAGAAGGTGAGGTGTCCTTCCCAAAAGAAGCTGTAATCATTCTTTTGAGCAGATGGGCTATGAGGGAGATTTCTCTGTAAAGACCTTTAGGAAAGGGAAGGTCTCATCCCAATGGAAATTCCTGCTCCATGTGGTTATCCACAGCTTGTCAAACAAGCATGGTGGATGGGACCAGATTCCTGAGGATCTCTCCTTCATAGTTCATGGAATGGTTCAGGGGGTCAAGTTCAGGTATTCACAATTTGTTTATACTAATTTACTTGCAAACTTAGACTCCTTAGAGTATTACATGTTTCCTAGATATGTTCAACACATTCTCAACTGTGAACTGGGCTCACAGTTGAGGGAAACAGGTAATATTCTTAAATTGGGACAGATGAAGCCCGGCATCTTTAAAATAATGAAGAAGCCAACTGTAGGCTTCTCTGGGGTAGAAACAGCCCTAGTCCCAAAAATGTTAGAGCTCATTGCTCAAGGTGACAACCTAGCAACACAAGCTAGTGTTGAACCCACACCTCTTTTGTCCCTACCATTAAAAAGACCAGAAATCACCCTCACCTACCAAAGAAAATCCAAACGAACCCCTGCTCAGACTATTGAGTCTGTGCAGGCCCCCAAATACTCAACCTTACAGGAAGAAGTGGACACTAGAGCTCCCACTTCTCCTGAGGAGCAAACCACTCCCATTACTTCACCTATCAGGGCTGAGGTTCCTCAAGCTCACCCTGATGAGCTCAATAGCCCAACAACCTTAAGCCTTCACTCTGAGTCTCAACACTCAAGTGGACAACCTTCAGGGGACAGCTACCATCCCCAGCCTTTGGATCTCAACCAACCAATTCCCAACCTATCCTTTTACACTGATGAAGACTTAGGATTCAGTGAGTACCATGAGTCTCTCTTCTCCTCCCCTACTCAAAGAGAGATGAGTACCTCTGACTCTCCTCAGTCTATCCCCCATCAGTCACCTGTTACTGAGGTGGACACTTCTGAACCTGTTCAGGATGTCCATATGGAAGAGGCTCTCACTTTTGAAAGTGATTACATCATTAAGACCTCAACCATGGCAACTCAGCCCATTGGCATCTCAACTGAGGCTGCCAGTGAGCAGAGGAAAACCAGCAGCCAAGAAACTCAAGCTGGTGGTGAGAGAGAGGACTTTGGTCCAATCATCTCATCCCCCAATGAATCTTCTGATGAAGATGAGGGGAATTTGAGACTAAAGGTGCAAAAACTGTCAAAAACATGCACCTACTTAGTCTCTAAGGTTAGTCACTTGGAATCTCAGGTGACTACCTTACAAAACAGGGTCAATGATCAGCAACTCCAGATTTCATATCTGCAGGAAAAACTAGCTGGGAGACCTTTAAGGAGAGCTCAACCAGGAACACAAGAACCTGTGGAAGTGATTGACTTATCCTCCAGCTCACCTATGCAAGTGGGTGATGCTACCAAAAAGGGGGAGAAAGTTGTTACAACCACAGAACCTGGGAGTTCTTCAGAGAGAATGGACATAGAGGACTCACCATCCTCACTTGCTGTTGTGCATTCTCAGCAACTTCCTCAAGTTCACATTAATGTGGACTCTATAGACTCTCTCATCAGGAGTCTCTTTGAGGAAGGCATACCAAGGGCTGTCTCATCTCCACCACTGGGAACTAGCAATCAAATCATAAGGTGGAGGTATGATGATGACAGAAGAGCCCTCATACTTCAAAGAGTTCAAGGCCAACAAGAAGTTTTTCAATTCCAAAGCCTGAGCTTCTATGAAAGACTGGATTTAGTCAACCTGCCACTTGTCAATCCAAGCAATTCAAGACAAGCTGACAGGCTGGCTCAAAGAATCCAAGACAGGATCATGGCAGAGTTCTCTCTAAGAAGGAGACTTAGGGAATCAGGCAATGTCATCGGTCAACTGGATGTTGAGGTGGACCCTAAGATTAGTTTCATAGGGGAAACCTTGACTGAAGGCCCAGTGACAGAACCTGAGACCCCTGTCTCATCATCAACAACTGCTGCTGAGGTCCAAACTCCATCTGAGACACCTGCTGGTGAAGGTGTTTCTCAGCCTCTCTCTGGCCAGAGCATGGAAGCTACTCCAAGCAATGAAGGCCAAGCTTCAATCCACCCTGAGTCACAAAGGTCTGTTGGTGACAAAGGGAAAAGGATAATGACTCCTGAGGAAATTGAGGAGGAAGAGAGAGAGAGGAAAAGGAGACTAAGGGGAGAAAGTTCCACTGGGTCATCTAGCTTCATGCAAGCTGCAATCAGGGCTGCCCCCAGACCAAATACTCAGGATGATGAGTTAAGGGCAGTCAGGATTACCTACTTACAGACCAGGAACTATGACATTGATGAGATCATCTCCCTCCCCTTAGAAGAACTAAATGAACTGGCTGACAGAGAAGTGTCAAGAGAGTTGAAGGAGAAAGAGGATGCAATGATACTTCTCCAACTCAAAGAGGAGAAGAGACAGAAAAGACTTTACAAGCATGCTCCTACTCTCTCACCAGTTCAAGAAAGTCCTGCACAGGAAGATGTGGCTCCACAAGAACCTCAGGTAGATAAAGAGGAAGATAGGATCAAAATGATCAACTACCTGAGTGCCACAGGCTTCTATCAGGCAGATGCACTTCTCCCTTTGTCCTATGACTTCATTGAGTTCGAGTATCTAAAGCAACTTGAACTTGAGTTAGTCAAGGAAAGAAAGACAACCAAAAGGAAACTAAGGGAAGAAGCTGCAAAGTCAAGGGCCACCATTCAAAAGAATGCAAAGAAGTCTGCTGACAGACAAAGAATGGTGAGCTTCTTGAAGCTGTATGGATTCTCCGGAAGGAGACTTGGCCCCATGTCTCTATCCACTATGGATGAGCATATTAGGGTGATCAAGCAGAAGATTAAGAGTGGAGAACTTATTGACTTGCACTCTCTTCCAAGTCAAGTCCCACCTGAAGTGGAGGTCAAGTTTGAACAACCAGAGACACCTCAACCAGCACCTCCAGCTGAGCCCCAGCAAGCTTCATCTTCTGATCCTAGGCAGGGTCAAACTCCCTCTCCTTCTGAACCTGTGAGGGAGGAACACCCAACTGAGAAAGACACTGATGATCAACATGGTGCTGCAGACCAGTCTTCTCAGTTAAAGACAACCAAGAGGAAGAAGAGGATGGCTTCACATGGTGCTGCAGACCAGTCTTCTCAGTTAAAGACAACCAAGAGGAAGAAGAGGATGGCTTCTAAACCAAAGACAAAGAAAAAGAAGCCAAAGTCATCTACCTCTGCACCTCAGGCTGAATCAGATCAACCTGAGGAAGTGCATGATGAGGCAGCCCAATCAACTCCTATTCAAGTGGCTCCTCTAACTAGTGAGACACCCATCTTGTCCTGGACTTACTCTACAAATCCAGAGAGATGGACTGTTATCAGAGATCAAGGTGTTGAGAATGTCTACTCATGGCAAGACATAATCAACTTACCTCTGCATGATCTCTTTGAGATGAGAAGATACTATGAAAGTCTTGATGATCCTGACCATCTCATGAAGAAAGGAATGGTCCTGATTGTACTGAAGACTACCAACATTTGAAGATCTTCTAAGTGTTTTGGTAGCATCAGCCTAGGGGGAGTTTGTAAGGATTCCTGAAGTCTGATGCAACCCAAAACAGCCTAAGTGTCTCAACAACATGCACTAAGTACTGAAGTGAAGAATGCTTCGGAAGTTTTACACAAAGCATTAGAAAATACTCTAAGTGTAAAATCTTCCGAAGCCAAGACCAATATCTTCCGAAGCCAAACATGAAGTCTTCCGAAGCTTCAGAGACAAAGTCTTCCGAAGCCTCATCCTATGAAGACAGATTTCTTCCGAAGACTTTTAGTACACATGCTTTATCTGATGTACTGTTCCATAAAGCACCTTTTCCGCTGCATCTCTGTAAAGTCACCAACTTACATGAGTTGGTGAAAAGGGCCTTGCTTTTGGTAACTGTACATTGAGGTCTTGAGTATTCAACTTTCTACTTTATGTACTTTATCCTTTTTGTATTGTATAAGGATGTGAGCTATGGCATGTCATAGTCACAAGGTCAAAAGGCAGATATGCCTTTTGATCCTACAATTGATTTTGTTAGTGTCTAGTCAATTGTATCCAGCTGGCTTTCAAAGTATGGCCGGCTGTAGGTTGTAGTATAAGTATTTCAAGTTCTTGTATCTTTTCTTTATGCTTTGTAACACTTGTAAAAGAACTTGAGAAAGCAATATACTGCCTCCTTGAAACCCATACTCTCTTGTTCTGTCTCTTGCTTTACTTGTGTTCTTAGTTTCACCTTGGTTACCCAGTTCACTGTTTGATTAGAGATTAGTTATTCTCCTCATTGTGTTGTTGTGTTGTAATTGTGGTTAAGCCCTTAAACGGTCCTGCAAAATATAAAAGATTCCAAATCAACAAGTGGGTATGTGTTCTTACTTGGTGGAGCAGCAATATCTTGGAGATCATCCAAGCAAACCGTTATAGCTAGATCCACAATGGAATCGGAATTTATCGCTTTGGATAAAGCCGGAGAAGAGGCTGAATGGCTACGTCAATTTGTGGAAGACATTCCAAGATGGCCAAAGCCGTTATCGGCTATTTGCATACATTGTGATAGTGAGTCGGCAATTGGTAGAGCCAAAAGCTCAATGTACAATGGCAAATCAAGGCACATCAGGCGTAGACATAACACAATACGACAACTAATATCAACGGGTGTTATCACGATTGACCATGTCAAGTCAAAAGATAACATTGCAGACCCGTTAACAAAAGGCTTAAGCACAGAAATAGTTTATAAGTTGTCAAGAGGAATGGGACTAAAGCCCACGGAAAAGGGGAATATGAGGGAAACCTAACCTAGTTGACTGGAGATCCCAAGATCTAGGTTCAATAGGACAACTTAATCATATGACCAACGGAGTCACTATAGGGGAGTACCCTAAAACTTAAAGGGAGTGACGAACTTCCTAGTCCATTCACTCTGGGGGAGTACCCCGAACAAGTGACCAAAGTGAGGTTAAGCATATTAAGGTTAGATGATTCATGGGAGTCAATATAAATATGATGATTTTAATGATTCATCGAATCACCTATGTTAGAGAGAAGTGGGGTCGCTTCGAATGGATTTGTGGGGAGTCACAAATCCTAGAGCTCTCGCAGAACCAGGAAAGTGTTCCATGACCATTAACGGACACTATAATGAGGGGTTGATCAAACCAGGAATAGTGTTGTGTGATTGTATATTGTCGTCTACATCAAACAGGGTCTGTTCAAAGACATCGTGTCTACACACCACTAGGAGACTAAGTATACATCACAAAGGAAGGTTCAAAGGGAAGACCTACCTATCCTGCAACACTTGACTGCTGAATTTTTTGAAGAAGTGATTTTCATTCATGTGGGGGATTGTTGGAAATTTATTGATAATATTAATATGATTATTAATATTTAATCAATAAACTAATGTGTTGAATGAAAATTAATGTGGTTAATGACATTAGGAGTTAATAGTGTGGGAAGTTATCCCACATTGGAGGAAAGAAAGAATATAAAATGGTTTATATTCTATAACCTTTTGTCTATATTATTTCCTAAGGTGTCACGCTAAGTGGATTCGCGAAGGGTGCGAAGCACCCTTAACTCGCACTCGCACTCGCACACACGCGCGCGGCGTGGTCATGTGGGCGCAATGTGGCGCTTTGATGGCGCACTTTGCACTTCCGTTACTCGTAACAGCTTCCGTTACACGTTGACTGAAACCGACGACTGTTAATTACGAATTAAATGAGCAGTTACGATTTCGGATTAATGGCAGAGTAATGGCTGGGTGGCAGTTATGGTTCGAATTCCACTATAAATACTGAGTGTAGCTCAGTAGAAAGACACACCAACACAACTCGAAACCTGCAGCAAAACAGGTTCTCTATCTCTCTGAATTCTCTTCTACAAACAAGTTCGGGTTCTAGATCAATCCCGGCAGTACAAACTGCTTCGGCTGTTGTACCCTGGGAAACAAAACGAGTTCTCTTGGGAGGCTCGGAATTTGTTTTAAGGGCCCCGTGTTGAACACGATCCTCAGCTTTTACATTTCTGTTTCTTCTATTTCTGTAAATGTACCTTGTAAAAGTGATTGATAGTCAATTATTTATATTTATTTGTATTGAGTATATCAATAAAATTGTTTGAATTTTTTATTTTATATGAACGGTTCCTACATAAATGTCTTATTAGAATTTGGGCAGAATGTAATCTAAACTCAACCGACCATAACTTAGTCGTAACAAACTAATTTTGAGCTAACTCAGACTCCACAATAAAGTTCGTCGAGTTACCATTTTAACAATAGTTTACGCGTCTTCAATCTCGATCGGAAGACTCCACAACAGCCTCCACAAGATAAATGCGTATTTCGGCACCTTCTGTCTTGTGTTGTTGTTTTAACCTATTTTTTGGGTCTTTCACAGAAGAAATTTTAAACAAAAGTTGTTCGGGAGACTTTGAGCTAGTTGTCTCTGAATTTTCATAATTTTCTAAAACCGTTTGATATTTGTAAAATCCGTTCGAACGTATATTGAACATCTGTCTAGAATCTAAAATTAGCGCAATAATCTCTTTTATAACTTTCACCTTTTGGCATTCACTACACGTCCTAACTTCTTGTAATAATTTATGACTCTAAGTTATAGTTTTTTTATCTTTTAGAATATCATCCTTGACTTTTGAATATCCAAACTTTCTTATGAAATCTACAACCATCATCATACAATGTGAGATTTATAACCCCCTTTTAAACTGTTTGGTTTGGGGTCAACGTTTTTACAAAACAAATTCTTAAACAAGTAATTCAATTATGCGCTTTGTTAAATGAACACCATATGATAGCGTTGTGATCATTATTAACTTGAGTACAAACCTACGGTAGTACTAATACGACCATAGGTGGAAAACCAAGCACATACTTTGTAGACAACTCGAGTAATTGAACATCATACGTAAACTTCGACAATCTCGATGATTGTGGACACGTAAACTTAATCTTATAGGTTTAATTATAAGGATCACGTGTTTGATATTATTATGATTAAGTGATCGACTTGTAAATGGTATTGTAACTTTTATGTGAACTTATAATTTATTTCCTTTATACCTATGTTTTTCACAACTATTAGTTAACTCTTTTCTTTACATGTTTCAAGAAATGTGAACTAGGTTTGTTGAAGATCACTTAAAACGCTTTGAGACTTAGTTAAAAACTAGTATTAAGCCCCCTGCGTTGCAGCGGGGGCGTAAAACCGTGTCAAGTGCCACCAATGGCACACAACCGCAAGTGACCACCAACATAAAAAAAAACTCGTATGAAAAAAGAAATAAAAAAGAAAGAGAATAAAATCAAACAAAAAGTAAACGTAAAAACGTTGAACCACGTAAGTGAAACGCAAAACATATAAAACAATAAGTAAGTCAATCTAGAATCAGCATGTTGCGACAGGGTCGTTAAACTGAAAATAATAAGGGTAAAAATGTTGAATCACACACACGTGTTGCGGTGTGTTACTCGCAAAATTTACGAAAACGCAAAACCAAAAAATTGTATAATATGAAAAGTATGGGGATCAAAGATGAAAATAAAAAAATATAAGTGTTTAATTGTAAAATATGTAAAAGTAGTAGGTTAAAATAAATATATAAGTGAGAGTTTAAGAAAAAGACAAAGGTGGGTACAACACACTAAACACATAATACTACCCATTAAGCATACCAAAGTTGGTAATTAGTATTATATAAATAATAAAATAGTCATTTGTCATGTTAACCTATTGACTAATTATAGATACGGATCTCATGGCGTTATCTGAATCTACGATTATGATAGTGTTTTTTTATCAACGTTTCGATCTTAAAAGTTGCGTCGCCGCAACTTCCCACAACAACAAACTGTCGAAACAGGCGTTACAACCCGCCGTTTTTTTGTTTCGAACCCACCCGAAAATCCCAAACTTACAAGTATGACAACTTGACGCGTAGCGCACCCGTGACAAAGCGCGACTAACCTCCTAGTTGAAAACATATAATACAAGCTATTTTCATTGTTCAAAGCAGGTCGAATCTACCCTTAATTTGGCCCAAAAAGGTTTTGAACACGTTATATAACCCGGCCCAACTCACCTGTTAATTGAATGAAGGTAACAAGTAAAGAAATACAAGAAATTAAAAGCCAGTTTCTATATTTACCATATTGAAAAGTTGATGAAATGCAACAATTACAATTTATGTTTCATATATTCATTTATGTATTTATTATTATTATTACTGTTACTATTACTATTACGATTATTGTGAGTAAAAACTCTCAACTTCACACCTTCATCACGTGAGGTTTCTTCGGACCTTGGACCGAAACTCCTTTTTCGTGATGCACCATGAGTTCGGGAAAGTGCTCAACTGCACCCCAAAGTAAAAACATGTTATTTTATCTGTAGCTTTCACTATATAATAAACCAAAGGTTTAACCAAGAAAAGACTTAGGTTTAAGCTTACATTGCTTATGAGCTTTGCCCCGTACCACGCGGAATCTGCACCATAAGGGGGCGGAATAACTTTTATACCATCGGCTACGGAAGGCGAAAGAACACTATGCAGTTCCTTCTCTAATCTTTCTACGAGTTGGAAAAAAAACGCTTAGAAAAGAAAATAACCACCACCAACCGGTTCAGTTAACATAGGGAGATGAGTTGTATACCGCCAAAACTACTTCACACACCACTAACCGGATTAGTTAACGAGCCGTGTGGTGTAAGAAGAAGGTTTGATGGTGTACAAATCACCTATCGTTAACATACCATAGTCGTGTAAGTTATACCTGCTACACCTGGTAAGCATGCTGTTCCTCCAGCTAAGACAATGGTCTTGAACCAACTTTCATCAGCGGTCAACTCAGCAGCGTGGCAATGGTCAATACAAAGAGCCACTGCCTGATGCAAACCCATTGCACGCCTGTACCCAATAGTCGATGATATCATAATGATATTAAAAACGTATGAAAACGTAGAGATGGTATGAAGATGACAAAAAGTCAAAGTCAAAGGATGCATGTACATACATTCCGGCTATACGTGGCTGGAATAAAATCTCTCCTGTTTGAAACCGTTCTCGTGCGAGTGTAAAGCAACCTGCAGCAGCCACTTCATATGATGCTTCCGTATCCTTGCATAATTCGGCTTCATAGTCAAGAGCAACATAACAGAGGTTCTGCACGTCATATAACCACACAACATCAATTTAGCGTATAAAAAGGTCATCAACTACGATCCAATTTTTGTTTCGGGTAACCATCTTTCCTGAGACCAGAAAACACCATCTGAAGAAAATTCGATTTAACTTTCAAGGCGGTCTGATCACGTAACCAGTCAAAAATGATGTGTCAACTAACACGTTGGTAACTTTTGACCATGTTGACTTTTCCTTGAAGTGGCACTGATGGTCGTTTGACAAAAGGTTATCTTACGTAATTAACAAAAAAAATGGAAATTTGACGGTTTTTTCTGACGTAAACTAAGTTGGTTTACTTTTTATGCCAACTTATAATATTTTTAGATACCTCTTTCAGTGACCTCACTGTGTATAATGAATCAAAATGTATGTTTTTCTGCTGCATTTGCTCCCTAAGATATCCTGTAAGTTTTAAGGCTCCAACTCCCACAGCTTCCACACCTACTTTCCGCATTATCTTACCATTTAAAACTGGAAATACAACATGAAATTTATATTAAAAAAAGGCTCAAAGTGATGAACATAAACTGTAAGCAGGGATTAACATTATTGTTTGTATTTGCTCAAGTAAAAATCAGCATACTTGGGACAACAGATGTTTGATGAAAACCGATATTGACAACAATTCCTGAAATTCTTTTGGCTGCAAATAAAGCTAAAGTTGCCTGTACCGTGATCAAAATACAACATCATGGGTGTAAACAATATAAAATTTATATTTTCAGAATATAATGTTCTTTCGCCTTCTATTTCAGCGGATTTTGATTATTATCTTTTGAAATATATATAAGAATTAAGTAATGACTAGTTAGTCAAACCTGACTGACTGCACAAACAGAAGGAACATTCATGCCGAATAATGCCGTGTGTATTGCTTCTTTAAGTTGTTTTCGTGCTGCTTTAGCAGCTTCAGTATCTATGCAAATTTAGAACTAATATAAGACGCAAACGAAAAATAATGAAAGGACGTGAACTGCCTACATGAATATAATAGGATATCGTATGGGACATAATTAGAAGCATACCATCGTATTGGCATAATGGAATTGAGACAACAACTGGCTGTGTGGATGATTTAACCTGCATCCTGCAGGTTATTAAATATGTGCGGTCAAGAAAAATCTCAGATTCAAATGAAGGGGGAGAAATCTAAGGCTTAAAAGGGTTTATCATACCAAAATGTAACAAACTTCAACATTTTCGTCATCGTATATAATCTAATATTTTTAACCATTTGATATATTAAATTGTCATCTCATTTGATGCAATTGACGTGCTATGACTAGGAAGTACCATTACCACATTACCTTTCTTCCTGTTATAGCACGTGAATTGTGTCAAATGATAAAATAACAGAAGTTTGTTACACCAAATTGTAAAGAAATAGTTGATCACATACAACGACAAAATGCAAAAGTTTATCATGTTTTGGTACTGTAGACACTTTGTACCAACTACCAAGTCATCTAAGATGTGCAGCAAAAGCAACAATGAGCAATACCTGTTATAAATTGTTGCAAAAAAATGACGAAGTCTTGAGTACATTGGAGACTCGATATTACCAAATTCCTACATAACATCACATAATAAAATTAGTGTTATTGGCCCAAAACAAAAGCTATTTATTGAAACTGTCATTTACCAAGAACGTTGCTGATCGTCCCGATGGAGAATCAAACTTGCTCCAACCAAATTTACAATAGCCAGAACCACCTTGGTAAGAATTAAAACAGAAACCGCCTCGTTACATAATTAATCGACTTTTGAACTTCCAAAAGCTATTGAAATTAGAAAAATAACATTTTAATCCCTGAGATGATAATAGCATACAACCACTTCCATGATCATAGGAGATACAATCATATTTCATATTTAAGAACAATTTACAATTGATGCGCAAGTATTCAATTTGATAGATACACAATCTAATACCATCAATGATTATAGCTCCGGGAACCTGTCCTCGTAATCCATAGATATCCATAAATGATTGGATCTGAGAATATGTTCTACAATCACAAATTAAGATTGTTAGTCGCATCCAATTATACGTGATTAACTGTGCTAATCAGCACCAATGAAATAACATTGTAAATAACAGTTCTATCTTCAAATTTCATTGTATCAACCCACATTACTCATTCTTAACAATCTAAATATGATCGAAGAAGTCAGAATCTTTTCACAAGAACTGAAACGAAGAAATGCAAGCATGTAAAAGCGACACAGCCTGATCTAAGAGTTAGCAGACATTTATGACCGATTCAAGAATCGCAAGCAGCTTAGAAAGGGACCAAATTAAAGCCAGCACAACTTTTGACCCGTCTGCAGTTACAACAACCATTAAAACCAACACAAATTCTTTCATCTAAGTACTCATGTTTGTGATTTTCAAAACTACAAACCGTTTCAACTAACTAAATACTATATTTAACCTATTGGCTATTCACACTTCATAAGCACATATGGATAACAAAATAGGCAAACTAACTAAAAAAACTATCACGAGTCATGACACCTGCAACAAATTTCACATTCTTGAAGAACATATAATCGCCGTACGACGATTCAACAACTTAACTTAGCTCCCTCTTTATGCAATATCTTATGTACACAGTCTCACCCTACACTTTGTATAGTATTTTGCTTCCTAAGGTTTCATAACCTCAATATCGTAAAACAACAACCAAACCAGTTGCTTCAAAACACGCGCTCCTCATTTTTCAACAACTTTACCAATTGCTCTAAAACACGCGCTCGTAATAAAACAACAACTTTACCAGTTGCTTTAAAACACGCGCAGGTGATAAAACAACAACTTTACCAGTTGCTCTAAAACACGCGCTAGTGAAATTCAACAACATATTACTCAAATCCAATACTAAAACCAGAAACATACTGAAGAGGAAAACCAGATCGCAAGTAAACTTCGGAGAAGAAGATAGAGTCCCACGGCACAAGCTGATTCTGAAGGTAATACACCCACAGATTATCATCAGACACAATCAACCTCCACGATTTACACACAACAGCGAGTCTCGCAACCTCATTCGGTCGCAACAGCTTCACGATTTGCATAAACACATCGACAGGTATCCGATCAAACTCACCGGTGGATGACGAACAGACGATAATCTGATCGGATAAGGACGATACACGCGATGAAGATGTGTAGGTGGAATTAGTGGATGAATTTGAGCTGAATTTGCTCGAATTCGAACGGCTGGAGAGCGATTCCCACAGTTTTTTGAGCAGATATGACATCGTGAATCGGAAGTTGTGAATTGGTGGTGTGAATTGTTGGATTGTTGATGTGTTTGTGATGATTTGATGAGGTTTTTAGGGTTTTTGAATGGTGGTTGCGGTGGTCAATTGTGGTGGATGATGGTGGAGGGACTGAGGTGCCGATGTGGGTGGAAAATGGCCGTTTGATTCGATTGGTGTGGGTCCCACTTCTCGTCCACGTGTGCTTCTTTGGATACCACAAATATCCCATAATAATCATTTATATCTGAATCTTACATATTCTTACTTATTGAACGTTTCGTGCCCCAAGTTTACTATTTATCGAATCTTTTTATAACATGATTAAATCTATTTTATAAAAATATTTTTTTATTTTTGTTTTTTAAAAATAATTAAAATCAAAAGGTTATACTTTATTATTTCACGTTTTTGGTTTCTAAAAGCATATAAAAAAATTGTAGGCATAATATGTAAGTAGTTAAACAAGTTTTTTTGCATGTTTGATACGTGAGTTTTGCGCGTCATCTTTAACTTATTAAACATGATAAGATCTGTTTTGTCAGCTCTAATTGGAACTCCACCTATAGAATAGATGAGAGATATCTTACTCCTGTGTTATATCTCATTTGAACATTTATTTATTTTTGGATGGGTAAAGTCGATTGTTTGATATGTTACCAAATGACAAATCATACATCAGGAACACAATCATGTTTCATATAAGACTATACGTAGTGGTTTTAACTAGTTGTTTAGTTAAAGTTTCGTCTAGATGCCATATATGCAAAGTTGAATTCAGTAAAGCTAATTTTAAATCAAATGTAATGGTTTAACTAATTGGATCGGTTATTTAATAAATTTTATAAACACATGTAATTTTAATTATTTAAACCATAGATCAAATAGTTTTATTTAATATTCAATATATGTAATTCTAACTTATAGGGTGTGAGTTGTATGTAATTTTAAGATTTTGTTCAAGATTTCCCAAGTTGTCAAAGATCCACATTTTTCTTGCATCTCTCAGTATTCCCCTTTCTATCCCCTCCACCGTACACCTTACCAACCTCGTTCGACTTATTTTTCCTACCACCGCCACCACCTTGCAATGACAAATTCCACCACTTCCGATCAACATATAGAGAAATCTGAAAAGGGGTTTTCTAAAAGATCGAATTCAGATGGGTATCCGACTTATTTGAAGATCTTTAACTGGTTGTAGCGTATTTGAACTGATTGTGGCGGTGACCATGGCGGAAAGATGGAAACTTATGCTTAAACGTAAGCAATTTCTTAAAGAGTATGGCTATATCATAAACAATTCATCCTACAACGCCCGTTAAAGGCTTTGCGACACAAGGTTTTGGCATCATGCATTGAACCAAATGGCTAGTGACATACAGTAGTAGAGATTGTTAATTATTAACACGACTATATAATAAATATGCTATTCTAAATCTATATAAAAATAGTTATAAATGTACAAATAAACTAGCAAAATCTATATATAATATATACGACTATATACATTTAATTATTAATATAGATAATAAATATATTTAATATGGACTTATGTTTATATGTACATGCACCTATAGTAGTCAAATTATCCGTTTAGTCATCTATTGTTCAATGAAAGTGGTGTTGGTTACATAAAGAAATAATAGGCTGGATAGAGTCAACTCCTCTATGCGAATTTTGTTAGAGGCATAAGATTTAATGCTAAAGGGGAATATTGACCTCTTTTGATGATGGTATGTTGTATTTATTTCATATAGGGGTGTATTTGGTATCATGTGTATGTACTCATGAGTAGTGTGGGAGATAGAAAAAGCCATTGATAGGACATACAGTAGTAGAGATGGTTAATTATTAAAACGTGTTCGGGTGAATATGATAACTTTGTCGGTTAGATTGAATATAACAATTAAACAGCTTTTTCATCCTAATTCTAACTAATAATGCCCGTCTCCCCCAAATTATACTTGCAAGTTTCCCTGAAAAAAGCTCTCCACGCCTACTCTTAAAATAAAAAATAAAAAATAAATGAAAAATCAATAAATACGGGCAGGGTGGAGCTCGGCAGAGGGTTTAAGAATATGGTAGAGTCCTGTTCTTAAGATTCAGATAAGAAAAGGTTTCAAACCTTTATGTATGCACTTAGATTCCCCCCTCAATTGGATTTCTTTTTCTTCCCAGTTGGCTTGCATCGGCTAGGGATGGTACTTTTATTTAAACATTGATATTTCTCATGGATTTGAACACATAATCTTAGCAATCCTAGATCACACCTATATGAAACCTTGCAGCATCTCTAACTTCCTGCCTCGTCATCCCACCATGGGGGGTTGGACTTGTTCTCTCTGTTCACTTTCGACGATAGGGTAAGAGCCGCTTCTTTCTCGCGGGGGGGGGGGGGGGGGGGGGGGGGAATCCCCGTAACCAATTTACATTTTCTTGGCTCAGGTTATTCTCAACTCATCTTATGCGTATTTTAAGTAATTCCGGTTCAAGGACTCCACTCCAGTCAAAGACGGAGATGAAGCTGTGTACAAGGGGGGATTGTCTATTTAGATAGTGAGCATGTTGGATTGATCCCTGGAGAAAGAGTGAATATTGAGCCATCAAAAACTCGAAGGGTCTTAATCCCAATGACCTAGAGATTACGTTCTACAACCTTCCCCACAAGATACCCCCCGTGCTAATGCCAAATTGGTGCTAACTGTCCGGCGACAAAACAAACTCCTTAGGGAATCATAAGATTAACAGGCAATGCGGGCCCAACGAACCTAAAATTTCTTCCATCTTATGCTTGGTGAGCAAAAGATTTCTCGTATAATGGAACTTTCTCCATATAAGAATATTCGTATGGAAGCCTATAATTTTGTTGAGGCTTCTGTCGAGCCGGTTAATTCATTAGAGCATTCTTTTCAAAAAGGATCTAATGGAAGCAAGTTTCAATTTATTTATCAATGAATTAACCCAAAATGGGATAAATTATGAGAGATATAAAATTTTTTATATACATTTCACCGATGAACTATTCCGCGTGAAGCTGGGATTACCTCTCTCTTAATATGATATTATTTTTGCGCTCTTGGTCTTCGAACTAGTCATTAATGGTCGGTTTCATTGGTACCCTTTCGGTATGCGTTGCGATAGTTTCAAAGGATCCAAATACATGAGACAACCATGTCCAATAAGTTGTATAATAAAGTTTACTACATAAATAGAAAATAAAAATAATTTTGCTACTAGGAAAAAAATAGTTTTGCAATAAATTAAAGGGAAAACTACCATATTAAACACTTGACCAAGCTAATTTACTGATATAAATATTCAAATATATTTTTACCAAATGGTTCCACCAATCAGATGCATACACCTGTTAAAATCTCGCCATTTGTAAGCGAGGACTATACATGATTTCGTTGTTCCTTGCCAATATGGTGAGGAGTTTACGTAGCGAGGAATCATATGGGTATCTTGCCAACTTTGAAAAAAATATTATTTTTCTATTTCTCACTATGAAATAAACTTGATATTTTAAAAGTTGTAAATTAGGTACTTTCTTTAAAACAAAATAACTTTTATACGTACATTCGGTAACTTTTATATTTTTTAATAATGTTAGAAAATTAATATATTTTTAAACTAAAAGAAAAAAATACTTACCTAAAGTGACATGTAAATCATAATTTTGTGAAAAACAAAACCCAAAGGAGACCTGTGACAATGCACGATCTTAAATTCTACTTATATTTTTATTTCAACAAATTTAATTTAAAAATAAACTAACTATTTTATTTTATAGAAACTCGATAAATCTCGTCGAGTGGCCTCACTTTTTAAAAAAATTAAAAAATTACTAAAGCTTAATATATGTTAGATGCCAGAAAGAAACGACGACGAGTGATGCAGGAACACCAAGTATTTTTGAATTAATGAAAACATGCATGCATTGTGCAAAAAAAAAACTAAGTCTTAATCATGATATATATATACACACACATCTTTCAAAAATACACACACATGTATAGTGATTACGCGTTTTGCAGCCTCATACGTAGGTCAGATCAATATGATAACAACCATCAGTGACGTATCTAGTGATTACGCGTTTTTGTTGAGTAAGGGTAAAAATTATGCCTTTTTACTACATGTTGGGCTAGGTTATAATGTGGGATATGACGTAAAACTACACTAAATCATTAAACAAAAATGTTATTAAGAATTCCAATAAACCTAAAACTAATATTGATTGCATTAACCCATTGTTTTACCATTAATACACAAGTCTAAATTTTTTTCTATAATTTTCACATATACTCTAGTTTGATTCTGCATTTTTGTGTGTGGTGGCTTAGTTTTTGGTTGTAGCTTAATTATTAAATTACTGTTTGCATTAGTCTTCCTTTGTTTCAACTTGTTTAATAAACTATTATTTGCATAACTTTAACTTTGTACTATCTTAGTTTTTTGCTTTAGCTTGTGTTCCCACTCGTTTGTTGTGGAATAATTGTCTTAGTTTGGTAATACACATTTTCTCTAACCTCCTCGCCAACACGGTGAGGAATTTACGTGCCGACTGATTATATGAGTATCTTGTCAACTTTTAAAAAAATATTAATTTTCTAGTCCCCAGAAAATAAAAAATTCTATATTTAAAAGATGTATATACTAGATACATTTATTTTAAAATAACCTATGTACTTTGAATTTAGTAACTTTTATAATTTTTGAAGAAAAATAAATTTATTGTTAAGCATAAAGAAAAATTATACTTACCTGAAGCATTGTGTGAATCATACTTTCGTACAATAACCAAATCCAAAAGATAAATCTCGTCTATTGGTCTCGCTTTTAACACTTTTCAATAATACACTAAAGTTGTACATATGTTAGATGTCGAAAAGAAACAACGATGAGTGATGAACAAGCACCAAGTATTATGAAATAATGAACCATGAGTGACATATCCAGGGTTTTTATTAGTGGTAGGGGTGTGCACATTGTGGTTCGGTGTAGACCATTTTCGAAACCGAAACTGCAGTACGGTTAATACCATTTTTAAAACCAAAACCACAACCAATACTTCGGTTATCACACTTCGCTTTACCACCGGTTATGGTTATTTCAAATGATATATATCGGAGTAGGCAACGTGTGAAAAATATTAAAGTTCAAATGAATGTGTTAAATATATTAAAATGCAACTAAAACTTGTAGAAATAGAATAGTTCTAATGCTCATTTGTAATATGTACACACCACACAAACAAATGATAAAATGAAGATCTTCAACCATTGATATACAGATACACCACCACTACCTTAGATGTACAAATATATAAAAATAGTTATAAATGTACAAATAAAATAGCAAAATCTATATATAATATATACGACTATATACATTTAATTTTTAATACTAGTTAATAATAAATATATTTAATATGGACTTATGTTTATATGTACATGCACCTATAGTAGTCAAATTATCCGTTTAGTCATCTATTATTCAATGAAAGTGGTGTTGGTTACATAAAGAAATAATAGGCTGGTTAGAGTCAACTCCTCTATGCGAATTTTGTTAGAGGCATAAGATTTAATGCTAAAGGGGAATATTGACCTCTTTTGATGATGGTATGTTGTATTTATTTCATATAGGGGTGTATTTGGTACATGTATATGTGTATTCATGAGTAGTGAGGGAGATAGAAAAAGCCGTTGATAGGACATACAGTAGTAGAGATGGTTAATTATTAAAACGGGTTCGGGTGAACACATTATGATAACTTTGTCGGTTAGATTGAATATAACAATTAAACAGGAGTCTCATCCTAATTCTAACTAATAATTCTTGTAGTTTCAAAGGATCCAAATACATGAGACAACCATGTCCAATAAGTTGTATAATAAAATTTACTACATAATAGAAAATAAAAATAATTTTGCTACGAAGGAAAAAAATAGTTTTGCAATAAATTAAAAGGGAAAACTATCAAATTAAACATTTGACTAACCTAATTTACTAATATAAATATTCAAATATATTTTTACCAAATGGTTCTACCAATAAGATGCATACACCTGTCAAAATCTTGTCATTTGTAAGCGAGGACTATACATGATTTCGCTCCTCCTCGCCAATACGGTGAGGAATTTACGCGGCGAGGAATCATATGGGTATCTTGCCAACTTTGAAAAAATATTATTTTTCTAGTTCTCACTACCCTTGACATTTTAAAAAGTATAAATTAGATAATTTCTTTAAAACAAAATAACTTTTATACTTTAAATTCAGTAACTTTTATATTTTTTTAAAATTAATACATTTTTAAACTAAAAGAAAAAAAATACTTACCTAAAGTGACATGGGAATCATAATTTTGTAAAAAACCAAACCCAAAGGAGATCTGTGACAACGCACGATCTCAAATTCTACTTATACTTTTATTTCAATAAAACTTAATTTAAAAATAAACTAACTATTTTATTTGAAAGAAACTTGATAAATCTCGTCGAGTGGCCTCACTTTTGGAACATTTTAAAAAATTACTAAAGCTTAATATATGTTAGACACCAGAAAGAAACGACGATGAGTGGTGCAAGAACACCAAGTATTCAGTGATTACGCGTTTTGCAGCCCCATATGTAGGTCGGATCAATATGATAACAACCATCAGTGACGTATCCAGGGTTTTTGTTTAGTAACGGCTAAAATTATGTCTTTTTACTACATGTTAGGTTAGGTTATAATGCGGGGATATGACGTAAAAGTACACTAAATCATTAAACAAAAATGTTATTAAGAATTCCAATAAACCTAAACCTAATATTGATTGCATTAATCCATCGTTTTACCATTAATACACAAGTCTAATTTCTTTTTCTATAATTTTCACATATACTCTAGTTTGATTCTGCATTTTTGTGTGTGGTGGCTTAGTTTTTGGTTGTAGCTTGTTTATTAAACTCTTGTTTGCATTAGTCTTCCTTTGTTTCAACTTGTTTAATAAACTATTATTTGCATAACTTTACCTTTGTACTATCTTAGTTTTTTTGCTTTAGCTTGTGTTCCCACTCGTTTGTTGTGGAATAATTGTCTTAGTTTGGTAATACACATGTTCTCTAACCTCCTCGCCAACACGGTGAGGAATTTACGTGCCGACTGATTATGTGAGTATCTTATCAACTTTTAAAAAAATATTAATTTTTTAGTCTTCATAAAATAAAAAATTCTATATTTAAAAGATGTATATACTAGATACATTTATTTTAAAATAACTTTTGTACTTTGAATTTAGTAACTTTTATAATTTTTGAAGAAAAATAAATTTATTGTTAAACTTAAAGAAAAATTATACTTACCTGAAGCAATGTGCGAATCATACTTTCTTAAAATAACCAAATCCAAAAAATAAATCTCGTCTATTGGTCTCGCTTTTAAAACTTTTCAATAACACACTAAAGTTGTACATATGATAGATATCGAAAAGAAACAACGATGATTGATGAACAAGCACCAAGTATTATGAAATAATGAACCATGAGTGACATATCCAGGGTTTTTATTAGTGGTAGGGGTGTGCACGTTGTGGTTCGGTGTAGTTAAGATCATTTTCGAAACCGAAACTGCAGTACGGTTAATACCATTTTTAAAACCAAAACCGCAACCGATACTTCGGTTATCACACTTCGCTTTACCACCGGTTATGGTTATTTCAAATGATATATATCGGGGTACAGTGGCGGAGGATAGTGAGGGCCGGGGGGGGGGGGGGGGGGGCGCCCCTCCTCTTTTTTTCGTCGGTAGTGTTAATTTTTAGCCCGTTAGTGTAAATTTTTGGCACGTTAGTGTAAATTTTTATATAAATATCGAGTTCGCCCCCCCTAAAAAAATTTATTTCGCCCCCGCCCCCCCTGCGGAGATGTTCAAGCTCCGCCACTATCGGGGTCGGCAACGTGTGAAAAATGTTAAAGTTCAAATGAATGTGTTAAAAAATATTAAAATGCAACTAAAACTTGTAGAAATAGAATAGTTCTAATGCTCATTTGTAATATGTACACACCACACAAACAAATGATATATCGGATCTAAAAACACCACCCAACAGACAAATCAATTCACTCAAAAATCTAATAAGTAAAATTAAAATATAAAATTTAATCATAGAATACTAATTCTGTGCTGTTCAGACTATAAAGGAAGATGAGATAGCCCACCACTGCTCATGTTTTAAACTAGGGAAAACTAAAAACTAAAGTACTACTTGAGGAGCAAAATGTACAACTAATGAAAGCACAAAAGAAACTAAATTATAACTTAGTAAAAGAAATGGGGAAAACCAATGCAGGTCGGTATAACCTCAGGTGATAAACTTGGTGGGATTTTTATGAACGGCTAATTGAATAATTAACGGTAATTGGTCTACCCGATCATCTTCATTAAGGAAAACTTTATAGAAATGTATTTAATTTTTATAACTGTTCCAATCAAATCACTCAAACTTTTTTGTACCAATTTAATCACTCAACTTATAGGTAATGTGTTAATCCTACATATTTTACCTGTTTAACAAGTTAAAATGCTGACGTGGCTTTTGTTCTTTTTCTTCAAAAATAAATTATTTACTTGGATTAATCAATTATAATTTAAATTAATATGTAGTTTTAGAAACATATATGTTCCAAAAAAAATATTGATCAAATTCAAATCTATTCACTCTAATTGACCCTACAATTGCAACCAAGAAAATTGAAGTGAACAAGAAGAACAAGAACTGTGAACAAGAGGTAATAATTACTTCATGTTTATCATTAACTTTTGATTTTAAATAGTGTATTTTGAGATGTATAGTAAAAACATAAGTGTAGTTATCTAGAAATTTCTTGTGTTTATCGATTTCATACATGCGAACTCACAACATCTTGAGTTATTAATTGTTATTGATTTGTTTTAAGAATTTTATTCTTTAATTCCTTTTGTATTTAAGGTTGTGACAAGAACATAAGCTTACATCCATTGACTTTCTGTGTTTTATAATGAATTTTATTCTTTTTTACATAGGTAAACATGAACACAGAAGATATTATTATTGTGAACCAACCAATCAATGATTCTTTTTTGAGTTTACTTTGTCATGAGAAGGATAATAACAAAGAAGTTGTTAATTCGATTGAAGATTGGAATGCAAGTGAATAAGACGGATGTCCGGTAAACCAATAGTAAAGAGAAAAAGAGACCCTTCTGAGAAGGTGAAAAAAAAAACTCAAAGGTTGAATTTGGAAGAAAAATGACATGTAAAAATTGTCAAGGATTTGAGCACAATATCAAGTCTTGCAAAAATGAGAAATAGACCAACAGCCAAAAGAGACGAGACCAAAAGATATATGTAAAAAAGTCGATTTAACAAGTGTCACCCATGAAAAAATGTTGACTAGTAGAACGATATTTATTTGTTTGGAATTTTAGATATTGTGGAAATTGTTTATATGAAGTTTGGATATTTATTTGTTGGATTATTGGAGCATAAATTGGGAATTTTTTTGGAAAATTATTGTTAGACTTTTTTGTTTTAGTTTGAAAAAAATACGAATTGTGTTTGAACCTGCTATTTGACATTTTAATATGAAAATTTCAAAAATGGTTAATAGGCACAAATATATATTAATTAGACTTTTTTACTAGCAGTTAAATAGGTTTTTAAAACTTAATATTCACTTAAATTGTTAATTTGTTAATGCAAAGCCAATACGTTTAAAAAAAAGAAAAATAAAAAGCTCCATGAGCACTCTAACCGGTTAAACAGGTAAAATGTATAAGATTAACAAATTACCTACAAGTTGAATAACTAAATTGGAACAGAAAGTTTGAGTGACTTGATTGAAACAATTATGAAAGTTGATTACATTTCTATAAAGTTTCCTCTCATTACTCGAGTACGTAACCCGAGATCACCCTCAGAAAGAAGCTCACCATAGATGAGAGAAAACCTTTTGACCCAATCTAAAACCCCATTTTTTATCATATGTGAGACTTGAACTCAAGAACTACTATTTTAATGAAATCTTGAGGTACTTTACATCAATCATTTGGGTTAAAATTCATTGATTGGTGTGGCTTCTCATGGGTCAACTTGATCCATTTATTTTTGCGTTGACCCAACCTGTTCGACGCAAGTATTTTTTTTGTGCGAGGATTCGCTTGGGTCAAATGAGCCCAAATGTGTATCGTTTGCGCTGCCCCCAAGTGGTCTTTATATTGCTCTAATTGTTATTAACATGAAGGATCTATTGGTGTGGGAGGTGGCTATCATCTGTTTTTTTTTTCAGGCAATGATAACGGATTTAAGTTCTATTTTCAGAGAGAAGCAAATCATGAGAAAGAGGTATAGAGGGAGGGAGGCCAATAACACGAATCAAATTTCAGTTAGAAGGGCAATGGTGGTTTTCAGCTCTTCGGATAAGACAAGAAGTAATATGGTGACGAATGACTAATGATGATAAACCAGTGAGAAGTTGAAGTAACTCACAAATATGCGAATTTAAGAATTCGATCTGAATCCAGAATATCTGAAAATTTGGATGCTTGAAAATTCGCATTCGGATTCAGATATTGATTTTTCTAATTTTCAGAGATTCACATTTTATCCGAAAACATAAAAATATGTAACCCGTTATTTTCGTTATCCGAATCCTAATATTAAGAAACCCACCATTATAAATCGACTCCCGCCTATATGACTCATATAATCCTATACGAGGCGTTCGGTTCGTATAAGGTCGAAGACACTAAAAATAAGAAAAATTCAGGGGCGTCTTTATGCCCCATATAGCCTTATACAACCCCCTATAAGAGACGTATATCAATTTCGACACCAACTACAAGCTAAAATTCAAGGGGCAGTCAGATGGGTCATACATCATATACAGGGTTATACAATTCCCCTACACGACGCGTATAAAGTTATACGACCCATATAAAATATACGAGGGTATTGATTTATTATTATAGGGTGTCCCAATAACCAGACCCTAAACCATACCGTAATTATTAACTTAATTTTTTATAATATATTCCGTGAGATAACGGCAGTGAAGTAACGGTTGTTGGTGGGTGTGGACCCTGTCAAATTAGCGGGGTTGGTGAACGGATAAACAATGGTGGATGATGCAACCATTGACGTCTATATATACACCCGCTACTTTCTTCTTCATTTCATAATAATAATAATAATAATAATAATCAATCTTAATGTCCTTTTGCGCACCCACTGTACACATTTTTGCATAATCTCCCTCAATCCGCCGGCGATTTCACCGTTTTCCGATCATAATCTGTTCTCCGGCACCAAATTCTGATCATACAGTGTTCAATCGACGTTTTGATCACCCAATTTGACCAAGGTTCGTTGTTTATATCGATTATCATCGTCAATTTACAATATCGTGTTAGTTAAGGTTGTTTTGATGATGAATTGATGATAGTGATGATGATTAACTTGATTTTGTTGAAACATTTATCGTTATCGTGATGATCTTCATCGTTATCGTGATATTCATCGTTATCATCGTCGTCGTCGTTTAGTTGTGGTGATTATGTGTGGAATGTATGTTCCTGATTGATATACGTATTAATTGCTGAATTAGGTCCTCCGGCACGTAATTTCCGATCATAGAGTGTTTAATCGGCGTTTTGATCCTCCAATTTGACGAGGTTTGTTGTTTATCTCGATTGTTATTATTATCAATTCATCATCTCGTGTTGTTTCTAGGCTGTTTTGATGATGAATTGATGATAATGATGATGATTAACATGATTGTTGAAACATTCAACATCATCATCATGATCTTCATCGTTATCATCGTCATCGTCGTGTATTTGTGGTGATTATCTGTAGAATGTATATTTCTTATTGATATACGTATTAATTTTGCTGAATTAGTTTACTTTGAGTCATCCTCTATGTTTAATCCCTGTTGTATTGTATTAATTTTTTATTTGAGTCAAAACGGGAATTATAATAAGACTAATTTGAGTTGAAAGGGTCAAATCTGGATTGAAGTTGTTGTTTACATGACACTGTAATAATATATTATAATTGAAAATTGAAAAGTATTATGGAGTGCCAAAAATCTCAATAAGCAGATAATTGCTTTGAGCCTTTGAGACTTTGGATGAATTGTGATTATCTGCTAATTTTAGGTGAAGTAAATTGTTAACAATAAGGTGGTTATTTGGTTCTGCATATCAGAAGCATAGTTAGTCTAATAAGGAATCAGATGTATTAATTGTTATGATGGTTTTCCTTGATGAATGTATTTATTGTGCAGAATCATGTCACACTACCAGGAAGATGATGAATATCTTGCTGATGAATATGAAATGGAAGGTTTAGATGATGATATGGATTACGAGACTCATGGCAGAGATATTGGTTCGGACTCTGATGGCGATGAATTTGGTTACATGGTTTGTTTTAAATCCCTTAGAATGCATACACATGATATTGAAATAAGGCTGAATTGTAGCAGGAATAAGCTATATGTACTCCTTATTACTAAACATCCCGTACTGATTTGATTGATTTTGTTTATTGTCTAAAATAAGGCTTATACACCCGTTTTGAACTTCTTACATGCCTGTAATGACTTTTTATACGCCTCTATAGGGGGTACATCGTGAAAAAACATAGATGGGACATACAACCCACTACAATATAATGTTTAGATAGTTATTATATTAATTAATAATATCAAATTTACTGTAGAGTAATAAGTTGGAAGATACTTCTGCTGCTCAAGCAAGAAGAGGCAAAGACATTCAAGGTATTCCCTGGGAAAGGCTCAGCATCACTAGGGAAAAATATAGGCAAACTAGACTCGAACAATACAAGAATTACGAAAATATACCTCAATCTGGAGAGGGTTCAGAAAAGGTTTGTTATCTGTTATAGCTAACAATTATCATCCAGATGTGAACAGGAATGTTAGTTATCTGTTACATACTATCCATGTGTGTTAATAATTATCAAATATCTCATACATCAAACTTACCCTTTGTGAACAGGAATGTAAAGTCACAAACAAATCGGGCACGTTTTATGAATTTAGACGCAATTCAAGATCCGTTAGATCGAAAATTCTTCATTTTCAGGTTTGATTTTTCAACTTGTACGCATACTTAGGTTATTTGTGTCATTTCTTAATAGTGATCGATATTTTTTGTTGTTGTTGATTTAGTTAAGAAATCTAGTATGGGCTACATCAAAGCATGATGTCTACTTTATGTCACATTCCGCCGCCTTCCATTGGTCTTCCTTAAAACACAAGAAGACTGATGTTCTTAATGTATCAGGACATGTTGCACCATGTGAGGTGAGTGTTTCAGTGTTTTTCTATTTTTCATGTCCTTTGAATTCTAGTGGGTGTGTTCTAAAATTCTTGGTATACAGAAGCACCCTGGTAGTCTACTAGAAGGATTTACCCACACCCAAGTTAGCACAATTGCGGTAAAAGATAATTTGCTCGTTGCTGGTGGATTCCGTGGAGAACTTATATGCAAGGTAACATTTTTGTTAATCATGATTTCATAAAAAACTTTAGTCATATGAGTGGTTTCTTATATGATATACAAAAAGAATTTTGGAGCAAAGATGCAATTTATGTGGAGGGCACCCAAGTATTTGACCTTTTTTATCAAGTCTGCTCATATATTGAAACTATTTTATAGGCCACCCGAGTAAATATCTGGTTTCATTCATACCAATTTTAGCCAAAAACACATCACTTGACAAAAACGCCCTTAAAATATGAAAAGATAAAGTAAATTTGACAAGGTGTCAACATGTTACATGTTCAAATCATTGTATTTTTAAAAAGAAGTTGATGATATTTTCATCATTTGGCTTGCTTTTTGGCCAAAATTTGTATCAATGAAATGATATACATACTTGGGTGGGCTATGAAGTAGTTTCATCGTTATAAAGTAGTTTCATTAAACAGGTGGCCCTAATGAATAAAGTTGAGTAAATGGGTAGCCTCCTCATAGGTTATGGCAAAAAAGATTGATTTCTTGATGCTTAATGTGTACTTATTCTACATGTATGAATTTAAGGAGTACTAAACATGAATATTATGATTTCTATTCCTTTTTTTCAATTCTTTTCGGTTACTGAGTGCAGCATCTAGATAGACCTGGAGTTAGCTTCTGCTCAAGGACAACTTATGATGAAAATGCTATTACTAATGCTCTTGACATTTTTACTACCCCAAGGTATATTGTTCTGTTCTCTTGTGGTGAAACTAAATTTATGATTTTGAACCATCTTGAAGTTTATCTTAACCTTTATCATTTTTCCACACAGTGGTGCAGTGCATTTTACAGCTTCAAACAACGATTGTGGAGTCAGAGAATTTAATACGGAAAATTTTCAGATGACTAAACACTTCCGTTTCCCTTGGCCAGTAAACGTACGCTCTCTATCACACACATTCTTGAGGAACATTGATTATATTTTCTTCTTAGATGTTGTAATCTAGTTAGATTTTGTTAATTTGTTTATTGTTTATGTATGCAGCATACATCTATTAGCCCTGATGGCAAGCTTCTTATAGTAGTGGGGGACAACCCTGAAGGAATGTTGGTAGACTCCCAATCAGGAAAGGTAAATTTATTATTTGTGATGTCCTTAACTTTGACTCTGTTGACTTTTCTATAAATATAACTTCAAAGGTTTGTGATAAATACCTTCCAACTTCCAAAATTGTTTATTCAAGTCAAAGAAGGTGTAATGCCTAGGGCTGCAAACGAACTGAACGTTCAGCGAACAGTTCGTGAACCGTTCGGCGGGAAGTTCGTTTATGTTCGTTCGTTTAGTAAATGAACGAACACGAACAAGAAAATTATGTTCGTTTAGTTAAACGAACGAACATGAACACAAGCCGTGTTCGTTCATTTATGTTCGTGAACGTTCGATAATGTGTTCATTTATGTTCGTTAATGTTCGTTCGTGAATGTTCGATAATGTGTTCGTTTATGTTCGTTAAGGTGTTCGTTTATATTCTTAATTTTTGTATCATTTATTATTATGACTATTATATCAAGTGTTTTTTGATATTTACGCTAACTAATTATTTATTTTTGATTGATTTTGTGTAATGTTTGTAATAAAAAATGTAGTTTTTATTCTAAAATAAATCTATAATAATTTGTATTCATTTGTGCTTATGAGCTTTTTTGTGTTCGTCATGTTCATGAACAGTTGTTTGCGTTCGTTTGCCTTTGTTTGTGTTCATTTGCGTTCGGTAAGTGTTCGTAAACAGTTCATGAACATGTTCATTTTCTTAATGAACGAACACGAACAAGAAATCTCGTTCGGTAAGTGTTCGTGAACAGTTAATGAACAAGTTTATTTCTTAACGAACGAACACGAACAAGGGCGTGTTCGTGTTCGTTCGGTTCGTTTGCAGCCCTAGTAATGCCAATAACTTCGACTATGTTGACTTTTTTCTGGCAAACCACTAATGCAGCGTTGACTTCATGCCCCGAAACTGTTTACGTGCTACAGGGTTGAAATTGACCCTGAAATCAAAATTTTGAAACTTTAAGATTTTGTGTCTATTTTACACTGTTTTACATAGCCATTTATTTGAACATGCTATATCAAGTTATGAATATGTTGCACTAAATGATATCAGAAAAGGCAAACTAACTAGAAACGCATCGAATTTTACACATATTACTATTGTAGATACATTATACATGCTAAGTCAGTTTAAACTAGTTATGAAAAGTGAAAACATATATAGTTCTGAAGATCGAGTGGTTTTTATAGTTGAAAAAGAGTTTGAGTGAGAATAAACAAACAAATACACGTCTCCAATAAAATCTCACTCGTAGTTTAAACTAGTTAGTGAAACAATGTTAAAACTTGGTTACCATTTTGTTGATTTTCACCTTCTTGTTAAAATGTAAGTTATATAGATTTGTGGAATGTTTTGCAGACAGTTGCATCCTTACATGGACACTTGGATTTCTCATTTGCATCAGCATGGCATCCCGACGGTCAAACTTTCGCCACAGGCAATCAAGACAAAACCTGCAGGATCTGGGACATTCGTCACCTGTCAAAATCTGTAACAGCTCTTAAGGGAAACATAGGAGCCATTAGATCCATACGCTACTCATCCGACGGTCGGTTCATGGCCATGGCAGAACCCGCTGACTTTGTGCACGTGTTTGATGTCAAAAGTGGTTATGAGACAGAACAAGAAATTGACTTCTTTGGTGAGATATCGGGTACATCGTTTAGTCCTGATACAGAATCGTTGTTCATTGGAGTTTGGGATAGTACGTATGGCGGTCTGCTGGAAATGGGACGCAGGCGCAATAATTATTATTTCGATTCGCTGATTTGATGACGTGGAGTTAAATAAACATGTTGGATGTGATCATTTTTGTCAAGTGTAAATCTTTTTTTATGTTTTGTAGAATGGAGAGATGTACAGAAGCTAGTAAAGAAACTGGCTATTGAAATCATATTGTAGGTGAGTTTTATCTTTTATGTATTCTTGATGGTAAGTTATATATCTTACAAGACATTCATATATTAAACTCATTTGCCTTTAATTGGCGTATTGTAGCGTTACTTGTCCCGTTAAAGTGGTGTTTGGGATTGTGTTTTAAAAATATGTATGTTTTTTACATGTATTTGGAGAGGGGGGGGGGGGGGGGGGGGGGGGGGGGGATTGTGTTTTCAAACCAGGTATTGCATTTTAAACTGTTATTTCGTGAAAGTGATTATGAGTTTTAGATTATTTTATCTCTTTTAGATCACTTAGAGAATCGTAATTATACCTGAAATTATTTTCAATTATATCATATCTAAAGATAATGTCCAAGATCCTTGAATTGACATGGAAAAGAGGGGAGGAGAGAGATAGTAAGAAATTAGTTTTTATGGGCAACATCAAAAGTGTTTTATGAGAAGGAGAGAAGATAGAAGGGAGAAAAAATTCAAACGTGAAGGGGAGAGGGTGCCCGATTTCCCTTGCGATGTGAATTGTTTCGTAAGAACTTTTTGAAGCACATGTTAGTTAAATAAATGTAATTGTTACACATCATAGTAGTCTTCTAATCATAATGCTAAAACCATATTAATTACTCAACTAGAGCAATTATATCATTAGAATTATTTTATTATATTTTATATAATTTTAAACCCTTGACTACAATAATGTTTGAGTATCTTTAAAATTAGCCACCACATTTTCTCATTTTATAAAATTGACACACCCCTATATTATTAAGAAAAAACCAAACAATTTCTCATTTTCTCAAAGTTCTACTTAATAAAGTAAGCTTTCACTATATATTATTAAATAGCTATTGTTGAGAAAACTTTGTTTTTTCTTATATTATTTATTAATACGATTATTGTCACAAAAAATATAAATGCTTATAACAAATTACCAAAAACTTAGAAAAGTTATTATTCGTGCCGTTCTAAATCGTAAGTAATGTGAATAAGTTAAATTGTTAGAGAAGTTAAATGCTAAATCTTGGTATGTAATGTCTCTTTGTATTTATTACCGTTTATATCTATAGCGTCGTAAATTCTTAAACTTTCTAGATACATCATCGCGATATGCTTTTTATTTACATTTCAATGTCAAAACCAAGCCCTCGATTATTTTGTTAGCATCGAAATGATAGCCATCTCTATGTTTTAGCATTTGAGTTTGATATTAGAGCCTTTAGCGGAGCTTCTCGCGCAACGCACGTGTGATGATTTCTAGTAACTGAAATTCACACAAATGATTATCAATTACCCAATTAGACCACCTCCAAAGTTGATGTCCTTGTAGATCCTTAAATTGACATGGAAAAAAGAAATGGACGGGTAGGATGTGATGAGGAGAGAAATGGTAAGAAATCTGTCTCTATTGATGGCATTAGGTATGTTTATGGGAAAGGAGACGGAAGAGGCAGAAGATTCAAACATGAAGGGAAGGAAAGAGGGGGGGGGGGGGGGGTTCATCTTCCCTTGCGATGCGAATGATCTTATAACTTTTCAAAGCACATATAACTGTAATTATTACACGTCATAGTAGTATTCTAATCATTATGCTAACAAATTCTCTTAATTGTGGATTTTTGGTACCAATAAGATTTTGGTTCCATAAACTTGTAAAAAAAATTATGACGAAATGTACACGCATTCACTACAACAAAGACCCTCGATTCATACCAGCGTGTTTGCTACTTTGTTTATTGTTTGTCTTTTATATTAGTTTAAATATATGTTTGCTTTGAAAGAAAATATTCGTCGCATATGATAGAAATATCTACATATAAAAACATATCTACAAGAACATACGAACACGTGAATCTCTGTAAACATACAAATATGCTTGAACACATAATGATCATTTATAGAAGAACATTTGCCCGTTTTCCGTTCCAAAATAAAAACACAATGATCATTTATAAACGAAAAACAAATCAATTGAAAATCAAATTCGCTACACATATTTTGTCATAAGTCTCCCTCTTAATATAAACCATATTAAAAGGGAGTGTATATGATGTTGTTACATGTCTAATTTTAAACACAAGCTTCTTCAAATATCTTGTTTTAGTTTATTTCAATCAAAGCTTTCTTTCCACATTCGATTTCTTTCAATCACAACGTATCACGAACTTGAAATTTTGTACTTATAAGAGAAACTTTTCAAACAAAATAATCATTCGAGTAAAAAAGTAAAATTAAAGGCAAGATTGTTCATTTATTTAACTACAATGATGTAAATTCAAATTTGATTCTTAAAGATTTAACATCTAAACTTAACTTAACTTAACATCACCATATTCACCATCCGCTAATAACAAACACTTTTTACTTAACAATAACATCATCATATTCACCATCCCATAATAACAAACACTTTTGTAAATTACTTCAATATTTTCATAACCTTATTTTTCCCTTTAAAAAACACAATAATCATAAAGAAAAAACTATAACATCCAATCTCTAAACTGACATATTATGTAAGTAGATCACTAGATTGCCATGTATCTCCAATCCAAAACCACCCAATCACACTCCTCCACATCACCACCCCAAATCTTTCTCCCACCATACAATATTTTCTCCCACAACCAATAATATTATATCTCCTCACCCTCATCTTCACCACCATCTTCATCTTCACCTTCATCATCATCATCATCATCATCAACAACAACCACCACTTTCACCACCACCACCATGGCCACCACCACCCTCTCCCCACCCACCTTCCAAGGCCTCCGGCGACTCCCCACCACCACCACCACCACCACCACCACCCTCTTCTCCTCCAAACCCACCCTCACCCTCACCAAAAAGAAGTTCAACACCTCCATCAAAGCTGAACTCAACACCTCTCTTGTCATCAGCCTCAGCACAGGCTTATCCCTCTTCTTGGGTCGCTTTGTTTTCTTCAACTTTCAAAGAGAAAACGTCGCCAAACAAGGTCTCCCTGAGCAAAATGGTGTCACACACTTTGAAGCTGGTGATACTAGAGCTAAAGAGTATGTTAGCCTCTTAAAGTCTAATGATCCTGTGGGGTTCAACATTGTTGATGTTCTTGCTTGGGGCTCCATTGGTCATATTGTGGCTTACTATATCTTAGCCACTTCTAGCAATGGTTATGATCCTAACTTCTTTTGAATGTTGGTGGTTTGTGGTCTTTGAGGTTTCATGTTAAGTTTTATGGTTGATGGATGTGGTAATGTACTAATGTTAATGTATGATCATTTACTGTATATTGTAATGGACTTTAAGTTGTTTTTAATTGTGTGGTTGTGTAGTTGTGATGTGAATTGGGTGTTTTTGTTTAGTAGGGGTGTGTTGTTGATTCGTTTGTTGTTAATTGTTGATTTGATAAAAGTCGTAGACGAAACTTGGTTAGGGCGTGTTATGTATGGTTTGGTTTGGTATTGATCCGTTTGAGAATGTGTATGAAGTTATTTAGGGCGGAGGTTTGTTGTGGTGATCTTCATGTTTAGCGCGTTGTGTATCGCTTCTTCTTGCTGATGGTGGGGGGCGGTGTTTCTGCTTAATGTTATATTAGTGGCATGAACATAAGTGGAAACATTAAGTGGAAGCACCGCCTCCCTTGATCAGCAAGGGTGGTGTTGGCTACCCTCTCGTTTTTATGTATCTTTGTTACACTCAGTGGCGGAGCTTATGCAAGTATATGCAATTATATATTTGTTTAAGCAAAGTGATAATAATTATATTGGTTTTGCCATGATGAAATTCCGTATATCAAATATATATAAACCATTTACCATCACTATTCGATGCTACGAATTTGTTATTCCATTAGTGGAACTAGGTAAACAAACTAGTACGTGTAGTTTTATGTATTACAAATATAATAAATAGAACAAAAAGCAAAAGAAGAATAATAATAATCACGAATTTGTGTTAGACATGTGTCATCTAAAAAAGTTTTTTTTTTAGTTTTTTTTGTAAGAATAAGTCTGTCTCCTAAAATATAATAACAAAGCAGTTTTTTATCGTTGGAGATGAGCACGCGAGCCTAAAATCTTGATGTGTACATTCTAGCGGTAATTTTCTTGGTGTTTTTTATTTAAGGTCTCGACCTTAGTTGTATAGTCAAATCAAAAGAAAACTGACAAACTATTTAGCTATATTAAAATTTGTATCGAACGTCTTTAATTATTGATTGACTTAAACCTAGCAGCAAAAGCTATACTTTTATTTCAAACTAAATTGTCATTACAATCAAACTATAAAGATAAAAAAATCATTCAAAATTCTCTTTAGATCAGTTTCTTTTGAGCACATTGTAATTATTATATCTATTGACTCCTTATGAATTACCTGAGATGCATTTTTATAAAATATGTCCACCAGAAAAGGCGAAAAGCTCAAAAACTAGTGAGATAACACCTTAAGCCTTGTCAACACATTTAGGTAAATGGGTTAAAGAGACATGTTCAAGTTACATGATTTTAAGTGTCTTTGAGTTAGGGTTAATGTCTTTTACAAAACTGAATACACGAGTCATGTTTAGGTTGTACAGTTCAATCAGCCAACCCCACACGACTGACAACTCTAATTTAAATGATTTTTAACAACAAGGAAATTTCATTTATATTGTTATCGGTCAGAAGAAGTTAAGCATTTACAAGCTGCTTATGATGGTTTGTCACTAACGATCGACTTGTTGTGAGACTTTGTACAACAATGGTTCATATTACCATTTGGTACAAAGTTATGCAACATATTCGATGTTCTGAGTGGGGAAACTCATACTACTCTGTCACAACCCGTCAGTTTAGGACAGAGAAACTAATATTTAAAAAATTACATTTTGGAAAAAAAATCGTTGACGCAAAGCCAAAGAGTTTGGGTTTGGCATTCATCTTTGCATGTCTAGGAGATATGTAAGTTTTATGATTTTAGGTGTAAGAATAAAAGTAAAACTTAACCCAAGCTACTTACAACACATTAAATATCTACTTATAAACGACTTTAAAGTTTAGTCATCACTCTATACACGACAAGTTCCTACCTAGTTTTCTTAAAATATTTTCATATAAAACACGTCACTTAGGGCATTAATTTTTCATCCATTTGTTCATATTCAAACATTATTCAATAAACAAACATAAAAAACTTCTTTGTCGAACGTTTCACTTACATGTTCGATTCATTTTGAGCCTTAACTAATACTAACATGTCCAACACGACATGTAATACTATTATATATACTTTCATGTTTGGTAGCCCTATTTTTCATGTTACGTAATCATTTGTTTTATGTATTACTAAAAAAATAAACAAAAGAACAAAGAGCAGAAGAAGATTAATGATTACGAACTTGTGTTAGATATGTATCATCTGAAAAAGATTTTTGCTTGTTCTTTAAGAGAATAAGTCTATCCTCCTAAGTTATAATAACGAAGCAGTTTATACTATCAGAGATGAACACGAGAGCCTAAAATCTCATAAAGTTTTTTCATCATAGCTACTAGAATAATTCTTCACATGTACATTCTGGTGGTAATTTTCTTGGTGTTTTTTATTTAAGGTAGAGACCTTAGTTTTATACTCATATTAAAAGAAACCATCAAACCATTTACCTATATTAAAAATTGTATTAAATGTCTTTAATTATTGCACATCACATACAAGTGATAGATTGATGCGGACTTAACAATAAAAGGTATAATTTTATTTCAAACTAAATTGTTATTACAATCAAACTATAAAGATTTAAAGAAGATCATTCAAAATACTCTTTAAATCATTTTCTTTTGAGCACCTTGTAATTATTATCTATTGGATTCTTAAGGGTTACGTGAGATACACGTTTTGAAAACACATACCCACCTAAAAATATGTGAGTTAATACCTTGAGCCTTGTCAACATTTCTCAATTTGTCTTGAATATATACGCTCTCATTTCATCATTTAAATATTTTAACTTTGTATATTACCATGTCTCGATTCAATGCCTCAGTCTTACGACTAGTAAGGGGCTGTTTGATTACACTGACTGGGTAAGATCTGACTTAGTCAGAATCTGACCCAGTTAGAAGTTCTGACTGGGTATGCAACTGACTGAAACTTGGCTGTTTGATTCAGTATCTGACTGGAACCAAAACGATTCAATATTTAAGTAACAAAACCCACCGGAGTCACACCACCGGTCGGAACCACCACACCACCACCACCGCGAGGGGGCGGCGGCCTGCGGGTCGGAGGGGGTGGTGGCCTGCGGGTTGCGAGGGGGCGGCGGCCTGCGGGTCAGCCGGTCAACACATTTTTTTTCAAGGTCTGGGTCAGCACTGGAGACCCGGTCAGCCGGGCTCGAAGCCGAAATCAAACGGGCTGACCCGCTGACCGAGTCAGCCAGTCAGCCCGGTCAGCCCAAAAACAAACAGCCCCTAAAACCCCTTATAACGTAAATATCACGTATGTAAAAATATTATGTCTACAATCCTTTGCTTGTGAGTACCTCTTTACTTTTTTAGAGTTCAACGCCTTAACCGATGATTAGAGCCAAGTCTTAGTTACGCTTAACATCCAATTTCTTATTGAGTTCTCATCATGATTATTGAATGCTTAAGAAAAATAGTATAACATTATAGTCTCTTAGATTTTGATAGGCATCGTCTAAAAAGCGTGTCTAAACGTTCTCGAATATTAACTGTAAGATTGAGAGAGAGAGAGAGAGAGAGAGTATGTGTGTGAGTATGTGTGAAATGAATGATTCACAACTAGATCATGAACTTTCTATTTCTGGTAAATCCAATCGATCAAGCACGACTGTGCACCAGGCGGTGCACATTCGTGGTAATCCCTGTATTTGTCATGTGTCGATTGACTAGGCCACATGTCGTTCTCTTGAGTCATGTGTCACTTCTAATGTCGACTTACTTTTGGCACGATCGTGTTATGATTAGCACGGTTGTGCTTATCAGTATGGTCATGCCTTTGCTCGTATCTATTAACTTTTTACATGACACGGTTGTGTCGTTCCTTGGCATTGTCACGCCTTTTTAGTTTATCATATTTTCTTTTTAGGGTGTTACATTAATAGTAACTTAATGAGGGGTGACAATCGTTGATCCGACAAGAATATGGTAGGAAAGTAATTAAGTTTTGGATTGTAATTACCTAAGTTGTTTAATAGGTTAGGCTCGAATTGCCTGTTTCATAAAATAAACCATGTTTTTGGGTTGATACATTTAATCCGTTTAATTAAACAGGTCAACTCACCAACTTGTACGGTTAACCAAGTTGACAACCAACTTGTATAAGTAGTCAAGTCGATTGTCGAACCGTTTACAACTTGTTTAATCCATTTAATACAACTCAACAATTTGATTAACACACTTCTAACTTAGTATCACCCATCAACCCGTCAGTTTGTTAACCCATTTGACACATTTAGATAAATGTGTTAATGGGTCATGTTTGAACTACATGATTTTAAGTTTTGTTGAGTTAGAGTTGATGTATTCAACAAAACTAAAAGTCATGTTCGGTTGAAAATTCTAATTTTAACGATTTAATAAGCACTTACAATCCAATTATGATGGTTTGTCGCTAATGATCGACTTGTTATGACACTTTGTACAACAATAACTCATATCATCCATCTGGTACGATGTTTTAAGTTGAGAAACTTAGACAACTCTATCACAACAAGTCGGTTTAGAGCCAAGAAACTAGTACTGAAAAAAATTACTTTTTGGAGAAAAACCTGTTGACGCAAGCCAAAGGGTTTTGGTTTGGCATTCATATTTACATGTTCAGGGGATGCATAAGTTTTACGATATTAGGTATAAGAATTAAAGTAAAACTTAACTTAAGCTGCTTACCAAACACACAAGCTATCTACTTATAAACCACTTTAAAGTTTAGTTATGATTCTATACACCACAAATTCCCACCTAGTTTTCTTAGAACATTTTCATATCAAACACACCACTTAGGGCATTGATATTTCATCCATTTGTTCACATTCACTCATTTAGTCAATAAACAAACATAACAAACATTTCACTTACACGTCCAATTCATTTTGAGCCTTAACTAATACTAACAGTCTAACATGTCCAATACGACATGGATTACTATTGTATAACTACTTTCATGTTTGGTAGTCCTATTTTTCATGTTACGTAATTGTTGTTGTTTCAGATTTAATGTTTCTTTATTTAGAGACTTGTCATCTTGAGATTTTAAAGTAAATTTTACTAAGATATTGTCATCTTTATTACAAAAAACCAATTTGAAAAATCCGATTCCCTTCCTAAAAAAGGATGGGGTAGATTGATTATAATTTATAACATGAAAAGCTAAAGACAGTATTTATAAAAACAACAATAGATGAGCGTGTGACAAAAAATAAATGATGCACTTGATACTTAACTTCGCTTTACACAAGGTCCTGTGAGAGTTAACAATTACTAACCTCTTTATAACATCATTAAACTTGATTAGAAAAAGTACATTATGTAATTTTCTATATTTTAAAAATAATTAAAAGACTAGGCTTCATTATTTATCCTTATTGGTCCGTAAAACATATAAAAAAATTAATAGACATGAAATGCAAGAAATTAAACAAGTCGTTTTCATATTTGACATTTGTGTTAATCACGTTAAATTTAACATGTTAAACAAGATAAAACTTGTTTTACAATGACATAATCAAATCGATTCACGATTTAATATAAATAGTTGTACCATACACTTCGTATGAAAGAAAGACTATATATCACAACTTAAAATCACACACAAAAAAACCTTAAGGTTGCGTTTGGTTGGAAGGAATGGAATGAAATGAAATGGAATTGAGAAACTAATATAATTTTCAAGTAAAATTGTGTTTGAGTGAGCGATTAGAAATAAACCCAAAGGAATGTTTCACCTCAAATTCCCTTGGTTGTGAAATTTTAAAATCCTTCTACCTAGAGAGGGAATTTGAAATCTCACAATCAAGGGAATTTGAGGTGAAACATTCTGTTGGGTTTTATATTTCATTACCCATTCAAACATAATTTTACTTGAAAATTATACTAGTTTCTCAATTTCATTTCATTTCATTTCATTCCTTCCAATCAAAACGTAGCCTTAATTGTTTTGCATTTTCTTTCTCTAAAGAATATAATATAATTAAGATACTAAATGTTACAAAGTCAAAAGATTGAAAAAGTATATAAATCTTGAAATTGTTTTGCATTTGTTTTATGCAACCATCAATCTTTTGATCACCGTCAATCTCCATTGTCTTCCTTCTCACCTTCCACTACAGTCTCCAACACATTCATAAGGAATCATCATTCTCAACAGTTTTCAACATTTAGCAACGAAATTACATCACAGTTCTTCAATACAAAGTTCAAATTTCAACCAATAGATCCGATCAACAGTTCAACACGATCCAAATCTCGATTTCGTCGATTTGAAGCTGTTTATGACTCGATTATGGTCGAATGATTCGAACACTAGTGTGTGTGCAACTTAGGGTTTGTAACAATGTCTGGAGGCGATCATAACGACAGCGTTGTTCTACTGCGGTCGAATTCATCGTCTTCGGATAATGATTTAGAAGGTCAGATTGCGTCTCCGAGATCATCTGGTAGAAGTAGTAGAACTAGAAGTGTTAAACGTTTATGGAGTAGAGTGGATCTAGCGTTTTCTGGTCGACGGCTTAGCGTTAAACGACGGTCGCCTAGGGCGCGGTGGTCGGAGAGGGATCATGTGTCGCCGAGAAGAGGCGGAGGAAGTGGTGGTGGTGGTGGTGGTGATGATGAGATTCTCGGCGACGGAGCTCCGCCGGAGTGGGCGTTGCTGCTTGTTGGATGTCTTCTAGGTCTTGCTACTGGTCTCTGTGTTGCTGCGTTTAATCGTGGGGTGAGTATTGAGCATTTGCATATATGATTTTGTATTTTGTAGATCTGATTTAGTTTGATGATTGTGAGTGTTTAGCTGAACCTATAATTAGTACCTGAACCTTTAATTAAGCTTAAAATCAAGTGTTTGAGTAAAGTGAATTGATTATTGTCAGTATCTGATTACTTAGGGTTCAAAACTTCAAATAATCACTAGTTATGGTTATTTAGGGGTGATCTAGAATGTAATTATGTAAACCTTAATTATCCTCAAACAGCAGGTGCATATTTCAATATTATCTCCTATAACTCAATTTGTAACTGCTGATTATCTGATTTCATTGTTTAATATGATGTAATCACTTTTGAAACACAATGCTGAAGAGTATTGATAATGAGGTAGTGAATGCAGGTGCATGTGATACATGGATGGGCGTGGGCTGGGACTCCGAATGAGGGTGCTGCTTGGCTACGGTTGCAGCAGCTGTCTGATACATGGCACCGGATTCTTCTAATTCCGGTCACTGGTGGAGTGATTGTTGGAATGCTGCATGGTTTGCTGGAAATCTTGGACCAGATAAAGCAGGCGACTCCTGGAAATGGGTCAAGCTTCCTTTCTGTGTTCTTTCCAATAGTGAAGGCTATTCAAGCTGCGGTAACTTTAGGTACGGGGTGTTCATTGGGCCCTGAAGGCCCAAGTGTAGATATTGGAAAATCGTGTGCAAATGGGTGCTCGTTAATGATGGAAAATAATAAAGAACGCAGGATAGCTCTTGTTGCAGCTGGAGCTGCTGGTGGCATAGCTTCAGGTTTTTGAATCATTTTCTCTTGATTTTATCCATTTCAAGTGGTGTTTGGCATTGCGATTTGAAAGTGATTATCTGGTCATTCTGTTTTCTCAAGTCGTAAACAATCAGTTTTTAGTGCTTGAGTATAGGAATCTAATTATTTAGGAATCAAATCCGTCAATAATCAAATAATGAGTTCAGGGGTAGCGGCAACAAAACTGACATCGATTATATTTTTATTCCCGACATTTTTTGCATGTAAACCCCAAAATAGTTAATATTTGACATGCTTATAATATTTGATTATCAGATTATCTTAACTTTAAACAAAAGCACATACATTCAAACACTATCTCAGTAGCTCATTTTATAGTTGATTATTTGGTTCTAACTATTTCATAAAACATAATCACTTCCAAAATACCAGCCAAACGCCCCTCTAAATAATAAATACCAACATAAAAGACAGCATTAGATATTCATAAAAAATGGAACCTTAGACTGATTTTAATTATCTGATTTTAGGGGTCAAACAACCAGTTTACAAGCTGCGACAAAACTAATTCTGATTATCAGCTTCGTCAGTTTACATGTAAATCCTAAACAATCAAAAATTTCCAAACACTTGAACAACTGATTATCACAACTTTAAACAGCAAAAAGCACATTTAAAACTGTCCTTTGTTTCAGGTTTCAATGCACCAGTTGCTGGTTCATTCTTTGCTATCGAAAATGTTTTAAGACCTCTGCGTGCTGAAAACTCACCTCCATTTACGACTGCAATGATTATATTAGCATCGGTTATTTCTTCAACAGTCTCAAATGCTGTTCTTCAGGAAAAACAAGCATTCACAGTGCCCAGTTATGATTTGAAATCTGCTGCCGGTATTTATTCCATCTCACACAACACATACAAGTTTATATCCAGATTAATATATTTATATCCTTCTAAAAGTTCTAAAGTTCATAGAATATCCTTTTGAGTTTCATAATATCATATTTACCCTTTCAGAACCCTAAAATACCATCCTTACCCATTCTATCATTTGGGTATGATACTTTTAGTGAAAGGATAATTATAATATAATAAATTTTAGAAAAATATATATGATTTTTTCAACTTTTAGGTGGATAAATATAAAATTCCCCCTTTGTATCACTCAATGGTGTTTAGATAATAAAGTTTATTTGTATACGTGCAGAACTACCTCTATACCTGATACTGGGCATGCTGTGTGGGGTGGTTAGTGTATTATTTACACGTTTGGTAACATGGTTCAATAATGCATTTGAATATATCAAAGAACGGTTTAATCTTCCTGGTGTTGTGACCCCGGCTCTAGGTGGTTTAGGTGCCGGAATAATAGCTCTTAAGTACCCTGGGGTTCTATACTGGGGATTCACCAATGTTGATGAAATTTTACATACCGGAAAGATAGCTTCAGCACCTGGAATTTGGCTTTTGGCTCAGTTAGCCACGGCTAAAGTTGTAGCCACGGCTCTATGCAAAGGGTCTGGGCTCGTTGGTGGGTTGTATGCACCAAGTTTGATGATTGGTGCTGCAGTTGGTGCGGTTTTTGGTGGCTCGGCTGGTGAGTTGATCAACTCGACTATTCCCGGGAACACTGCTATTGCTGAGCCACAGGCGTATGCATTAGTAATGCTTTTTTCCTTTTTTGTTTTCTTTCTTTTTGATGATTAATATTTTGTTGGTGGTTATGATTTATGAGAGCAATATGATATTGTAGGTTGGAATGGCTGCAACCTTGGCTTCAGTTTGTTCTGTTCCGTTGACTTCAGTTTTACTTTTGTTTGAGTTGACAAAGGATTATAGAATCTTGCTTCCACTTATGGTAATATTAGGATAATGTATACATTGCAACCTGAATCTTGAAACATTTATACCAAGGCAACCAAATGTTGAGAAGGTTACACTAAGGCCACGTAGATATTGAAAAAGTTACATGAATGAATCACAATAGCATTATGGGCCACCAAAATATCAATTTCGCTTTGTTTATGCCAGTTCCAGCAGCAAACTTCTCAGGTGGTGAAAACACCATCAAAAATTTAGTTTGAAACAAAAACATGCCTCTAGGGTTAATGCATCAATGTAGGTTTTGTTTTTCTTATTTTGAGTGAAGGGTGTATTAGATATTACAGATCTTAAATTTATTAGGTACTACATATTCATAATACTTTCTGTATCATTTAACTAATTTAAGCTAGGCATGTTTGTCATTTCACATTTTGTGCAGTTTTTTTGGTTGGAATTGGCTTTACATTGATACTTAGATGGCCTGCATTTTTATTCTGGAATCTCGGTGGTCTTCTTGTAACCTTTTCAGTACTTGATTGCCTATGCATGCATCACACCTAATTTAGTTCTTGAGAAAAGGTAATAAATTGAATATTACTTTATTTCATACATTTGTGTTTTTTGTTTCTTTTTCAGGGGGCTGTTGGGTTAGCAATATGGGTACCATCTGTAGCAAACCAGTCAAAGGAGGGTGACGGATCTAGTTCAAGAAAAGGTTATTCTGTGCTTTCACCTGTTGACAAATTTGAAAATTGGAGACAAACAGGTGATATGGATGATCTGGAACTTTGTATCATGGGACCCGATGACAACCATGAAGCAATTGATGAAGATATTATTCTGGAAGATCTGAAGGTAAAATTTTTGTGTTTTATTTTTTTATATATAGAATTCATCACGAGCAAATTGCATGAAACTATAACAACCAGCTTTACATGTTATTAGTGATTATAGCAACATATTTTAATACTTACGTTCACATGTAAATATCATTTTAATAAGTTTTTTTCTTTCTAAAATGTCATTTTTCAAACCCGTAAATAAAATTCCTTTTAATACTTCTTCTCATTATTGTTTTTTTTTATGTATATATCATTTTGTATATGCCAACCGAGAAGGCATCAACTAGTGCCCATCACTGGTCGGTTGCTAAAATCAGTAATAAAATTTTAAGTTGGTTCTATTGTAGGGCCTAATTTGAAGTTGGTTGCTAAAAAAAAAAAAAAATGCATCATATTTATTTTATATTCCCAATTTGTAACAATAACTATATTTTGTTGCATGGTGAGTAATATATATTGTTAATCAGGTTTCACAGGCGATGTCAACCATCTACCTTAATGTGGGATTGTCCTCAACTGTTAAAGAGGCTGTACAATGTATGGATAATGGTCAACAAACATGCGTGCTTGTTGTTGACCCTGAAGAACATTTAGAAGGAATTTTGACCTACGGTGACATTAGGCGTGGCATGTTGAAAAACTATGATGAAATTGATGGTGCCTCTTCAACTTCAGATGTATGGTATTTGTTTATATTTAGCATCCTTTTTATTCGTTTTCTAATTCCCCTTCTATACATGCACATCCACGTTATAGATCCTTCAGATTTTCATTAAATCATATTTACCTTTTCAAACACTAAAAATAGAATATTTGCCCATTCCTTAGCAAGTAAAATAAAATTAGGTAATTATTAGAGTAAAATTAATTATTTATTACAATTTGTTTCACGGAATAAACAAAGACAACATTATGTGATGGGATGATCCCGAGTGATAATGTTGTTTTTGTTTGTTTATCTAGTAGAAATAGACTGTCACGAGTAACTAACTAACTGATTGATTATATTTACTATCAAATTGATGAATATAATATATTAATAGCATTATAATTTCCTATTTGTTTATTTAGTTAAACAAATTGTTATAAATAACTGATTTTGTTTTATTTATAATGAATTTGAAAGGATAGATATGATGTTATGAGATTTAGAAGTACATATATGAAGTTATTTCTTAATAATTTTAAACTGAATCGTTTTGCAGTTTAGCGAGTCTCTTGTTTCTTCTGTGTGCACACGAGGGATAAACTATCGTGGGCGAAAACGAGGGCTTTTAACTTGTTATCCTGATACTGATTTAGCAATTGCTAAAAAGTTAATGGAAGCTAAAGGAATAAAACAATTGCCTGTGGTACAACGGGCTTTTGATTTTCAAGAAGAAAGAAAACGCAAGATTGTTGGTATTCTTTATTATCATTCAATCTGGAACTGTCTCAGGTGACAACTTCTTTCATGTTTATATATATTTTTAGGATTTTTAATACCTCTGTTCTGGGTTTGTATTGTAATTTATGGGCAAACCACAAGAAATTAAACAATTTTCATATTTTTTTTCTTATTTTAACAACCATCTTTACAATTAGAAACAATATAGAATGTAACTCACATTTTATTACCATTTTAGCAACCAAGTTATATGTTATTACCGACTGTAGCATCAGATAACTTGTTCAACTGGTAGCATATCGTTTTCTGCTGATATTTCAAAATTAAAATCTTGACGTGGCATCTTCTTTGTTACCTTATGTATACGTCATGTGGCATATGACGTGACATTGAACAAATGCTTATGAATACAAACTATTAATAAAAATATGTCTTTTTTCAAATTTGTAAACAATTTATTCTTATATTTTTCGCATAAGTTTTTTTTGCATATTTGACATGTGATGTGTCGGATGGCTATCATGACATCAACGAGTGCCACATTATCACTTAACAGGTGAAATCAGTTAAAAAGAGGTCGTTTGCTTACTAAAATCGGTAATGTTGCAAGTTAGATTCTATTTTGCGCCCTGTTTTTAAGTTGGTTGCAAAAATTGAGAAAATTTTTTGAAGTATGTTTCTATTTAGTGCAGTTTTCCCTATTAACAATCTTTTGAAAATGATTGTGTGATATGAATAATCGCACTTATAACAACACGGGCTACGTGAGAATTAAGATAGTTTTTGGATGTGCTTTTGTTGCTTGAAGTTGTGATAACCCGTTATTTGGTTGTTTGGCTAAACTGATAATTATTAGAATCAGTTTTATTATCTGTAACTTCTAATCTTGAACCATTATTGTGCAGGGAGGAGTTGAGTCGCAGGGGACACAAGTATCAACCGAGGTCAGAAGACCTAACCGAAGAGAAGATTTCCAACGGCCATTAATTCAAATTCGTTGCCTTGTTGGACATTTGAAGTGTAAGTTGCCAAGCTGGCAGACCATACAGTAGCAGAATATCGAAATTGTAGTCATCAAAACGACACAAGGGTATACATTATCATGAGTTTATCCCAAGTACAATACGAAACGCGTGTTGTCAATCAAGATGTTATAATATTATACGTGTAATTTGTCAGATACAAATTCTTTACCGTAGTCATAGGATCTTAGAAAATGTAGTGAATAAAGCCTGATTTCGTACAATTTATACGCGTTTGCTTTTAGTTCGGTCCTTGATGAATACTAATAATCTGTATTTTGTACAATATGTTGTTACAGACCGGAAAATGGTGTTGTGTTTATATGCGAACATTACTTAAACCGGAAAATAGTGTCAAGACATAACCTGATACTGATACAAACACAATCTGTTTGACTCAAAGCTTTATTTTACTTACTTTTTATATTGATACCTTAAAATTATATAAATTACAATAAAAATACAACAGTTCCACCCTCAAACAAATGTTTATTTATCTTCGAAATTTATTATATATTAACTTTCTTAATCAAATTAAGTCATGACATCAGATACTTTTAATAAAGAATCAAACCACACCAACCATGACCCCAAAATACGCCCAAATCCATTGTTAATTTAACTTTATGTTGTGTTTTCGTGTCGTGTTAGAAATTTACAACGGAAACACAGAAAGTCGCAAAAGTATGATATAAAATAGACTTTAGACCTAACTTATCTCAAGTTAAAACTGTCATATGCTTTGCAACAAAGAATTTGCCAATATACTTTCACAGTTCTTCATATCAAGTACTATAAAGAAAAAAAATGCAACATATAAAGACCATATAATATAAAGTTGTGATCTCTCTACTCTTTCCCCAAAACACCACAAAACTTTACATCTGTGGTCCAAGCGGCGGCAGCCTATTCATGAATTGATGTTGGTAAACCGACGAACCATTGGCAACCATGTTCAAACCAGGGTCCGACACCGGCTCGACCTTCGGCTCACCTTTCGGCACCATCATTCCCAATTCACTGATCTGTCCAAGAAACGGATGAACCGGAACCTGAACCGGCATTTTAGCTTGATTAGGCACCAACCCAGCCATAGCCATTTGAGCCAAGTTTACCCCATAACCGTATCCATGGGGACCAGGCTGCAAACCGTATTGGGTCCTATCGAACCTAGCCATAGGGTTGTGAACTTGAGACGGCTGAACTGATTGAGCTTGTGTGATGCTGGAGTTATGACTGCTGTTACGAGCCGCTGGGACGTCATGATTGTGTTTTCCTTCATATGTTGTGATCACTGATTTAAGGTCGTGTGAAGCGCGCTCAACATGTTTCCTCACTGTGCATCCCGCGCTCGTGCACTTGTAGTAACTCCTGCAATAAAAATTGTACCATAACAACGTTATTCACAAGTCAAGTTACCGTTAAAATGATATAATCCATACCTCGGATTCGGATTTCCTTTAACAACTTTCTGCCCGTATTTACGCCAGCGGTACCCGTCATCAAGAATATCCACGTCGCTAGTGGTTTGCACTACTACTCTCGGCTCCCTGATGGCTCGGGTGGCCCCACTTACATCGGCTGCATATGCTTCAACCTTTCTGGAGTATCAAACAACAGCCATTGTTACAAGAAAACTGTAAAAACATATTATATACAGACCGTAAAGACAGAAAAGATCGTTAAACCTTCGTTTTGACTCAGATTCATCTCCTTCACCGTCACCGCCCAATGAAACGCTGCCATGTGTCACACGATCATCATCTTCTTCATCGTTGGAAAAGGTCAAAGATCCATCCACAGGTTCACTAGATTCAAACTGAGTCCCGTGAACGGATGATGATGTCACTTCAAGATTACCATCCTGCGCCCACTCGGTGCCAGCTTGAGTGTCACTAGATGACCCGAACCCTGATCTACGGCCGGGAGGAGGTTTTGGATGGTTGTGGGCCCCTTTGTAAATAATCTCGGTGATGTGGCCCGCATGGGACCGCTCCACCTTCTTCTTAACCGGACAATTTGTATGAGTGCACTTGTAATAGCTTCGGGGAAACTCGCTACCCTTCACTTGTTTTTGCCCATATTTTCTCCAGTTATAGCCATCATCACCGACAAAACTACCATTATCGCCACTTGTTATTTGATCCGCTTCTTGTTCATTATGTTCTTGAACAGTATTTCCATCAACACCACCATTTTGAGCGGTTTCAGTAGTCTGAGATGAACGATGCTCAGATTGCCAAGACATAAAAGGCGGATTTACCTAAATGCACATGAGGAAACCGCAAGAAATATAGCATATGTTTAACATTTTATTCATACAATAGACGAGAAATATGAGATGAGTATAACTACCTTGTTAGAAGCAGGGGCGGACTCGGGAACAGGTTTAAATGCAAAGGATGAAGTGTCGAAATCTTCAAATGAACCGTCTTTATTTGAAGCAAATTGAAATTTTCCGGTTGTCGGAGATGGTTGTGCCTGAAAGAAAAAGTAATTATCTGCAAGTGATTATCTGATATTTTAGTGTTCATTTTGTACGTAAATCCTTAAAATATTTCAAAATTATCAAGCTTTAAAAGCTGATTATTTGATCATTACAACTAGGGGTGTAACTGAGCCACGCCACTCATGAGCAGCAGACTAACTCGCTATAAGCTCGAATCGAGCTGAAGCCTAACTTGAATGAACTCGAGCCTAAATAAGAGCTAGTTTAATAAACAAGTCTGAGCCCAAGTTTGACTAGACTCGTGAGCCTAAATGAGCCTATTATCTATACTGATAAAATAACTTTCATCTAATATAATAAAAATAGTTACATAATAAATATTATATATACACATAAAAATATAACTAAAACTATTTGTAAAAAATATTAATATATGTATATAAACAAAATAAAAAACGAGTCAAACCCAATCACGCTCAAGCTTGAAAAGTTACTTACAAGTCAAGCTCGAGCTTTAGAGATAGAGCTCGAAACAATCGAGCTGAACCAAGCTCGAGCTCTCTGAAGTTAAACAAGCCGAGCTCGAGCTTGGGTGAGCTTGAACTCAGCTCGTTTTGTTACCCTGCAATCGGTTTTGTTACAGTCTATTATCTCTTTCTCTAATTTTGATTATGCCATATTTTATAACCACTTTCAAAACATTATGCGAAACTCCCTGTAAACAACAAACAAAATCTTGAAATCGACATTCAACAAGATAGCAATTTCAACGAACTTTACCAGTGAATTTGACAGAAAAACGGGCGAATCTAGAAGAGAAGTCGGGCTAAGACCAGGAGGTATTGTCAAATAAGGAGACTGCTTCCCGACAACAGCAGAAGGTTTGATGATCTCTGTATTCAACCTCGGAGCATTGTAACCAGCTCTAGCAGCCATTCTTTCAACAAGACCTGACCTTGAGCCTGCGGCTTTCTGCTCACCAAACGCGCTGTTTTCAGACCCAAACTGTTTATCTGGTCCATGAAATGTGAACCCAGTGGCTGCTAGATTATCATCCTTAGCCACCTTAGGTGGTTCAGCCACCGCCCCTGAGCCAGCTTCACCCAACAAAGCCGAGAAGAAAGACCGTGGGCTAGGGCTAGGAGCCATCCAATCTCCATTTATCCCAGCATTATCATCAAATCCTCCCATCAAATGCCCAAAATTTAACTACTTTTTTATTATCAGCTCCGAGTTAAGTTCAACTGAAACACATATAACTCGAATATTTAACCTTTATGCAAAAAAAAACAAACAAATAAATAAAGATCCCACATTTAAACATGATGTGAATTGAGTAGTTTCCATGACAATCTGAAAAATAATTAACTGATAAAAGATTGAAAACTAAAAAAATTAACTCATTACTATTATCAGCTCCTAACTTAGCTCAACTAATACACATGTAACTCAAACAATCACAATTTTTAACCTTTTTGCAAAAAATAAAATAAAATCCCACAATGAAACATGAACAATTGATGTGAATACAGTAGTTTCCATGGAAATCTACAATTGATAACTGATAATAGATTTGAAAACTATAAAGAAAAATTAGGTTTCTTATATTATCAGCTTCCAATTAAGCTCAACTGAAACACATAGAGCTCAAAACATCATATATTTTAACCTTTTTGCACAAAAACAAAATAAAATCCCACACTGAAACATGAACAGTTTGTGTGAATACAGTAGTTTCCATGACAATCTGCAACTGATAACTGACAATTAAGCAGCTAGACAACAATTTCTTTCTAATTCTACAAAAATTCAAAATGTCGATCAAAAAAATCCCTTCATCTGGTTGTTCATAGATTATCCCCAATTTTAGTATCTCGAATCGAACACAAAATTCGATAATAAAAAAACAAGAAGAAGAAGAAGATCTAGCTGATAAACAAGCCCATTTTATCAAAAATCAAAGATCTACACAAAATCAACAAACCCCATATCAACAACAAGATAAAATCAAACACATCAAAATCAGCAACAATTCGGTAAACACAAATCACAAAATTAAAACATCGATGAACAAACGAAGAAGACCCAATTCAAAAGATTGAGATTACAGATGACCCACCTGGTTAAGAACACGAAAGACGGAGAAATGAACGATGGGAGACAGACAGTCAAAAGGGTGTATAAACCGTTCCTTTTTCTTCTCAGAAGAATTGATTCTTGTCGCTCTGATCACCAGCAGCTTCTTTCATGAATTCATTCGATGAAATTGTCTTTTCAACAGAGGAAAATCAGAAATCTGGTGGTTTTGATGTCGAATTCCCCACAAATTTGAAGAGAAATGAGGGATATTATGCTAAAAACAAAGAAAAAAGTTGGGGATTATTGTGGTGGACCATGAATGATTGGAATCTTGGAGAGAGAAAGGGGCTAAATTGAGTGTTTAAAGTTTATTTCTTTTCCCCAATTTATTGCACAATATAATAATCATATTTATTATTTATTGAATGCTAAAACCAGTAAAAGTAAATAATAATAATTATTATCATTAAGTACGAGTCTTAAAACAACTTACAATGTTATATTATTATTTAAGTAGCTAGAATAAAAAATATTAATATAATAAAATTTATTAATTATAAAATAATATTTTAAGATATGATATGACTGAAATTATACATGAGAAATGACTATTAGTAATAAAACAATTATATCAACTTTTTAAAAATTTGTTTTTCTAAATTTTTTCCAAAAAAAATAAACATTTTGTTCTAAAACAAACCGTATGAAAATGTCATTTTTAAAAATTTTCTTATTATAACTCTCAAATTTAATTATTTATAGTTTTAAAAAATTGACTTTTTAAAAAAACCAATTTTAAAATATTTCGTATTTTAAAAAAAAAGTTTAATGTTGTAGAAAAATTTATTATTTTAAAATAAATTATTTATTTAGAAATAACATTAATAAATAAATCTCTTTCTTAATTTATTGAATTTAAAAAAAAGTGTGAAATAATAGTATTAGTAATTAAGATAATTATTTAATAGGAAAGAGAGACTAGAAAATTTTGATGAGGATGATTGTGGTGTTGACACGTGTCATCACAAGATACATTTTTATTAGAGTAGGAAGATGTTGTCACGGTTTAAGTAGTGACTAGTGAGAAAAAACTTTTTGTATAAAGTATAAGGTAAAATTATGTAAATCATATCGTAAAGCAATTAAACTATTCGCGGGCTTTTAACAGAGTGGGAGCTAAATTAATCACCGTGTAAACGTGTGCATATAAAAAATAATTATTAAAATTTATAATATATAATGCGATGATGTAACACCAATATTAAATAGGTTAACGGTAAAAGTCGTCATTTTTATGTTGGCTCGGCTTAATACCTGAGTCTTGGAGAGCAAGTTGGTGATCCAAGAAAGTGAATCGCAATATTGACAAGTTGCTCAAGTTGATTTGGTTTATCAATTAGGAGAGATACGTATGGTCGGATTGTTCTATTATAATTAGAATTTGAATCATATTGAAATCTTGATATGTAAGTAGGCCATTTATACAAACCCAAAAGTTATAATTCTTAAATACAAGCGTGAAAAGTTATTCTATAAATCTTGTGGCTTTGTACCAATTGTTTTAATTGGCATCAGAGCCTTCATCAAGAAAAATCAATCAAGGGCTAATCAATCTAGCAATGAAGGAGTTTTGTTCAAAACCTACAAAGACTTAAACGTGATGGAAGAAGGAAGAATATGGGTTGGATAAAGAGCAACCGATCCCTTCTATTCATGCATTGCAACTAAATTACTGTCAAAGAAGTATACAAGAGCACTAGTAGACGTTGCTAACCAGTTTCAGACACTGTAAAAAAGAACACAACTTCGTTGCACTGCTTGATGTTGTTTTCTACAAACTACACCACCTGGGTGATGCGATTAAGGGTCATCTTTAATGTTCACGGGGTATGGGATACGATTGGACAGAGAACAACAACGAATTGAAGAAAAATCACATGGGCATAGTTGTCTTGTACTAGTCCATTCCTAAAAAGGTTATGATGCAGGTAAGGAGTCTGGATACTGCAAAACTAACGTGGGACACGATTAAGGTCACCCATATGGATGCAAATCGAGTCAGAGAGGCAGGACTTTAAACTTTTGCATTTTGAATCTTGGTTAAATATTTTTTTATAATTTTAAATATTTATCATATTGCCTCCTCATGTTTAAATAAAGTTTGTTATATACCTTTTATCAATTGATTGTTTTTTTTAAATTGATGATAAAATAATTATTTAAAGTTTTGCCATAACTTTTTCTTTTGCCTCTCTAAATTTAATTAAACTTACAATATGGAATGCTTCTAATCACTTTTATCGTATGTTTTAACATAAATTTAATCTAAGTACAAACGTACAAATCATCAAAACTCCTTCATGGTTCCGTTTTTATATAAAGTGTCGTGATTATTGTTCGTATTTTATTAAAAACTTTAAATATACCATTGCAACGTTATTCATTTCATTTACATCCCACTGCAAGCACCCTGTCAAAACATACGGGTTACGTCTATTAATTTATATTTAAGCTAGTATGAAATACAGTAGGACTTAATGTTGTTATCCTTTTCTAATTACACATCATTTTTAGAAAGCAAAAGGTTAGTTGAATTCATTGTAAATTATACCAATGTATGCTTTTTCTTCACATGTTTCTCTACAATGATGAAACCACAAAATTTCTAGGGTTTTTAACTTTTCACCCGATTATATTTTCTATTATTAAGGGTATTTAACATCGCTACTTTCTTGTGTTGTTACTAAAAAGAAAAACTTGTAAAAATTATTTATCATGTTCTTACATTTAAAAGATTTGTCTCTTAACATTTAAAAAGACACCGTGACGCTTTGCTGGTTTTTGTATGAGAATGATTTAAACAAGTATTATTTACTTCTTTGTAATTTAACTTATTTATCAATGTATTTGCATGTCATTACAAGTTACATTGATCGATTATGGAGAAAACAAAAAAATATATATATAGTGTGATAAATGTAATTAAATATATACTAATTGCCGGGTGTTTGCTTTATTGTCAAGTCATTTTTGGTGTTGCCACACAATTAAGTCAAAAAAAAATCAATTTGGGTTGTGCTCGGCTATAATTGGAAGAGGACAATAATGAAAAATAAAACTTACTAAAGACCATTTATTTGGAAGCATACGGCTGAAGAGTGGACCATATTAATTGCTATGTCACCTTTCACAAAAACAACCATAAACCATACTATTTTTTAGCAATCACACTTTTTTTGTTATATAGTTTTCATGCTAAAGTGGATGTGTTTTTTTTACTCTTTTACTAGAATTCTAAAGATTGCTTTCATTATTTCTTATAAATTATAAGTTTGGATTAATTTTTAAAGGGAAAACTTCACAGAATAGTAAACAAGTTTTAACAACGTTCCAATTAGATCACTCATATTTTTATTTGTTCTAATCAGGTCATTAAAGTTTTAAAAGTGTTCCAATTAGGTCACTAATACTTTTAGTTGTTCCAATCAAGTCATTAAAGTTTTAGGAGTGTTATAATCAGGTCACTCATATTTTTTTATTGTTTTAAATGATTCACAAGTTTTTTAATATAATTCAGTTTTTTTATCAATATTGTTGATTTTTTTTTAAAATTTCAATTTTTTAGATTTTTTGCAACTTATTAATGACCTAATTAGAACAATCCTGAAACTTTAGTGATCTGATTGAGACAAAAATTTTACGAGTGACCTGATTGAAACATAAAATTTTATGAGTGACCTAATTAAAACAATTTTAAAACTTGATTATTATTTTACAAAGTTACCTCATTTTTAAATTACTTTGTAACATTTCAATTTTAAACAACACATCTCGAATGATCGTAGACCATCCAACCTTAGTGGTGGTTGATCAAGATCAGTCTCAAAATAAATTTATCAAACACAACTTTAGTGAACAAACTTTGTGTATTGTTTCAAGTTGTAAGTACGATATGTTATAATATAATGTCACGTGTATGGTACATGAAATGATGTATCTCGTATTTCTTTTACTTTCTTAAAGTGATTAAAAATGATTAGTCTTCTATTTTATTTTATCTTGTTTTATTTTTGACTTCAGATTATTATTATAAGTTATTTAAAACAACTTCACAAAACTTAAATTGAGATAAAAGAATTTTTTTTAACATGAGCGAAAAACCTAAAACATTTGAGAAGGGTATTAAGATATGAATGTGGATATTGTTATAAGTTATTTAAAACAGCTTCACAATTATCTTACTTAGAAATTTTAAACATAGAACACCACTTGCCTATTTATTCATCATAAAATCCCTCTCGTTTTATCATACACAATCATTAACTTATGTTAAGCCAATGGTAGTGGATCAATTGGTGTGACAAACCCGTTCAAGTCCTGGTTAGGGATTTGGGTGATCAAAATCCGACTCATTCATGAGGGCGCATGTCAATAGGGTTGGTTGTGGACTCTTGTGTTGTTTATTTTTCTCGTAAATAGTTTGCTTTTGAATTGTACATACATGCTTATTCTTATATGCTTTGAAAACCTATATTTCTCACCAATGTTATGTCGACTCGTTTTTTTACATGTTATTAGGTAACTAGACTGGGGTTTCAAGATTGCACAGTCAGAATGCTTGAATCTAGTTTTAATATAACATTATCTTGTTTGATTATTTGTGGTTTTTGAACAATGATGTAAAGTTGATATTGGTTAATTATATTTAATGTATTAGTATTTTTTTCATACCATGTGTGATGTCGATATTCGATTTCGTCACACCCGTCCGTTTCCACTTTAGCCGGGGTGTGACACGAGGAGTTAGATATGTTGATCTCTTTCATCCTAATTTTTAATGATCAAAAGTTAAGTCCCACATATACCACCAATTGTCATGTAACATATATATGTTGTGATGCTCTAGAGGTTGGTTCAACATTGTAATCGTGTGATAAAAATGAATAATGTTAGTTAATTGATGGATTAATTTTCACTATTTCTTATGACGAAGCTCTAACATAACAATGAATACCATTGGAATGTATCTATAAAGTTAATAGCATGAGAGAGATACGAAGTATTGGATGGTGTTCTTGCGAGTACCTCATTCTAACTTCACTATCACCTCACCCACTTCCCGAGCCACACCATCACAATAACGTTCAAAATCAAATGTTTTATCAAATTAAAATATGTGTGAATAATTATACGCCTTTTCTATTTTTTATATATTATATATATACTCAATTAACATGGTAGGTGGTGACGACTTCGTCTACGTCTTAATGTAGATTTTGTTCTTTATATATATATATATATATATATATATATATATATATGTGTGTGTGTGTGTGGTGTGTGTGTGTGTGTGTGTGTGTGTGTCAGTATAAATTCGAGTTTATCTACGTTTTAATGTCATTTTTGTTAGAAAACAAGTTGTGTCAAATATAATACATTATCAAACTTTTTTATGTATGTTTCGAGTTGATCTATGTTTCGATTTATAGTTTGTTTGGAATGAGTCAGGTAAAAAATAATATGTTTTGACTTTTGATTATTCGACGGTATAATTGACATAAATTTGATTCGAAAATAAATTAGGTCGATTATAGTTTATGACTTATCATGTTACATACAGAGTCACCATAACGTGCTACGAGCAAAGAAACTAGTTATATCTTATTGAGTGAGATACATATCATGTGCCGATATCATGCAAATTCCAAAATTTAAAATATTTAATAGATTGCATATAAATGAACAAATATACGCGTTTTAGGATTTTATTTATATATTGATTTTATTTTGCCGATCGGGACCCACTCGAAAGTATTCTTTGACCAAGTCTTTAACAATAGTTTTGTCCCCTTCACCCCAAACATTATTAAATATTAATCACCATTCTTTTTCTATTTTTTATATCTTTACTTATCCAAAAATTAAAATTATATTTGTTTATGTCTGTAACTAAATATTCTAAGTTAAGGTTTTTAGGTTTATATTATATAAGGGTTTTGTTTTTATTAGAATATTTTATCAAATTGATAAAGATGACACCTATGAAAATATCATAAAAAATCTATTCAACGACAAAGAATCACCCCTTAAGTGTTACATATACGTGTGTATGACGGAACAAGAGGATGTATGTTTAGCGTCTAAAGGTATTAAAAATGATTTCTTTTGTATAATTTGACCACATCAGATGTTTTTACAAAACACTAAAACAAATAATGTGGTGAAAAATTATCTTATACAGACACGCAAGAGAGAATCATGTGATTCAAGATTTATAGCACATGAATCCATCTTTATTACGTTTTTATTTGTAAGAGTACACAGAGTAGTGTTCGGGGAATGAGTTTCCTTGGGTTTTTCCATTTCCTCCAAAAATAAAAAAGGGTGGTGTTCTCGTGTTTCTCCAGATCCAATTCCCCGGGCATCCTTTCTTTTCTTCTTTGTGTTTTATCCCAACTAGGGCTGCAAACGAACTGAACGTTCAGCGAACAGTTCGTGAACTATGGCGGGAAGTTCGTTTATGTTCGTTCGTTTAGTAAATGAACGAACACGAACAAGAAATTTCGTTCGTTTAGTTAAACGAACGAACATGAACACAAGCCGCGTTCGTTCATTTATGTTCGTGAACGTTCGATAATATGTTTGTTTATGTTCGTCAATGTCCATTCGTGAATGTTCGATAATATGTTCGTTTATGTTCGTTAAGGTGTTCGTTTATATTATTAATTTTTGTGTTAGTTATTTTTTATGACCATTATATCAAGTATTTTTTTATATTTATGTTAAGTATTTATTTATTTTTATTGATTTTATGTAATATTTGTAATAAAAAATGTAATTTTATTCTAAAATAAATCCGTAATCATTTGTGTTCACGAGCTTTTTTGTGTTCGTCATGTTCATGAACAGTTGTGTTGTGTTTGTTTACTTTGTTTGTGTTCATTTGCGTTCGGTAAGTGTTCGTGAACAGTTCATGAACATGTTCATTTTCTTAATAAACGCACACGAACAAGAAATCTTGTTCGGTAAGTGTTCGTGAACAGTTCATGAACAAATTTATTTCTTAACGAACGCACACGAACAAAGTCTTGTTCGTGTTCGTTTGGTTCGTTTGCAACCCTAATCCCAACCATATTCATCGAGTTTCTCCGTTACTTAACCACCATTGTTACATTCACCACCAATCACCACTCTTCACTTATTTTCCCTATTTTCCCCTCGTAGGATGATTCCCCACGAGCCTAATTGTCAATGTTGTAAAACTATTCGAAAAAAAGATTATGTGTATAGTTATAACTCTATAATTCTTTCTTTTAACCCTTAAAGGTAAAAAGAATATGGTTAATTAACCTCTTTTCTACCTTTAAAACTTGTAGTAAATATTAAATAAGCAAAGTTTTTTTTTAGTTATTTTCTTTTAAATTAATCACAAATAATCTTTCATGTTCAACACAGGTATTCTGATTAACTTAAAAAGTCTCACATGTTTGTACGCTTACAAAACACTTATTATGTACACTGGGATCGTTATTTTTTAACGATAAAACTAATGTTTTATAAATCAGATTAACAACATGATGATTTTCCAATTTAACCAATTGGTCTGGCTTTAAAAACCGGTTGACACTAATAAAAGAGGCATGTATCAATAGTTTTTCATCGGATTTGATTAATTTTAATACGGTTTTTACTATTTATTTATCTGCTTACAATCATATGATTTATTTATGTCCAGTTCGCAGTTTTAGTGATAGCACTCTCAACTTTCACTTTTACAATCAACAACAATTTTAGTGATATAATTTTTAAATTTTTACGCTCGATTTGTATCTATTTTAGTCTCAATTTAGCTTGTATGTTTTTTCATTTCATTTATAATTATTATTGCAAACCGAATCAAGTCCAAGTCAAATGCAAAAAATTGTTATCGGTCAAATTGATAGTATGAATATCGAGTTCGCTCCTCTTTTTTTCGTCGGTAGCGTTAAATTTTTGACCCGGTAGTGTAAATTTTTATATAAATATCGAGTTCGCCCTCCTTAAAAAAATTAACCCCCCCCCCCCCCCCCCGCCGCCTACGGGGATGTTCAAGCTCCCCCTCATTTTTTGTTGCTAGTGTTAAATTTTTGGCCCGGTAGTGTAAATTTTTATATAAATATCGAGTTAAGCCCCTTTAAAAAAATTAATTCCCCCCCCCCCCCCCCCCACGAGGATGTTCAAGCTCCGCCATTACGCTTGTTTTCAATATGATGGAAGCTTGTGTAAGTCTCGAGGAATCTTGATGCTCTTCTATAGAGACGAACTGATCCTTCTTGTATGTAATAATAAAGCGAGCTAAGCTTGATAGGGCTCGAGCTCGACTCAAAAACTTAAGGGCTAAGGTTGAACTCATGTTTAACTTAATAGGGGTTGAGTTCGAATCGATGATAAATGTTAATTTTAAGTTTAACTTAACAAGCCCTCATGATGCATATTTGGACTTGTCGCAAGAAGGATTTAAGATTTTCTAGGATATATTTATTACGATCTACGTTTTGCAGGATTTAAACCCACAATCATTTGGTTGTAATGCGTACCAGTTAATCACCATTGTCGTCTTAACTTAAGAACCGATAAATTATATTCAATATTGAAACTTATTTCTATATAGAGGACTTGCAACATAATATGATTATAAGTGAAAAGAACTTTTTGAAACATGTTCGAAACAATAATGTTTAATAATTACATAATTGGTAAGTTCACGCACATATATTGTATGATCACACTTTTTTTTCTTTTTTATCCAATTGTAGGAACTATATAATTTGTAGGCCCGTCGATTTTATCCGTACCCGATTAACCCGCCCGACCCGATCTCAACCGTACCCGAAGAAACCCGACCCGAACAACCCGAAAACCGATTAAACCGATTCTTATTCGGGTCGGGTTTCGGATAAACTTTCAAACCTCAAAAACCCGAATAACCCGAACCGATTAACCCGAAATCCGAATAATCCGATCAACCCGTATTATAATTAAGAAAAGTATATATGTACACTTGGTTAGATTGTCCAAATTGACCAAATTGTTTGTATATGAATATATATTTAAGCACATTTTATAAATTATAGAAGTAAACTAATTTAAGTCCACTAGTTTTATAAGATTTCAAATGAAAACTCACTAAAATCTATTAAATTAAGTCTATTGTTTAATACCCGAAACCCGACCCGAACCACCAGTTATCCGAACAACCCGAAACCGATTAAACCGATTGTTATTCGGGTCGGGTTTCGGGTAGACTTTCAATGTTGAAAAACCCGAATAACCCGAACCCAATTAACTAACTTGATCAACGCCTCTAATAATTTGTATGATAGCACGTGTTCTGTAATTTTTTTATATTTAACTAGTATCAAGATCATGTGTTGTCTTGTAGGAGTAAATTTATGAGTAAAGCTAACTCGAAACATTGTCGCGAACTTGTGCGTCAAAGTTAAAGAAAGCAACTTACAAAACTTCATATAAAAAACAAAATTTCACAAACCCATGCGTTGTGGCGTTCGTTGGTAACATTTGAAACCTGAAATGAAAAAGAAAGCGTTAGAAAGTTAATGACTTAACGTTGCTACATTGATAAAAATAATCATGTCGTAATAAAAAAACCCAAATAGTTAAAAGTATCACGTTAATAAAAATAAGCACAAGATTGAACGGCAACCTATAGTAATGTTACAAGTAAGGTAAAATCTTAAACAAGAAACACATATCTATTGTATGTATCTATGTATTAAAAGTTATTGTTACACTAACCGACTTTGGAGAAACATGCAAATCCACATATATTATGAAACGACACATAAATTAGTACAAAACATAAATAAAAACATTACAAATATGCAAAATTACTACGTACTGGTAAATGCTTGAGTCCAATTATATTACAAATATGAGATAGACAAAATAGATTGATCTTTCTTTTCGCATCATAATTTTTTCTTATGCTCATCTTCCCCGTTCCTCATTCTCATAGCATCAGTACCAAATTTATGACCTCGCATGTAACAAGATAGACGGATTTGGTATCCTCATTCGCTATTGTAGATGCTAAATGATTTACCCTTTCGTTGATTTAAAGTATTGTTATCCAACTAAATTAGTACAAATCATAAATAAATATGTTTCAAATATGCAAAAATACTACGTACTAGTACTAGTCAATGTTTGAGTCCTATTATATTACATATACCCTTTCATTAACAAGATAGAAGACTTTACTAGCATATTATGCTAGCTCATATATATCTCTCTTGGCTTCGCCTTGATAACATCACACCAATGTTTAAAAATCCTTTGTCATCAGAGGATTAATTGAAGTATGATAGCTTGCTTTTGTTAATGACACTAAAATGATCAGGTGGTTTTTAGCCTTGATTTGTGTTTGATGTTCACAACCCATGTTTTGGGTTGGCTCTGGCTACTATCATACGTACACTTAAAGAGCACAACAATGCAATGAACGATGTTATAATATTCTAGCTATGATACATCATCAAGTAATACATAACAATTAGACTTCAACTCATCTTAAGAAGCCCCCCTCATCATACACACGCTACTATTATTCATAACCCGGCCAACAAACTTGTAATCGTTTATAAAATATCTCTTGCATGTTCCAACATATTATTTGGGGGGTCATTCGATTGATCACTTGACTCGAATGCCCTGCTATTGACCTAGAAACATCATTATATACATGTGTATTAAAACTAATTTTAATAATAAATCAAACCCAAGAAGTAACGCGCCCCATTGGCCATTGTAGTCGGTAGATGTACCGTTATATATGTGCATCAAAACTCATTATTGTAACTATTAAAACATAGAAAGATGGATCTAGCGCTATAAAGAATTGCATAGATTGTTGTAATTTCACTCACACCAAATGTTAACGGACCAAGCATTTATTTTACATGCTCACCCACTATAAGTTATTTTACACCTTAGCCTTTATAAGTATTTCGTACATCCTAAGTTTTACACGCTAAACCTTTATGAGTGTGTAAATTTGTTGCAAGCACCGTTAATGTTTTTGACACACATATACAACATGTGCACCAAAGTTCATTACAATAATAATGCCTCATACTCGTTACATTGACGCCCTATCATTATGTATTTGACACACCTGTCACAGAAAGGCCTTGCCACTTTAACCCCGTAAGGAGTGCACCCCCCTCGACCCCGTGCTCTTCGTTTTGACCTATCGTGGTAATCAAGAGCGCATTAACTTTGTTACAAAGCGTTGGTTTATCTTCATTTCGAAATGATCTAAGAAGAGTCATTTGAATTAATGACTATATATTTATGGATTTACTGGTGTAACATTTTTGAAAAAAAAGTGAAGTTCAATACGTATACTTGTTTATCTTTGTATCTCATGTTTTGTTTCTATCTACATCTTTAACTTCTAACTACAATGTGGTTCCTCTTAAATTAAACAAGTCTAGCTAAAGCTTATGGTGGAACAGTTTTCAAATATGGGCTTTTACAAATGGGCTTATACAAGGCCCAAATCTCTTAAAGATGAGGGCATGGGCCACGAGGCATGTTTTAAGCCCAACGGCGCTTAACCAGCCCAGTATAGGTCCTTTTGGGCTTTTGGCATTTTTCAATCAACTATTATATGCCGTAAAAAGTAACTACTATTAAATATTGTTGTTTTATACCATTTTGCTCTACAAAGATCATATAGTAATATATTTTTACAACTATACTAAAAAATAATCCAGCACAATTTTGTTACGTTTTCTATATTTGCAATCTACAAATACAAAAGTGGTTTATATAATATGTAACACTGCTTGCAGGACCATCGCTTGACCTTCCAATCGACTAAATTTTATATTAATAAAAATATACAACGTCTTCGTTTTCTTATAGCTTAACCTCACTCATGGTTGACATATTATTAAAGTAACTTTTAAAAAGTTATTCTTTAACTAACATTTTAAGAATCGTAGAGACAAGTCATAATTCATAAATAACCTAACTTGTTTATGGTCGCAAATCCTCGTAGTTGTAGCAGTGCAAGGGGGAAATACTCTTTTTGTTCGAAGTGATCTCGATGTTGGTGTTTTGGATCGTCTTTCGTCTTCTCAAACTTGATGATAAATCTATGGACACCATCTTCTAATTATCAAGTTAACAAGAGCCACCATGGCTCACATATACAAATGTGTATGTGTATGTATGTTTCATACACATTATGCATTTAGTACAAAAGAGAAGCAAGTGTGGTTAAGGCCTAAAGGTAGAAGAGATAAAGAGAGTTCGTACAAGTTGGGCCCAAGCCCAATAGACCTGACCCAGAATAAGGATACCATCTACAAACAGCCCCTTAATGTCAAAATGTGGCCGTGAACCCACAAGTTGAAGGGTGTCATAAAATTGTAAAAAAAACTAATGTTAAAACGTTCACATGAACCCGTGCGTTGAAGGGGCGTAAAACCATAGAAAAAGATAACATTGAGATGTTACCGCTAGTCTGCACGTTGAGGGGGTGTTGATCAGTGATAACATATGTAACTTAACATAAGAAAAACGTAATATTAACGCCATTGATAAAATTCAAAACTTTATACAAGAAAACGTTGAAAAAAGTCTTAACACTATAATGGGTTGCACACTTTTGCTGTAATTTCATGCACACCAAATGTCTAACACATATATTTAATATAATTAAAATAACGCACGAATACACTTATTTTTACACATTCATGAGAAGGAACGACTACCCTAAAACCGAACCCCACTCAATGGTGAGGCACGGCAAAACTGACCAGATAGACGTTCATCTTGGCCAAAAACTATCTTGTTAGCGATAATCTTAGAGCCTATTATGATTGAAAATAGAAAAAGGAATAAAAGAATCTAAAGAAAGACAGCGAGTGCCCACTAGACCTCCTATATGCACATGCAATAACCATTGAAAGTAATGGTGATTTTAGTTAAAAATGTACAAAAGACATCACATATTTAGTTGGATATGGTCTCTTTGATGATTTGATTTGTTTGAGTTTTCTCTTCCAAACCATGTTTGTGGATGAAAGATACTTACTATGCAACAAAAAGGTGGCAGTGTCTTATTCTGTTTTTGCTAAAGTTGATTAGTCTTCAAGTGTTTTTTCATGTCTTTTACCCATCCACATTCAGTTGACTTCTTCCATCTTGATATGCCATTTAACCAAACTTCAATCCTATCACATTTTTCCAATAATTTCATGATCAAGTTTCTTGTGTCATTTTCCATGAGTTAGATACTTAGATTAAGGCTTAAGTAAGTGGATCAAAAGTATTAATGAAGTTGATATGCATTTTAATCGTCTAGCATACTAAAATCATTATTTTAAAAAATATATATTAAAGTTGAAATCTTTACTGTTTTATGTAATGTAAAACCAGATGAGTGTTTACGTGATATCGTTCACTTGAAGAATAATGTAATCATGTGAATTTTTAAACCTTAATTAAGTGTATCACGGTCTTAAGTCTTCAATCTTGATGGTCTTAATATTAGTGGCGCGCATATAAGAGTTAACTATTGATACTGCTGCTACCCCTCACTAGTTCTATCATTTTTCTAGAAAATTACCACTAATTTTAAACTTACCAAATCTATTTTAATTTTAGGTAAAACTCAAAATCCAACAATACTAAGATTTGATACTTCATACAATATATCATCAATGAAAACAAACTTAGAGTAAGATTGACCAACTCTTTCAGAGCATTCACAACCAATTTCTTATCTTTATCCATATAATTACACTAAAAATACAATTTTTTCTCTCATCTTTTTAATTAAATAATATTTTTTATACCTTCATCATTACCTTTTTTCTCTCCTACACTCACAACAACTTTTAAAAATATTAAAAAAATTTTAAGGGTTAAACAATAATTCTTCTTTTTAAGATTGAACAGTAACATTTTTTTTTCCTCCACTCCCAACCACTCACAATTACTCATAATTATTTCATATAATATAAGGATTACACTCACATACATATACCAAATGGGCTGTGAATGCTCTCTAAAAGTTAAATGTGATTCAAAAAATTGATTCACGAATTGAAATCAATACTTTGTGTATTAAAACATCGAATTAATTCGTAATATTTTCTTTATCATATGATCGGATTAAATCAATCATACATGATCATAAATAATAAAGAAAGTTTCTCCAGTGTAGTTCATACAAATTTCAAATTGGTTTTTATTAACGGTGAGTGTTATCCGGACTATCAGTATGAATGTTACATGGAAATTATAATGGATGATATGAAATTTCACTCATTGATTAAAATTCACATGAAAATAGATTTATTGAGGGAATACCCTTATAATATTATCTTATATGAAGATGGCCCCTAGAAGCTGCTTATACTACATAGTACATAGCAATTTTCATGTCCTAAAAGAATATCCCTTATAAAAATCTGAAAGAATGAATTAATCAAATTAGTCAAGAAACTGTATAAATATCTTTAAGTAGCATATTTAGCTAAATCAACAAAGGAAATCTCCATATCCATTCTAGTAAATTGCTAGGAAAATAATCAGTAACAAAGATTAAAACGAGAATAAAATCGAGGGAAAATATTTTTGAGGACCCAATGTCTGCCAAGAACTTTGCTTAAATAAAAAAAATTCATAAAAAGCCAATGTCGGCAAAAATAAAAATATTCTACTTTGTTTGAGAATTTTTTTATATAATAAAAATTTGCAAGCTTGAAGGCCCTTGAAGGTAATTATTATCTTTTTTCTTTACTGATTTTGTTTGTACACTAGCCTATTCTTATGTGTTAGCACTTCACCATGGAGTTAAGTTTATAAATCATGACTGTGATAATCATTTAAACAAGTTGTCATCAACAATTGTATGCCAAGAGATGCTATATGTCATCCTCAATTCTTTTCAGAAATTTTGGTGAATAATAACAACAATTATAAGTGATATATATTAGATTAAAATGGTCAACGATATGGGATCGTAAGCGTGAAATAATTGTTTCTTTACACTAGACGTAGTGGTGCCCCTAAGAGGCGTCAAAGTTGCCGACGTGGACACAATTGGGCCGTTAAAACCACTACGTCCTAGTTAAAGGGAGACTTAAAACTCATTTTAGTCAAGCCCTTAATGAGCGTGAAAAAATATTTTTTTTCTTATCTTTAACAATATTTAACTAAAAAGTACTTTAAACCCACTACACTTGTTTTAAAATGATTTTAATAAATTTATATTTGTCTAAGTATCATTTTAACTAAAAAAACACTATACATAACTTTAGTGATGAAGAGATCATTAATAGACAATTCCCCGCTTAACCGGCACTCATAAGCTTCTCATTCTAGGCATATTTTATTCGAATCCAACTATATATATCCAACCTTTTTTTATAAAGGCAAAAATATATTAATATATAAAAAGAATGAAAGCCTAGTATAAAACATACAAAAAGCGATTTTGTGTCCTTTTAACTTAATCTAAATTAAACATATAAAAGGGATTGAACTTGATAACTATAATTGATTTCACTTTAAAGAACCTTTGAATATTCTTTGGATTTGTTTAATTAATTTTCTTGTTTGAAGTATATATACACAACTCATTTAGTTAAAAGAAAAAGTTGACGTTGAAATTTATATATGTGATAACAAAAAAAAAGACATGTTATCAAATAAAACTGAAGTTCTAATGTTGTTTTGGTAAGGTTAAGTTATTTATAGTTTTCTTTAACTACAAAACCACTCAAGCCTTAATATTGTTTTATTTTATATATTATGATCATTTTATAAATGTTTGAATTGAATTACTTATATGGAGTAACTTTAGTATGTTTATATTTTAGTAATTTTTTCCTTTCAAGAAATTAGCTTCAACTTTAGTAGTACTTAAAAAGAGTGATTAGTATATCTAATCAAGTTTCATATTTGTTTTATTTAAGTCACATAATTTTAATATTAATAAAAATCATATTTAGATATTATTAAAATTTTATATTCTTTAATGGAAGAATCTTATACATATGTTCCCTGATAAAATAATGCTACGAAAAAGTGGGGTAATAAATCGAACAGGTAGAGGGTGGGTTGGTTCCTTGTTGGTAGTGCACAGGATTTTACATCCCAAAGAAAAGATTCCTGGGTTTAATTAATTAATTAATTATATTAGTTATTAATTAATTAAAGGTCAAACCATTGAACAAACCAAACATATTTAAAATCAAGAGGGTTAAGTGGTTGTTGTTTTCAGATACCTTTGAGTTATCCATGTCAACTCACTTCATAAATTTGCCACTCACCAAACATCCCAATTACCAGTTACTTTTCATATTTATGTGTTTTATTTCTTACATGTACAGAATATATAAATTCATATATATAGTACATTTAACAGAACAAGTGACAAATTTAATAAGGATATGATTGCGCTAAACTCATACTTTTACTTATTTTAGTTTTTATTTATTGCATTTCATTTGAAGTTGACACATCAATATATCTCCTTAATTTTTACACTAAAAGGAAAAGAATGATTGGTATGTCAAGTTAAAGCAGCTAGATTTATCACCTAAATTTATCATGATACCTATGAAAACATTAAATTATTTGAATTTGTTTTGTTTTTTAGTGTTAAAACAGCTAAATATTACTGATATGTCAAGTTAAAAGGGTGCAAACATAAATGGCGAGAATATTATACGTTTAGCACAACAAAAAAAAGGATTCCCTTGATTTGATGGTTTCGGATGATAAATATACATGAGTACGTTTAGCCAACATCATATATATTAATGAGGTTGGTTAAATGTACATCTCTTTATAAAATTTAAGCATACATTTTCAAAACATCAAATCAAAGATATCCTTCTTGCCTTTTAGTATGAAAATAAATAAACATTACTGTTTTACAAGTTAAATATCAGAGGTGCAAGAAACACAAACGGATGAGGAATACGTCTAACACATCTCTTATCTAATAACGGTTGTTGTTGCTAAACGTATCACCTCCTCTTACACATTCGGTTAATCTCTCCGGCTCTCCTCCGTTAACTTTTTAACGTCCCTCTTACAAGAAGGGATCGATCCATACAGTGCATAAGGGGTACGTTTAGCCACTCATTTTAATAACTAAGAAACAAACAAGCTAGGTTACTAGGTAGCATCATCCCCGGCCCCTCTATTACAATATTAAATAGATATATACTACATTATATGTGTGTGTGTGTGTGTGTGAGGAGATTGTGTGTGTGAGTGTAGATGGGTGTGATAATTGGAAGTAGAGTGGGGTGATGTGCATGACTGTGTGCCTTTGCGTGCAGGATCTAACATTTGCTAGTAACCATCGTGTCAACTGTCAGCACTTATCACCAAATATATCTGCCCACACTCAATCATACAATTCAATAACATCATCCCTCTTTAACTCGATCTCTAACTCATGCAGTAGAGAGAGAAACAAACAATGAATTGAATGAAAGCATGTTTCTTTAATTTCACTGATATTGTTAAAGATTAGGGTTTTCATGAAGAAGAAGATGATGATTTGATGTTTTATAGTTTCTTTTATAAAAAAAATAAAGAGAAAGAATATTATATACATAATTGGGGAAGCATAAGTAACACAAGACACGAGGGGGATACAAGTAGAGGAAGAATGGGGAGCAAAGAGTCCTTATTTTCATAGTCTTGTAGTTTACCAGACAAAATATGCTTACTTTTAGGGTTTTCAAGTTTTGGTTCCATTTGCCAACGACACCCACATTCCCTCTTAATTATTATATCATATGTTATATATGTATGTATATATACACACACACTTCTCCACTATTCTACATGATAACAATTCAATGCTATTAACCTCAAGCATTAATTAACATCACATACCTAATTAAAGATTATATGTATATTGGGTTTTTTATGGATACGTCACTGACAATCTAATCTCACATCGTTTTATAATGTCGTTTGAGGCCACTTCAAATGGTTGTTTGAATGTTAAGGATTGAGTCATAGTTGTCCTACTTTTCAAGCGGTTGTTTGAGATTCGTTAAACAACCATTTGAAAGTTAGGGCTTGGATCATAAATCGACCCTATCTTTAAACATACATTTGAGTTTCTTGTCGAATGGTCATTTGAGTTTGTGGGTGGCGTATTTGAATTTGGGGTACGCGCGTGGGTATAGAAAGAGTAGGACTCATACACTAATATAATTTGATTTTCAGCGTTTACCCCCCGTCAGGATAAAACTGGCCCCTTCCCAGCGCGATTAAAACACCTTCCACGTATCATCATGACTTAACACCTTCGTCGAAAGATTTTTTACGGATCTGTCTGTAGCTGAGAACTAATAATTTTATGGTGATTGGGATATATATTGAGATCAAATCAGGGAAGAATTATATTCTTGTAAAAGCTTAAAAGTTTATATGTGTATGTATTATGTATATATGTATATATTTCATAATTTAGTAGTGTCCCTTCAAGACACTAAAACTCATGAGTTAAGTTTAAATCAGACTCTGTATTTTGATGGCACTGCCCCCCAAAAATAATGAATAGACAAATAGAGTTACAAAATATTATGTTAAATTATTATACTATAGATATGCTATCTTTGAGAAACATCAATATGAGAAAATTTTAGTTGTGGAGTGACACAGGAATTGTGATATTTGGAGGGATACACAATTATAACATATACATATAAACAGTATGGAGTGGAGAAAGTAAAAAGTTTATTTGGCTTAAAAATTCTACAAGACATTAGAAAAATAACACGTGATAACTCCAGCAAACTTCAGTTGTATTCTTTCTAGCGGCGTTGAAACCGTCTCGTCGAACTCTATCATTTCAGCTTTTAGGGCTTAGAAATTAGCTTTTAGGGTTGAACTTTAAAGTTTAGCTTTTAGAATTTAAAAATTAGTTTTTACGATTTATCTTTTGTGTTTAAGGTTTAGCTTTAGGGTTTGGCATTTAGAAGTTAGCTTTTTAGAATTTAGGATTTAGCTTTAGAATTTAGTGTTTAGCATTAAGGTTTAGGGTTAATTTAGGATTTGGACGAGCTGCTGCTGGATTAAGTTCAATAGGATTTGACAAATGAACAAGGTTATTATACAAAATACATTTTGAGTATGTAGCTTACGAAGTTTATTGCGCAGGAATATTGATTAATGCTAATGTTATAATTCCATCACTACGTACGTGGTAATCTATCTCCACGTGATAGTCCCTTCTTTGCGTGATAATTATTTGCAAAAATCATTATATACGTAAATTGGACTTTGTATTTTTTTGTGTATACATGGCCTAATTAATTACGAAAGAAAAATGCAATGTGTATGCGTAATTTGTTGATGAGCAACCCAACATAATGAATGAAATATGACTTGAAAATCTTGCTAATTTCACAAAAAAAAAAAATTGCGAAAGAGGTCAACACTTACTTGTTTTCCGGGTAACCATATATAAAACATACATTTTTCTTTAATAAAATACGGAAAATGTACATATGTTATTAACAAATCATGTATTCTTTATCCTCTAATGTAGTGTACCATTATCTTACCGGCCATTTAACACATGCAATATATTTGTAAAAGGTTTTCGTGATTTTGTAATAAATAAACATGTCTTGTAAGGTTTGGTAAAAAGAATTACACTGCGTGTAAGTTTATAGGGAGGTGTAAGTATGTTTTGTTCTCTGCATTTTGTCTGCTTTTGCAGCTCTAGGGCTTTGTGCTAATGAAGATGCTAATAAAAAAAATAGTTCTCATATAAGGTTTGTTTTTATAAATCAATAATGAGACCATCTCCAACGAGCGTACCGTCCGTGGGTCGGGCTGGTGGGGTGGAAGAGAGAAAAGGACCGCGTGAGACGAGAAGAGGAAGCTCGTCTAGAAGAGGAAGGAGCTATGGGCAGTCCCCACTCCCTCGTGGATTGTCGAATAACCTATTTGAACCGAACTTTGACAATCTACACCCTATATAGAGTTGAAGGTCCACCAATAATGTGACTTAATAATACACGTTCACTCTTTCTTATGATAAATTTAAGTATGAACATACACACACAAACACTCAATCGCCTAGGATTAACCTATATTAAGAGAGTTTTTCACAGTAGTGGTTTTCTTTTTGATGTTGTTTCTGAAAGAGTCAAGCCTGGAGCACTAAAGTTAGTGTGGACGGTTGACTTCTCATCTTAAAAAGGCTCACTTCGAGTATTAGAGGTAGTTCAAACGCTATTTAAAAAATTAAACCTTACTTAAGTTGTTTTTAGTTATATTAGTTTTAATATATTCTTGAATGTATATTGTATACATTTACAACATAATATTTGAATGAATAAATCATAAGAATATTTTTTTCAACTAGTACAAATAGTTATATAATGTGCGGATCTAATTTTTTAAAGGGGCGGGTGGGTTAAAAAACTACCCCTTTTAAATACATTTCTCAGACAATGTTGGTGTGTTACATGGTTTGTGTGCGTGAAAGATGAGATGGTACCTCACTCACGCATGAATAATACGTCTGTAAGTTAGTAAGACCGGGCTTAATTAGTAAAAAGACTGGAAATAATCATCAAACCCAAATTTACTAATAATTAAAAAAACATGTGATTATATAGTTTATATATGATTACTTTCTTCAATTGGCTTAATCAATATTTTGGTTCTAATAATACTACATATCCAAAAACAAAAGGAAATAATTGGTAATTATATTCACATGTAAGGAAAATATATAAAAAGTAATAGGCCGTGATGAATGATCAAGCATTACTAAAATAGAAACAATTCATGATATACAATACTTAAACTAATTAACCTACTTAACCACTTAAGCAAAAATTAATAAGAGCATATGGCTTAATTAACATCCCTTTTAAATACGATGGGGGATGGATAACATATAAATTCAACTAGAAATATTCTCCAACATCAACAAATAATATTATTTCACTATACTATATAATCACATTCCTCCTATAAAGGCAATTATGCCATGATAATTAAAAACATTTTGCCATTATAACTACACTTCAATAATTTAAACTCCACAATCTTGCAAGATGAAAAAGGTCAAGATTTCTTTTTCATTATAATGTAGTTAATTTAGACCATCTCCAACGCTAATACGTAAACGAAATTCATGAACGATGCGAAAGAGAGAGATACGAGCAAAGAGAACATGATCGACGAACATATATAGAGAGTTAAAAACCCTAGCTTCAATTCTAGTCTTAGGGTTTGATCATTAATTAGGGTTTCTATCATTTCACTTAAACAAACAAACGTACCTGATAAACCCCGACTCAAATCAAAAGATTATGTATATATAAGTATACATATATATTATATGATGTTTATTAATTAATCATATCATATCATTATCATATCTAACACCTAATAATAATAATAATAATAATCAATGCCATGAAGAAACAGAAAATAGAGGCTGATTCTGCCACCCTAACAAGAAACAATCACCATTAACAACCTCAAGATTATACCCTTCAGAGGGATAATGTAATCTCAACAGCAGTTTTGCTTGTGACAATGCATACCCACTGAGGGGAATATTCCGGTAGCCGGAGCTTCTCATCATCACCTCCCATGACCGGAATCTCTCATGCCGCTCTCGGCGGCGATCGCCTTCCTCCGCCACAATGTCGCCGATCTCCCGCCCGAACCACACCTGCTCCACCTCCATTCGCTCGCGGCTATTAGGCGGTAATGTCGCCTCTAACGACTCGAAAACCGCGGTGTAGTAGGTTATCGATTCGGCGAATCGCTGGAGGAAGATCGGGTGGTTGTGGTTTGCTTCTTGTTCAGCTAGGGTTACAACCCTAGGGTTCATGTTTTTGATTGTTCTGAGGAGTAGACAGAGCTTATCACGGTTTTGTAAATGGTGGTGGAGTTGGAGGATGAAGTTTACTGCTAGGGTTTCGTTAGGGTTGGTGGTGATGGTGGAGATGTGGTGGAGGAGGTGGTCGATGTGGTGGTCGGTGGTGGTGGTGGGGAGGAGGATGGGGTGGAAGCTGAAGTGGAGGCCTAGGGAGTGTGCGAAGAGCGAGAGGCGATCGCCGGTGCGGCGGAGGGTGGTGAGGTTTGTTCCGGTGGCGGTGAGCCGGAGCGACGGCGGCCGGTGGCGGCCCGCGATGGCTTGCATCAACGGCGGCCACTGGACGCCGTGCATGATGTTGAAATCTAGTATGTGTATCTGTTGTTGCTGTTGTTGCTGCTGTTGCTGCTGCTGTTGCTGGTGGTGATGATGATTATTATTATTGTGATGTGATTGGTCAATGGCTTCTAGTATGGCTTGATTAGCAGTGAGATGACAAAATCTTATAAATGGTGTGATTTGATTGAGTGATAGGTATGATGATTGGAGGAGTTGATCATTGGTGGTGGGTGGTGGTGGTGGTGGGTGGTGGTGGCGGAGGAGGCGGAGGGAGAGGGCGGAGGTGAAGGAGTGGACAAGGCGGTGGGTGGCGTCGCCGTAGGCGGCGGTGTTGGTGGAGAGGAATGCGAGGAGGCGGTGGGCGGCGGCGAGGTCGGAACGGGAGATGAGCTGAGCGGCGGTGAAGAGGAGCTGCCGGAGGTGGAGGGAGGACGGTGTGTCGTGGTGGTGGCGGTGATATACCGTGGTGGAACGGTGGAGGAACGACGGTGGCGGCGGCGGTGGTGGTTGTGGTAGTGGTGGTGGTGGTGAGTCTTGATCATTATTATTATTATGAGAGGATGAGCCCAACATTTGGATATGATGGAGCTAGTGTGTTGAAGGTTTGTTTGTTAAATAATAATAATAATAATAATAATATATAGTTTGGATATGGGGATCCTTTGGAACCCTAAAATTTAATATATCATGTGAGTTTAAGAGTGTGAGTGAGATGCTTGCAACCAAAACACCTGAAGGAAAATGATGATCATGAGCCTGCGTGTTATTCGAGATGTGCATTTATTATGAATGTATGACTAGCATATACGTACACATAGACATACATAAATGCATGTCCATACACAAAGTGATAGACTCAAAGATATTTTTTGTTAAAGTTACTTTTGGAAAATATTCACATATATGTTACTCTGGTGTGTATTGTGTAATAAATTTGTAAATAATGCATAAAATCAAGTATTGAATAGTATATAATATGTAAAAGAATAATGTTTAGTGGTTTTATATTATGTGTTTATTATCTACATACACATATAGTTAAACATACGTGTGCACGCATAAATTGATAGCTTTGAGGATAAGTGGTTACAAGAACTATCGTTTGCGACCATTAGACTGAGCGGCAACATGAGATCCATGTGGCAACCCTTTTCACCCTTGGAACATTGTGTCGGCAAGACATGATCCCAACCGGTGATGTCTTAATTCACTTGGTTTGGATAACGACGTCTCTCCCTTTTAAACACTCTCTCTCCCTCTTTCTCTCATAATTAAATTTAATTTATAGAAAAATAAAGGACTGTTGAGTGAAATCCATTTCTATGGGGGAGTAGTGAGAAAATAAAGAATAATGTGACCATTGTATACTGATAGTCTTAAAAAATATGATACATGTTTTAATAAGTCATATTAGATAATTAACGAGTTAGGTCTATGTATGTCAATTATTAAACCTAGTTGATCAAGTTTACGTGTATAGATTGACCAATATTGACTATAATTAACTTTCACTGTCGATATTGACCTTCATTGACCATGGTTGACTAATATTCAACTACGCATCTACAATTGACCTATCAAGACATATATATGAGATGATACATGTGTATTAGATTATAGTATGTTTCAATGCCATAATGGGTTACTTATGTGTATGTATGACTATCATTAATTAATGAGTAAATTATATGGATCGTCACTCAAGTTTACTTAATTTTCATATTTCGTTCTTAAGATTGAAAAATTACAGATTTAGTATTAAGTTTTGAAAAAATAACATACTTTTTGTCCCTCTGATAGATGGTCACTAAATCATTTAGGTACTAAAGGTGAAATTTGAACAAACCCCAATGACAATATATATTACCTTAGTTGACGATTATTGATCATCAAAATTTACTCTGATCATCTCCCATTGCACTACAAGAATTGTTCTCAATAGCAGCGACACTTTTAGCGGCGACATGTCACCGCTATTGATCAGCAATCCGTTCCACGCCTTTCGAGTTGGTTGTGGCCGTTGATCAGTCTCCTGATTTAACGGCAGGGGTTACGTAGTACAACACCAGCGGCGACACTATTATCGGTGACATGTCGCCGCTATTGGTTGAGACTTTTACTCTGATCATCTCCCGTAATTGGCCATCGTTGACTTATAAAGTTGTGTCTATTTTTTACAACCGAAATTTTATTTATATCATTTTCTTTCTTTTTCTGAAAATAATTTTATCGGCCAACCTTTTAATTTTACTTATATTCATTTTTCACTAAGTGTTTAACTTTTTTGCAATTGAAACTTACTTATAGTTATTTTTATTTAAAAAAAATTAGCGGCTATTTGAACAACTACCGGACCAACCTTTTATTTTTAAAAAGAGCCACTACCGTAATGTGATCGAATTTTATTTGTATTTATGTTTTGTTTTTATGATATTAATTGTGACTGGTTTTGCAACCAATTTGTATTTAAAATGTTTATATTTAAATAAAAACTGTGACCATTCTTACGACCAGAATTTTTACGTCCGAAATATTATGTGCCCGTAATTTTACAAGCCTTTTATTTTTCATATTTAACAAAACTTGTGAACGTATTTACGTCCGATATATTTTTTTGTTAATGTTATTTGTGGCTTGTTTATATTTTCTAAACAAAAAGTTGAAACTAGCTGTAAGTACGTTTTGACGACCGTGGAATTTATTTTTAATTTATTTGTAATTTGTTGTTTTAATTTTATACGCGGCTGATTTTTTCCTAATTTTAAAATTGAACCGTCTTTGCGAATGGAAATTATTTGTCTATATTTGTATTTTGAAAGTTATTACAAGCTTTGTTACGATCAAAAATTCATTTTTATTTTCTTAATACAATTTTTGATAAAATCATTTTCGGTAGCTAAAGTATTTTACACCAATTTATTTTCGCTCGTTAATTTTTAGACTTGTACTTTTTCAGTCGATAATATTAAAGGGCTGTTTGATTTTAAAGACTCGGTCAGAAGGGGCTGACCGAGTAAGAGCCTTCTCCAAAACTGACCCGATAAGAGGAAAAATATGCATGGTCAGTGGTGTCGGACCGGGTCAGACGCGAATCAAACACCCTGACCGGCCAAAATGTCTGACCGCGTCAGTAGGTCAGACATTTTGACCAGGTCAGAAGCAAATCAAACAGCCCCTAAGATTGATTGGTTTCCTTTGGTTTCAGTCACTAATGTTAAAGATCCATTTTGCCTATCGTAAATTTGGGTCCTTCTACTAGTGACCATAATAAATACATTTTTCAAAATACCATTAATTTGTTTGTTCATAAACGTACAACCTTTTGTCTGACTTATTATGTTTTCTGCAAGTATTTATTGCATTTTAAGTTCAATCTATCTATTGCAGGAGATATGTATGCGTACCTAACAAGAAATATTCTAGTATCATTTCATCTAATATATATATTCTACACATTTTAACCTTTTTATCTTTGTAGTACTATCCGTACTTATATAAACATATAAACGTGTATAATGTATTGTAAGTTGTTACGTAAAGATGCAGAAAAAGAAAAAAACAGTACGCGTACAATTACGAAGCCTACGTAGATAAATGCAAAGAGAGCGAAATTTGTCGTGAAAGTGTTTCATTGTTGTAGAATTCTACGAGTATAAAAGTGTGTAGTCTAATTCGTAACATACAAATTTTCTCAACACTAAAAATATATACAGTCAATTCTTTTGTATAATGCTTCTATATATCTTTGATTTTATGGGTTTTCTTATGAAATAAGGATAAATTATCAAATGGTAATCATCTATTTTATATGATCGTATATCATTATCTATTAGGTACAAATTACGCTTGTTTTATATGATTATCATTTTATGTAAAAAATTTGAAATTAGGTTATTATTTTTCGGTTAAAGTTACCTTTTTGACCCTTGTTAAAAGTAACTTGCATTTTGTATAAAAAAACTTAGACCGATATTTTATAAAGAAAACTTGTAGAGAATAATAAAATTACATTTCCAAACTATGGTTAATTTGAGAAATTTTATACTTTTTATTTCACGACAAAACAAATGAGTACTATTTATGTCAACTCCGTCATCAATCCATCGGTAAATGTGTTTACATAAGGTTTTTTTTGTTGGTCACTTGCCATTGGAAGCGTGAGCGCATGTAACATCTTTTATGATTGTTTACGAACAAAAACTACAGAGGGCTCACCGACGGAATAGTACTTTATCGACGGATTATTAACAACTTTTGGAAAGTCATCCAAAATAGTCTTTAATGACAAATAAATTAGCAATTCCTAGCTACTTTTAAATTTACAAGCTCGTTAACATTGGACTTCGTGTAGAGCTAGATTGAAGTGTGTGCGATTGGGCCTTTTCAAATTTCGAGACCACGTACTATAACAAACCTACCAACACAGTATTTGTTGCTCATATGCCTCGTTCAAAAAAATTTAGTACTTTTTTTCTACAAATATGTATAACACAAATTTAAATACTTTTTCATACCTACTTCTCATACACTCTCAACTTACATACTTTTCACACCCTCTACGTTTTACTTATTGTCTTTCCATGGATTTCATCATCTTCGAGCTCTAATGAGTGTTACAATGTTTCGTTTAAAAAACGTAACAATGCATACTTGTGTTATATTGCACAACATGATTCTAGCGGACGAAAGTCGAGCTTCATATCCTTGTGAAAATGCGAGCTTCCAAGCGGAGATGAAGATTTTGAAATGTTCATTTATAGGTTCTAATCTAAAGCCCAAAATGTGGTCCTTCCATGGGCCATGACTAGGCTAGATCCAACACCATCAGCCCACATATATGATATGAGTTTCTATGCATCATCGGATCATCCACATAAAAATCTCATGACAAGGCGCCGACATCTTTACATACAGACACAAACACCTCGTAAAGCAAAACCAATCATAAAATAGACACGTGTACCTAAACAAACACACGCCTGTACTCTACGGGCGGGACATAAGGACATTTTGAGAAGAAATTTATGAGGGAGACATCTTGTGAGAAAAAGCTAGAGAAAAAGAACATTTTTGGAATTTATTTAAAAAATAATACAGGAATTAAGATACAGAATAGGAATTGTGATGAAATAGATTATTCGATTATTCTAGAGAGCAATTTATATATTACTAATTATCAACTCCTCTATGCATAATGGTGTTGTATCTTATGCATAGGGAGTTTTTTTTCTAAAATAATTTTTTACTTTTAACACAAAGTTTTTCATTTTTTACAATTAAACTTCTCAAATTTGCCTTTTTTTACTTTTAACCCAAAACTCTTCATATATTTCAAATTAATCTCACAACATTTATATTTTCAACTTTGTTCCCATATACTTTTCATATTTCGTAAATCATCGTATTACGTTTCGTTTTAAGTTTTGCAAGTTAACATGACATAACATGCATGTGTGATTCAATAATTTTACGTTCCGTTCTAAATTTGGTAAGTTAACACAACACAATATGTGTGCATGGTTTAACATTTTTACGTCTATTTTTCCCTTTTGAAGAGTTCGTCATAACACACGAATCTTAGATCGACTTAGTTATATTTTTCTTTGTTTTACGTTTTGGGCTAAATTCTCCGTATCAACACACCACAACTTCAGTGTTGATGGTCGTTAGCGATGGCGTCACATTGGTGTTTGGCACGGTTTTACACCTCCGCCGCAACGCGGGAAGCTTAATTCTAGTTATTATCAATAATCAGTTTAAGAGTTGTTTATCAAAATAAATTTATCACTACTAATTTCTTACAATCCCCAAAGAGCCCAAATCTAAACATATAAGAACTAAAAACCTAATACAACATTTTCACTTAGCTGATTACAAGCTAATACCTATTTTTCTAAACATTTTTCCCATCAACACAGTGGCATCATCATTAATGTAATTAATAATATACACATTTTGCACCCATTTTTGCCAACTTAACTTATAGCTGCAAATCTGCAATAAATTTCAAAACTACAAGTTATCTACATCTAAAACGATTATTATCGGTATCATTGAGACATTCGATTCCATTGTTTTTTCCCGCTTTTTTTCTGAGGTAACTTAAACGGGCTCCAACTTTTCCTACGTTTTGAGGTTTCACAAAATAAACCCGAAGCTACTGCTTGTTGCAGCCATAGCTCAAATTCTTCTTCTTCGTCGGTCATTTCTGCATCTAAATCCCATGGGTATCTGCTCGAGTTTGCCCGTTGACTTTTCTCCAATGCCACCATGTTTACATGAAAACTTGGGCGATGTGTGTTCGGCCTACAAGCCATACCCTGTGTACACAAACTAACTTTTATCTTCTTATGCAAAACCGATGCTTATTATTCAAGAACAAAATAATAAGTTCCGGTTATTCAATTTATAAGTTGCAACAAAACTGATTTTAACTTTTACATGTAAATTATCAGATAGTTTCTCCTTTTTGAACTATTTCTCAGTTTCTCACTAAAATCTTAAAAACTAGAAGTATGAATAATTTAAGAGTGCAGACCTGACAAATGGCCCATTCTGAAACATCAAATATCCTGCTCTCGGCACAAACAAATGCGCGTGGGATTTCCGCCTAAATATATATTTTAACAATTAGCAAAGTGCCAGTAAAAAAGATAATTGTAAGAGATATAAGAAGAGTTGAACAAGGTATAATGCACTTCGAAATGGGATAAACATCGTAAGTAAAATATAATAACTACCTCCATCCAAGATAAATGTCCACAAAAACAAAAAAAAAAACACAATTTAATATATGTACAATTCATGCAGATTTTAGTTAGCAGCATATCAATTTTACCCTTAATGCGTATAAGATAACGACTAACTTGGAAAACTTGCAAGAAGATTAGTAAATTATACTCACTATGTCCCAAATAATTCTTGTCCACGAGCAAAAACAAGAAAATTATGATATGTTCAACTAACTCAATTTTCAGCTAATAGAATGTTATATTTACCGTTAATGTATTTAAGATATCATTGATTTGTAATATATTATGATAAATCTAATCAAGGATAATCTCGGAAAATTGGTAAACAACAGCTATCCATTTTTTAAAATAGATAATTTTTTGGGACAAACGAAAATAGTAATCTAGACAATAATTAATGGGACAGAGGGAATAACTATAATTTTTTTGAAAGTGGACGGTTATTTGGGGACAAATCAGAATAAATATACAGAAAATAACTTCAGGACGGAGGGAGAAAAAGTGTAAAACCGAAGACTTTTGTAGTCTATGTGTCTAATTAGTTGGAGCACACACAAATTGTGTCAAAACATCTATTTATGTATAAAAAAGTTACAGTTGCTCCGTTTAGTCCCATGATGGTTAATTTTAGTTCCATTTCACTAATTCATTTTACATTATACAGTTGACAGTTCTTGATTCATTAGTTAACAGTTAACACAATTAACTGATTATGGTTCAAATACTCAAAAAATCGAATAAAATAAGCAAGCATCTACAAACCTTTTGAGGTCGATCAAATACAAGTGAGCCTTTGTATTCTACCCACCCATCCCCGTCCTTGGCTTGATGATACTGACAGCAATCCTGAAACAAACAAATTAATTAAAACTATAATAAGATTAAAAAAAATGAATTTTTGCCTGAATCAAGGGCCCACCTGGCACCATCTTGCTTTAGACTTGGCCCTATTTGTACATATCCATATATGTGAAAGACCGCATTTTGTGCAATGTATACGTCTTGATTCCTCAGAGCAGTATTCAGTGCTTTCCTGCTATATAGTGACATATATAAAAGATTTTTTTTAAATCAGATAAAAATTCAATACCTTGACCCAAGAAAAATCATGAGCGTAAAATAATGCAAATAGTATTTAAATTGCTATAGAAAAGACATTGCACATTGAGGAGTTTATAGAGATATAACTCTAACATATAGCCTTCACAGAAAATATTAAAATAGTCATTTATATATATGGTTCTATATAGATTTATTGATAGGACCTGAATGCTGTTTTATTCAAATTAGTGAAATATGAAAGAAATACACAATCAGCCAGCTTTTGAGGGGGTTTTCTCGCTAATGATGCTTAATTAGACCAATACATCAAGCATAATAATATATCTCCAAATAATGATTGAAAAACCCTATAAACTTTCATAGAAATGGCATGTAAGTCACTAGACTTTATTTTGCATAAAAGAATCCTATAACTTGTTAGAATTTAACAAAAAAGTCACTTACAAAATCTGGTTTCATACTGACATGAACAACACATGGACAAAGTAGTAAGATTACTTTTGTAAGTAGCTTTAACTTTTATATATACTACTAATACATTTCTATTATTTTTAGTTAATATAATAACAAAACGAATAGAATAATTAATGAGAAAAATATTTAGAATCCCACATCAGCACTTTGCTGAACTTCAAAAACATGTCATAACTTGTTGACCTGTTTGGCCGGCTACGGTAAAATATTGTGATAGAAAGGACCTTATGTAAATGAAGCCTATCAACTTATGTGCAAATTCTGTCAAAGCCCACAGGGTCTATTTTGACATCTTTGTTTACTTAATTACATAAACTATATAAGCAACTAATTGTCTTATAAAAAAATAGATGCAATTCTTTATGGGCTTAACATGTACCTGATGGGAAGTACTTGGAGACTTGTGAGACAGGCTCTTGGATTCTTCCTTTCTCAGTTGATCATCATAATCTCTTTTTTTCAAAGAATCAGAAAGAACCTAACCATAATAGCACATCAGTTGTATATATATTAATATTTACCAAAAAAATGATAATGATTATAATGATAACATTTACCAAATTCCTGAAGTGAAACAGATGACGCTTACCTCATATGCACATTGAATCTTTTTAAAGGATTCACTTGCAAGTGACTTCCCATGTTTTTATCAGGGTGCACAAGCATGGCCTGAGAAGAAGAGTAAAATATAAGACAAAGATGACCAGAAAGAAGGGGTAAAACTGCAATTAATTTTGGAAAATGACATTAAAAGGTGTTTGGATGTAAGTTTTGAAAGTGATTATGTGATATCAGACGATCAGTATTAGATAATCAGCTAAAATAAAACATGGTGTAGCAAAGTGTCTGCAAGTGCTTCTGTTGTACAGAGTTGCAATAATCATATTATCAAATGTTTTGGTGTTTCAAAATTTCTGATTATTTTTAAGATTTAATAGACAAAATGACCAAAAAATGACATTTTTGTGGGAAAAATAATAGTAGAAGCCTCTGAAGTTTACAAAATAATCAAATTTATTGGAGCTAGTATAAAACTCATTGTTGAGCCATTAAATAATGATAATCAGACGCAGAGGTTGTTTATCAAACAATAAAATAGATCATTGTAGTAGGCTAGTAGCAATGATCTTGATCAGTTCCAAAAAGCAAATCCAAACACCCTATAAGATCATAAGCCAGTTTATAGCAAAAGTGTTTGGATGTGATCCCATTGTATGAAAGCTGTTATAATCAAATAACCAAATGTTTGAGTGAAAAAGAAAATGAGAGCAAAAGTTTCTTGAGTTAGGTTAAAAGAAAGGCTGCATACGTCATACAATTTTAAAATTAGATTATCAGTTTTGTTGCAGCTAGCATGAAACTCATTATTTGACCCATAATTAATCAGACAATCAATATTAAAAACTTGGTTTTTCAAAGGCAGCATACCTTTTTCCTATATTCCTTCTTCAACAGCATAGCATCAATTTTCTTGTAACGAGAAAACTCCAAAGCTTCATAGTGATCCAGACATGCAAGAATTCTTTTCATCTCTTTAATTGCATCTCCATCATCTTTGACCACAGGGACATTCAAAGATTCTTTTTGTTTATTTTCAACAGTTGTAGTAGCAGCTGGTTTGCTTGAAGATTTATACGATTGCACCTTTTCAGGTGCATCGTTAGGAAGTGAAAACTCACTCTCTGACACAAATTCATCGTCAACAAATGGTTCGGGTATTTTTGGTTCTTCAAAATGTGTTTTTTCACTTATGTTATCACTCCATTGAATCATGAAGTTTAATACATCATTAGAGAGAAATGCAAGGTTAATTGATACAAATACCCCAGACCAACCAGCTTGGCTTCTTACAAAATAAAGTGCATATATTGTTGCCATTAGAATCACCAATCTTGCATGGTTTAGGGAGAATACATAACCTGCGATACACAATATGTATGCATTAAAAATTGAACACTAAAGTTTGGGCAACCTGCAAGAAACAAAAACAAACTTTACAAAATTCTTATTGTTTGGCAATCAACTTTAAACTAGATGAAATTAGGAAGTAGCTTAAAAATTATTACCCATTTTAGAAATCAAACTCATTTTTACTGATTTTACCTGTGCAAAAAAAAACCTATAAAAATTATTACATGTTTGAGAAACAGATCTTTAAATGGTTATATTTAAAAATTATTGTCGAAATGTCAAATCAAATGCCAAGTGGCATATACATATACACTAAAACAACAAATAAGATTCCATGACAATACACTTTGAAAAAAAAAATCAAATAAAAGGTGTGCAACTGGTTGAATATGCCGATTATTGCTACAATTCGTAATTAAATATAAGTATGTAACTTGGTTCCTACAACCACAAAAAGAGCAACTTGGTTTCTATTTTGCGCTTAATTGATTGTTGCTCAGGAAAAAGAGTAAATTTCATTTCTATTTGTGCTAAAAACATAGAGTATGTGGCAATTTAAACCATTATCTACGAATGGATAGCTTGGGTCAAAGGGGTAATGTATTCTTTATGTTTTCTAGAACGGCTAACTAACACACCCGCTAAACCTAATCCTAAATATGCACCACATCGCCAATATCCACCATCCCTCGGCCACTTGATGAGGAACAACTTTACTACACTCCTTGATACCGCTAGGCTACAAGCCCTTTGGTAACGCATTGTTTTTATAACGTTAACATTGAAAATTAAGAAGAAAAACAAGACTCACCTCCAATGATAAATAATAATCCAGTGGTCCAAAAGTTAGCATACATCCATAGTATCAAAATGGCAAACAACCCTACAATAAATAAACCAGGTGTATATCCCAAATAGTGCACAGCACAACCAGCAGCTCCCTGAAAAGAAGCAGTTCATAACTATTATAAAAAATTACACCAAATTACCGCTAAATACTTTGACATTCGAGGTTATAAAAAGAAATTATACACCAGATATTTGACAAAGTAGATGAAATCATGAAACACTAAACCATTACAGAAACATTAGTAATAGTGTAATACAATTGCAAAATCTTGTATGATGAAACAACATAACAAGTCAAACAACCACAAATAGGGTATAAATATATCGAATTTAAGTTTCGAAAATGCCAATGCACAAATTAACATAGTAACCTGTATACAACAACATAATATTACAATGAAATGACTCATAACTCATAAGCTTACCATACTAACAAGAACATAAAGCAAGCAAGAAACTGATGTCAAACTAAGGAAGCAACTCCATATGATGATAAGCAGAGCCACAGTACCCAAATCGAAAACCGATCTAAATCCCCTGATAACACAATCTTTCCAATAAAACAGCAAAAAACAGAACAATTTACACAGTCTACCACACCCATTGCAGACCGTAGGCCAATGCAGTCGAACAAAAGCCTCAAATTTATGAATCAAACCACCAGCAGCTTTCATCGCTACAGCAGAACAACAATAACTCTCCGATTCTAACCATTTCAACCCTTGATTAAACAACCCAATATCCTCCATCTTGAACTAAATTGCATCCACTAAACAAACCCTAGATTCACAAGCATCCATATGAACACAAATTGCATGTTACACAGGGTAAAAGGGGGAAACTTGATGAAGGTAAAGTGTTAAACAGCTCGTGATAACTGATAAACATCAATTAGCTTCACATGTACGTTTTCGTAAAGAAACCCCTCTTTCTCTTTCACTGTTGCACTTTTTCAATGGTGTTCCACCATTTTTACATGGGTTTCTTCTGCAAGTGATGGTTAATCGATGAACCCACAAATTGGGTGTTCATAATTGGAATAAAGATGGAGAATTTGATATGGGGTTGATGAAGTTGGGTGGGAAAAGAGGGGTTTGATCTTTAATTCTTTACCCGTGATGAAACCCTAATCTTTCTCGTGAAAAAGTGCAAGAATGAACCCTCAAAAGCTTGAGAGGCCTTTGGGTTCTGTGTAATGTGGTGAGAGGATAGTTCAAATTAGATCACATCATAAATTTGGGGGTGTTTGGATGAGGTTTTGTGAAGTTACTTTTTTGTTTGTTATGTTTTGATATGGTGATAAATGAGCTTTGATGTGTTAAATAGAAACAACTACTTATGATGAAATCATTGAATAGTAATAAATCACTTGTCCTTTTAAAAGAAATAGTAATTCACTTAGACTATACCTCTAGCGGGCCTAAGGTGGTCGATTAGTGTCTCGCTAAACTCCCCGCGCATGATGACCCTGATAGGTGGTATTCTTGTCGAGTTCGTTGTCTCGCTCTTTATATCTCGCATTACTTTAAACTCGATTATCTGATTTTAGATATTTGATATTTATGAACAGTTGATTTCACCATCCAAAAAAATCGGATGCCCAAAATTTTGTATGATGATTCATATATCAAAATTAATATCCAAAACAATTTACAAAAAGTAAAAATAATAAAAATATACATGGTTTTAATTACAAAAACAATAAAAAATTAAAAAAAACAATATATATATATATATATTTAAAAATAGTATTTCAAGTTTCAAGTTGGATTTTCTAATATTTAAACAATAAAAAATATTTTAAAGATATATATAAATATAAGATTTCAGATAGTTCGAATATCCAAAGTATCCAAGTTAAATTCTCAAATAACTTGGTTTTGAATTTTTTATTTTCCATTTGAATATTCGGATATTAATATTCTTACACACCCCTAATTACTTGTGGAACGGTTGAATTAAAAAAAATATATTTTATCATTATAAAAGCTTGTTTTGTAATATCAATTCTCACATAATTATTCACCATATATTTTTATAAACTTATTTACACAAGTTGTGAGATGGATTCATCATCATCGTCATCATGACGGAATGTGGAAACATTTTCTTTTCAAGGCAAGACTTCCTGAATGTTTTGGTGGCACTACTTATTCGCATTAGGTGTGGAATGTCCGATTGAATGGTGAGGTCAATACATGTGAGCAAATTCGTCTAATGATAATGCTAGAAGTAGTGGTGTCGCAATATTTTATGGTATTGGCATGAATTCTTTGATGTTTGTGGTTGCAACATGACATTAGTATTCTTGCTCCATCATCAATGACATCATAAAGGAGGCAGCACAAGACTTTTTTTTTTTAATTAAAGGAGTAAAATAAGAACATGTTGTCAAATCATTAGCATGCCCACAAGATGAAAAACTAAAAAGTTAGAAAGCAATGTAAGAAACAACAAGAAAAAATAAGGTGAAAACAAACATTTGGTGTCCTCGGGCAAATTGAGCACATAATGGAAAATCCTACACAAAATGGTCTCTCAAGGAAATAAGAAATGTAATAGTGTGCATCATATCATACAATATGACTTTCAAAGACAAAGATTAGGAGTTTGTAAGTATTATGAAAACAACATTCAATCATCTTCTACGACATTGACATCGAACAACAATAAGCTAATATAAATTATGTAGCCGACAAGGCATAACAACCTCTTATCGGATTTGATTGAATATATTCAAACAGCTAAACTAGCTAAACTACCTGACGACGACTGTATATTACATTTTCTTAATATTTTATTTTTATTTAGTAAGTAAATCATCTGTAATTAATACATAAATTTTGTATTAATAAGTTAAAGAAAGAGTTGAAAGAAGAATAATGTGTGTAATATAGCTTGAATGATGGAGGGGATCTACTCGATAGTAAGACCAAGCAGACTATAACTTGATCCAGTTAGTTGAAGTTGAATTGGTTTTCAATTTGTTGTGTTTTTCTTTAAATCTTATATATTGATTAATCAAGTCTCTTTTTAGGTTTTTCTTTTATATATATATATATATATATATATATATATATATATATATATATATATATATATATATATTAATTTGTGTGTTCGGTTTGAACAATGAATTTTTGTTTTATTTTGTTTTAAATTTTTATTTATTATATAATTTGAAAAGAAACTCTTTATGAAAAGTACCTTTGGCGTGGTGACAAAATTCTTCCCCCAAAACTCAATTTTTGAGTTTTTTTCGTTGCCGATCAAACATGCTTCACATGCACACACAATAGTTATTTATTTTAAACTATTCATATTGGTAAATCTTTTATGATGTATCATGAATCATTTATATTACTCTGTAATTAAATACCATGGTAAATGAATAGTAAAATGCAACTGGTGTTGCATGTTGTATGACAGCTAAATCATGCCTCCACCTTTATGGGTTGTTGGGTTGTTGCTTGCCTCTACAGACCACTCCCTATGCCTCCAGACTCCCAGAGAGAGATGTGACGGTGGCGATGGTGGTGGCCATCACATCCAGCGGTCTCCCATGGCGTAGTCCTCTATCTCTTCGGTGTCGGTTCAACTTCTTGCCACTACGGACCGACTCCCCTTTTGAATGATGGTGGTCGCCACCGCATCCGGTGATCTCCTTGGAGGGGTAAACATTATGTCGGTGATGGTTTTGTTTTCCATTGGGAAGGAGGAGATCAACAGCTGCCATGGCTCCAGCAACGACATTGAAGAGATGAACGAGCAATTAGGGTTTTTAGGGTTGTTGATTTAATCTTGAATATATTGTTGAATGTTATACTTGATACTATAATCTAACGAGGAAAGTTACACTTTTGGCAATCCGTCACTTAATATTTGCTTGAACATGTATACTTTGATGCAATTAGAACAGCTCCATCGGCAACCAATTGGGCTATTTATTAGCTAATTTAAAAGCATTGTAAGTATTTGATTAATTTTAAATCCAATTTTTTTTATATATAGGGTTTTGCCGTCGATATACCAAGGTAATCGACTTATGAATCAACCTATAATACCCGGAAAAAAATAAATAATAATAACTATCATTAAAAAAACAACAATAAAAAAAATAAGTGAAGAAAATGAAAGAATATGTGTAGGCATATATTGAATGAGGTAGTGAAACGTGGCTTCATTCGTATTCATCTAATCCACCTTGCAACCTAGTATCCAATTTAAGAGTTGAATTAGTCTCCTTCTTATTCCCTTAATGATTTTCAAAATTCTTCCATATTCTCCAACTAACTCCCGAGAAGATGGGATAGCAAATTCACGTACATTCCAATTATATATACTCCATCATTCAGCTCTAAATCGCACGTATGAAACCCACAAGAGCCTCACGAAGCCCTTGATTTACATGTTCTATTAAGTCGCTATCGGCGAACACTTGCGCTTTGGATCTTTACACCATCGTGGAACACCCTCGCACCAAACCATCACCACCGATTCAGTCGTCTCGGAAACCGACAGGGACCCATAACACTATCCGGTGTGATATGTGCAGTACGGGGCTCTAATTTGCTTAGTTCTTTGATTGATTACTAAGGTAACTCATTGAACCATCTTATTTGTAAACGAGTATGTACATCATCTGATTCGATCCTTTTTGTTTACCCAAATCGTAGCGTCAACAGTTGATTCGACCACATATATGATTTCGGAGCACCCGTTTGGTTGTTGTCTCGTGATACCGCTCTGTCATACATTCGTGTGCGGCCCTTGTTGTTTCTGAAACGTTTCTGATTGAGGTAAGAACTCCGAAGACTCACTATTGTATATGTGCCACAGATCGACTTAGGAGATTTCGATTATTCCGGTTACTAAAGAATCTGTTTAAGAAGAAAACATGTTAGTAACTATAAAAAAAATATAAGAAATCTGATTTTTCGGTTTCGGTTCTGCGTATCAAACTTGTTTTCATTATTCTATTTTAACCTATACACCTGCGTATATTAGTTGAGAGGCTTTTAATTAATAATGAGTATGATTGGACTTAGAAGAGAATATATAAAATTAATGTAGGTTTAAACATTTTACTAGAAGTCTGGATGTATAGAATTTGAAACTAAATTGAAAAAGCATGGATGCTAGACCACTGTACGTATCTATGCTTAAAACTCTTAGTTTTAAACCAAGAGTTCATTATATCCCAATTTTAAATGATCATATGTATGCTGTAGAATGTTATAAATATATGATACGTGGCTAGTATTCAAGTTTTTTGTTTTTTTCGTTTGAGAAATCCCAGGGAAGCAAAACAATTGATGTTACTTTAAGATTTATAAATAATACACGTTAAGGAACGATTTCGCTACTAATACTAACATGAACATTTGAGCAAATTATTTATTTCATCATTGGTAATTGGAAACTCAAGTGTTATGAGTAATTACTAAACAAGACATCACAGTATTTAACGTTAATAAAAGCCTTAAAAGTATACTTCGTTGGAACTCAATTTAATCATCAAGTTGGAAAGGTGAATGTGAACATTAGTAATTTGATTTAGACCACAACTAAACTGTAGGTACTCGTACTCATTAAGGAAGGCTTGTATTGTTTTGCTTTTCAATTGTTTGGTTGACTAAGGTACGGATTCCTGATTCTTGTCTCATATTTGATTCCCGTTCATTTCTAGTTTTGATTCCTGTCATACGTAGTTAGTTTGCTTTTGATTCTGTTATAAGTAGCTAGACTACTTTATATTTCTGAAATTTGTTACCCGAGCACTCCCTATCTTGGGGGTAGACGTGTACAAACCGGTTTTTTGGCCCAAACCGGTTCGGGTCCCAAACCGAAACCGGTTTGGTCAATGATGGTCAAAACCGGTTTGGCCCGAAACCGGTTCGGGTCCAAACCGGTTTCAAACCATAAAATCCCAAACCATACAAACCGGTTTGGGTCGGTTTGGAATCGGTTTGGGCCCAAACCGGTTCGGCCCAAACCGGTTTTTTTTTTTTTTTTAACTTTGGATTTTTGTTCTATTGAAATAAAATTTTAAACTTTTAATTAAAACATAAAAATTTATAACATTTATATAATTTAAACAATTTATAACATTTTATATAATTTATATAACATTTATATAATTTATATAACATTTATAACATTTATATAATTTATATAATTTATATAACATTTATAAACAATGTAAGCATTTTAACAATTTATATAACATTTATAAAAAATTTAAATAATTTATAACATTTAAACATTTATAACAATTTATAACATTTAAAACATTTAAATAATTTAAACATTTAAAACTAAACATTTAACATAGTTGTTTCTTCGTTCGTATTACTTGTACGTTTATTCCTCGCCACCTGAACCGGAACTGTTACGAAGGTAGTCATCATATGCCGCTTCATCATCAGTCATTCCTGGTGTCAATCCGCTCTCTACCTCGTCCTTGTATAATTCTGCTTCATATTCCAGTTCTCTTTCAAGTGAACGTTTGTCTTGTACTCTTTCCGCGGCATCCAAATAATCTTTCAAGCAAATTGACATTTCAACTGCTTGTGGAGTGAGTCGAGTTCGTCTTATTGATATAACCCTGCCACTAACAGAAAAAGCAGATTCCGAAGCTACCGTAGAAGCTTGGACGGTTAGTAAATCTCGGGCCATAATGGATAGGATGGGAAATTGATCTTCCTTACCTTTCCACCAAGCCAACAAGTCAAAATTTTTAAATTCATGTGGAGTCATGGTCGATAAAAAGTTTGTAAGACCATACCTCCCGAGTTCACTACTCGGAGTGTCACCACGTTGACGTTTATTACATTCATCCCTTAAAGGATTATATAAATCAAACATTGGATCATTCGAATTTTCGGCATTTGCCGCATGCCTTAAAGCATCATGAATTTGTGATGTTTCCCCGTATTTTAATAAATAAACATCATACATTTGTTGTAATTGTTTGTTGAAATTAGCTTTTAAAGTTGTACCATACATTGGTTTACCAACTTCTAAATCCAAACTAAAAGTAATTTTATCAAGTAAAGTTTCAACCCCCGACTTGTTTAAACAAGGTTTTAAAGCAGCGGCACATGTAATAACGGAAGGCATTTCTTCAAAATACTTTTTAAGTTTTTCTTTCATTGGGGGTATCATATCGGAATAAGGTCTACCCCAACACGACAATTCATTTAATTTTGAAGTCATTAAATAAATTTGGTAAAGTACCAACGGACTCGTTGGGTAATTAACTCCAGAAAGACATGTAGTTGCATTTTTAAAAACTTGAAGCATTTTTGTTACTTCTTCGATGATGGCCCAACCCGATGGATGGTAAGAATTTGCCTTTCCACGACTTACCAAACTATTATGAAAGGCTATTAAACTTTCTTTTTGTTCTATAGCCTTTTCAAACATGTTACATGTGGAATTCCATCGTGTTGGTACGTCCCAATTCGGACCTAAACATTTAGTATTTGCGTCTTTACAAAACTTGCGATATTTAGTATATCTTTGGTTATTACTAAAAATATCACGTAACATTCTTTTAAAACAATCTTTTTGGGCCTCAATCGTTTTTAAACCATCTTGAACGGCTAAGTTTATGATGTGCGCAACACATCGACTATGAAAAAACACACCCTCACATATTGGTTTATATTTTAATTTCAAATGATCTATCGCAAGAGTGTTATTTGACGCATTATCAAAAGATATAGAAAATATTTTGTTTTCTAATTTATACGTTTGAATAACTTTATCAATAACATAAAAAATGTTTTGGCCGGTGTGAGGATAATCAAACAATTCAAACGCAATCGTACGTTTCATCATTTGCCACGAATCGGGTTCAACCCAATGGGTGGTGACACAAATGTACGAGTCCGGTGAACCGTGAGGTGTCGACCAAACATCACTAGTTAAGTTAACACCGGTTTGTAAATTTTCAAAATAAGATATTAATTCATTTTTAGCCTTTTTCCACATTTTTAAACAATCTCTTCGAAGAGTAGCACGACTTAAATTGGTGTAACGTGGTTGGAGAGTTCGTTGAATGAGTCGAGTCAAACGTTCGTTGTCGAAATGTTTGAATGGCAAGCTTTCTTGAATTACAAATTGCGCCATTTGCTCCCGAACCGCATCAACGTTATAAGCCCAAATATTTCCTTCGTTTGTCATCGAAGCTTGACCTTGAGAAGGTTCACCTTTTAACGCTTTACAATATTTATTTGCAATATGGTTTTTCAACGTTGTGTTTGCATCTTTTTTGAAAAACTTATGACAAAACTTGCAACGAGCCTTGTTTGGACCGCTAGCCATTTGACATAAATCGTAATTGCACCATACTTCGGGGTTCCTATTCGTAGGAAGGATTGCTACCACCACGTTGCTTGAAGACGCTTCACAACCAACGGAAGATTGAGCACTTGTTGAAGCCATTTCAAGGATTTTTGTGAGAGCGTTTTGGAGAGCGTTTACAACGAGTAGAGAGTGTTTGTAGAGAGCGTTTGAGCGTTTTTGAGATTTTTGAGAGTAGAGAGTGTTATAAGTTGTTGTAATTCAACCAAAACATCAAATACATATATATACTAACCTAGTGGGGGTATAATGGTAAAAAAAAGCTCAAAAAAACGGTCAAAAATGGGTTATAACGGCTATATAGCCGTTGGGTAACGGTAACCGGTTTGAAAACCGGTTTAAAACCGGTTTGAAAACCGGTTTGAGGTACCGGTTTGAAAACCGGTTTGGAACCGGGTTGAAACCGGTTTAAAAACCGCTTCGGGTTGAAACCGGTTTGGGTATGAGAAAAGGGAAAACCGGTGAAGAACCGGCGGTTCGGGACCGGGTTGAAACCGGTTTGGGCCAAACCGGTTTGGGCCAAAAACCGGTTCCGGTTTTTTTGGCCGAACCGGTTCCCGAACCGGTTTTTTTGGCCACCTCTACTTGGGGGTGACCAAGACACGTTATTGCGGCATCAATAACGTGGCACCAACCGTGACGGTGAGCTGAGATCACGGCGTCTCTATAGGAGGACTCTGAATTTATATTGGCCATCCTGTTATTTTATTATTTCCTCAGAGGCGTATGGATCGATCCTAGGTTAGTTCTGTATTTCCTAATGGATGGTTGCACACCACTCCGTTTAGGACTCTGGTGAATGGTTTGTGTGTCTGCCCATACTCCATTTCACATTGGTTCATGGGCTCGCTACCTGTGTTCCCTCTGTTCAGTTATTATATGATATGATTATTAGCTCGGGTTATGTTCTTTTTGGTATTGTGTTATTTTGTGTCATCATCATATTTGTTTATTTTTGTTATCTGTTATTCCGTTCACTGAGCGTTATGCTCAGGCGTGCTTTTGTTTTCATGCACGTCAGGTCAGCAGGGCCATCCGGGAGGGGAGTGAAGAGTGGAATTCCGCATAAAGAAGAGTTTATTTAATTTGATGTAATGACTTTTCTGTTGGGTTTAGACTAGTGTTTTCTTTTTGGATATTTAATTTTTAATCGTTATGAACAATGGAATTATGTTTTGGATTTTGATTACCGTGATAGTGACACGTCAGCCTTCTCGGGTTGGGGTGTTACAGTTATGGTATCAGAGCCCAGGCTCTTTCCTGTAGAAATTCAAAAATTTTTAAAACTAAAAATGTGAGGTAATGGGTAGACAAGGGTTAGGTTCTAATCTTCCGCTTAATCTGTACCTACCTGCTTATGCGTAAATCTTGATTTTCAGTTATCATGGCTCCAAATAGACGCACGAACGACCGAAATGTTGGGAATAACTCTTCATCTGATACTCCTCTGGAAACTCTCGTTGCTAATGCCGTAAACACAGCTATTACCGGACTACTCCCTAATTTGATGACTCAGACCGCTCAAACAGTCGTTCAACAGATGCAACAAGCGAATTTTGGTGGAAACAATACAGGACCACCACCTAGTGGAAACAACACAGGACCACCTCCCGGTGGAAATGCAACACCACCTGTTGCTGAGATTCATGTTTGGCTCGAGCGTTTTATGAAGCAAAGACCAAGATCTTTTAGTGATGCTGCTACACCGATGGATGCTCGAAACTGGATAGCACATGTTGAAAAGATTTTCGAGGTGCTGGGAGTGGGCGATGTATTTAAAACTAGGTTGGCTTCTTACAAACTGGAGGATGATGCTCTTGTTTGGTGGGAAGGGGTCAAACTTGCACATGGTGGAGAGGGTTATGCTGCTACCCTTCCTTGGGCTGACTTCCGCACTATATTCTTCCGAAAGTATTTCTCTGAAGTGGAACGAAATGAGTATGCACGAGAATATGCATCTATTGAACAACGAGATGATGAACCTTGGCAAGAATTCATGGCTAGATTCTGTAGGCTGGCTAGTTTTCTTGGAGAAGCTGCAGGTAGCCCAGTGGTCCAAGCAGAAAAGTTGAAATGGGCAGTTCATGAGAGAACCCGAAGATGGATAGTGACCCAAAAGTTTAACAACATCAATGAAGTGGCCGATGCCGTGAAAACACTTGACATGGAGAACAAGAAGAGGTTGGCTAAAGTTGAGGAGAGTCGTAAGAGAAATCGTGAAGGAAACCAAACCGCACCTTCTGGGCAATCTTCGAATGAGAATCACAATACAGGTGATCGGAAAGCCAAATTCAACAAAAATAATAACCGCCAAGGAAATCAATGGAAACAAAAACAGTAGAATTCTAAGCCTGCCGAAAACCAAGGTCAAGAGCAAGCCCCGGTGTGCACTACATGTGGGAAACGTCATTTTGGTGTCTGTCGTCGAGCTTCAGGAGCCTGTTTCAGATGTGGAAAGACCGGCCATTTACTGAAAGACTGTCCATACCCTGATAATAAAGGAAAGGCTGGAAGTAACACTAAACAACCTACTAATGGAGGACGAGTGTTTGCCTTGAACGCAAAGGATGCTGCAAACACACCAGGTACGATTCTTGATATTTATCACATATGTGAATCTGTCATATCTGAATAATCTAAAATTCTTACAATTCAAATTGTGCTTGTTATCTGTTTACTAAGTGTATCATTGTATCATAAATTCTTTAAGTACCGTTTCTGGTACTCTCATGTTAGGCGCTCGTGATATTCAAGTCCTTTTTGATACCGGAGCAACACACTCTATAGTTTCTCATTCTTTTGTTAAACATCTAGCGATGACTCCCACATTATTAAAATATACTCTGAATATTATGACTCCTATGGGAAACTCTGTTGTAATCTCTCACGTGTATGAGGATTGTCCGATCCGAGTCGAATCGCTTATTTTTACAGCGGATCTGCTACCTATGCCAATGGAAGATTTTGATGTTATCTTGGGAATGGATTGGTTAACTCGGCATCATGTCACAATTGAGTGTCAGACTCTTCGCATTATGTTTGGAGATCCTCATCATCCTGAACTCATTTATCAGGGGACTAAACCTCGAAAAACTCTTCAAATAATTTCAGCACTTAAGGCTCGCAAATCCTTACTGCACGACTGTGCAGGATTCCTTGCTTCAGTAAAAATTGTATCTTCTGAAGAGCCTAATATTTTCGATTATCCGATTGTTTGCGACTTTCCGGATGTTTTTCCTAAAGAGTTACCTGGACTTCCACCGGATCGCGAGGTGGAATTCACTATTGATCTTATTCCTGGTGCTGAGCCGATTTCCAAGGCACCATACCGTATGGCACCACTTGAACTCAAGGAACTAAAGGAGCAACTACAGGAGTTATTAGATCTTGGATTTATTAGACCAAGTGTCTCGCCTTGGGGTGCACCGGTTCTGTTTGTGAAGAAGAAAGATGGAACTATGAGGCTTTGTATTGACTATCGGGAATTAAATAAGATCACTATTCGAAATCGTTACCCTTTACCTCGTATTGATGACTTATTTGATCAGCTTCAGGGCGCGAAGTGTTTCTCTAAAATTGATTTGAGGTCTGGGTATCATCAGTTGAAGATTAAAAATTCTGACGTTCCGAAATTAGCTTTTCGTACACGATATGGCCACTATGAATTCTTGGTTATGCCGTTTGGGTTAACTAATGCCCCGGCTGTTTTCATGGATCTAATGAACCGTGTATTTTGTGACTATTTGGATAAGTTTGTTATCGTCTTTATTGATGACATTCTTATATATTCTAAGAGTAAGGAAGAGCATGAAGACCATCTTCGTATCGTGCTTGAAACTTTGCGTAAAAAGAAACTTTATGCTAAGTTTTCAAAATGTGAATTTTGGTTGAATCAAGTAGCCTTTCTAGGTCATGTGGTTTCTGCGGATGGTATTATGATGGACCCAGCGAAGATAGAGGCAATCACTAAATGGCCAAGACCTACTTCAGCCACAGAAGTCCGGAGTTTTCTAGGTCTTGCTGGTTACTATCGCAGATTTGTCGAAGGGTTCTCTGTTATTGCCCTACCCCTTACGCAACTGCTAAGGAAAGGGGTTAAATACTCTTGGAACGATGAGCGAGAGAAAAGTTTCGAAGAGCTTAAGAAGAGATTGGTGTCTGCCCCGATTCTTACACTTTCTTCGGGTACAGGTGGATACCAGATTTATAGTGATGCCTCAAAGAAAGGGCTTGGATGTGTGTTGATGCAACACGGAAAGGTCATTGCTTATGCTTCACGACAGTTGAAACCTTATGAGGTTAATTATCCTACACATGACCTTGAGCTTGCTGCTGTGATTTTTGCGTTAAAGATCTGGCGGCACTATCTTTATGGAGAGACTTGTGATATCTTCACCGATCATAAGAGTTTGAAGTATATTTTCACGCAGAAGGAATTAAACATGAGACAAAGGAGATGGTTAGAGCTGTTGAAAGACTATGATGCCAACATTCAGTATCATCCAGAAAAGGCTAATGTAGTAGCTGATGCTCTTAGTCGGAAGAGTTCCGGGATGGTAGCCTCACTCCAGTTACAGCCTCAGATAATTACTGACCTTGAAAGACTGGGTATCGGCTTGCAAATTGGTAAGGGTGACGCATATCTGGCCAGACTTAAGATTGAGCCAGATCTGGTATCTCGGATCAAAGAAGCACAAAAGACGATGGTGAACTTTGGGCAATTGTGCAAAAGTTGGATGATGGACAACAGTCAGAATTCAGAACGGATGAGCGTGGAGTAATTTGGTATAACAAACGTTTTTGTGTGCCTAATGATTCTTCTCTTCGAGAATCGTTATTAGCCGAGGCACACAGTTCTCCGTTCTCTATACATCCTGGATCTACTAAGATGTATCGTGATCTTCGTCAGAACTTCTGGTGGAATGGTATGAAAGAGGACGTGGCAAGATTTGTCAGCAGGTGTCTTACTTGTCAGCAGGTCAAGATTGAGCATCAGAGAGCTAGTGGGTTGCTTCAGCCACTACCTATTCCTGTATGGAAATGGGATGATATTTCCATGGACTTTGTCACAGGGTTACCAAGAACATTCAAGAAAAATGACGCGATATGGGTTGTGGTCGACAGATTGTCAAAGTCGGCTCATTTTCTTCCAATTCAACAGGGATTCTCTGTTAGTAAGCTATCTGAAGTGTTTGCACAAGATATTATCAGACTTCATGGAACTCCAGTCTCTATCGTGTCAGATCGAGATACAAGGTTCACTTCTCGATTCTGGAAAGGTTTGCAAGCTGCGTGGGGTACTAAGTTGAGGTTTAGCACAACATTTCATCCTCAGACAGACGGTCAGTCAGAACGTACTATTCAGACACTCGAGGATATGCTTCGAGCGTGTGCCTTAGAATGGACAGGGAACTGGGATGAGTATTTATGTTTAGTCGAGTTTTCCTACAATAATAGTTGGCAAGCTAGCATTGGCATGGCACCTTTCGAGTTGTTATATGGTCGGAAATGCAGATCGCCAACTTGTTGGGAAGAGGTCGGTGAAAAAGTTATTGAAGGACCCGAGTTGATACAGATTACCAATGAGAAAGTTGCTATTGCTCGAGAAAAGTTAAAGGAAGCCCAGAGTAGACAAAAGAGTTATGCAGATCGACATCGTCGACCTTTGGAGTTTAATGTCGGTGACAAAGTATTTCTACGAGTTTCACCATGTAGAGGGGTACGACGTTTCGGCATCAAAGGGAAGCTCAGTCCAAGATTCATTGGGCCATTTGAAATCTTGGAAAGAGTTGGTGAAGTATCTTATCGATTGGCATTACCACCTCAACTATCACATGTGCATGACGTCTTCCATATATCTCTTTTAAGGGGATACAACTACCATCCACTTCACGTTGTGAATTATCCGTTTCATTTGATTCGTGAAGACTTATCATTCGAAGAAGAACCAGAAGCTATTCTCGATCGACAAGAGCGCATTATGCGCAGAAAGACTATTTTTTTGTTAAAGTATTGTGGAAGAACCATTCTGAGCTCGAAGCTACATGGGAGATGGAAGATGCGATCCGTTCACAATATCCAAATCTTTTTACAGCTTAGTTCTTTGTTTTTAATTTATTTACCATTTGTTACGTTTTGGCTTTGAGCTATGAGGATTTCAGTTTATTAGTTTCTGATTACCACTATCAATTACATGTTTCTATTTATCAGTTTAGTTCCATCTTTGCATCTAAAAGATTATGAGTTATCCCATTCGCTCATAAAATTTTTATCACTCCGTATAGGTTTCGTCATCAACTTCGATCCGTACCTAGCAATTTCGTGGACGAAATTATTTTTAAGGGGAGTAGAATTATAATACCCGGAAAAAAATAATAATAATAAGTATCATTAAAAAAAACAACAATAAAAAAAAATAGGTGAACAAAATGAAAGAATATGTGTAGGCATATATTGAATGAGGTAGTGAAACGTGGCTTCATTCGTATTCATCTAATCCACCTTGCAACCTAGTATCCAATTTAAGAGTTGAATTAGTCTCCTTCTTATTCCCTTAATGACTTTCAAAATTCTTCCATATTCTCCAACTAACTCCCGAGAAGATGGGATAGCAAGTTCACGTACATTCCAATTATATATACTCCATCATTCAACTCTAAATCGCACGTATGAAACCCACAAGAGCCTCACGAAGCCCTTGATTTACATGTTCTATTAAGTCGCTACCGGCGAACACTTGCGCTTTGGATCTTTACACCATCGTGGAACACCCTCGCACCAAACCATCACCACCGATTCATTCGTCTCGGAAACCGACAGGGACCCCATAACACTATCCGGTGTGATATGTGCAGTACGGGGCTCTAATTTGCTTAGTTCTTTGATTGATTACTAAGGTAACTCATTGAACCATCTTATTTGTAAACGAGTATGTACATCATCTGATTTGATCCTTTTTGTTTACCCAAACTGGAGCGTCAACAGTTGATTCGACCACATATATGATTTCGGAGCACCCGTTTGGTTGTTGTCTCGTGATACCGCTCTGCCATACATTCGTGTGCGGCCCTTGCTGTTTCTGAAACGTTTCTGATTGAGGTAAGAACTCCGAAGACTCACTATTGTATATGTGCCACAGATCGACTTAGGAGATTTCGATTATTCCGGTTACTAAAGATACGGATTCCTAATTGTTTTGCTTTTCAATTGTTTGGTTGACTAAGATATGGATTCCTAATTCCTGTCTCATATTTGATTCCCGTTCATCTCTAGTTTTGATTCCTGTCATACATAGTTAGTTTGCTTTTGATTCTTTTATAAGTAGCTAGACTACTTTATATTTCTGAAATTTGTTACCCGAGCTCTCCCTATCTTGGGGGTGACCAAGACACGTTATTGCGGCATCAATAACGTGGCACCAACCGTGACGGTGAGCTGAGATCACGGCGTCTCTATAGGAGGACTCTGAATTTATATTGGCCATCCTGTTATTTTATTATTTTCCTCAGAGGCGTATGGATCGATCCTAGGTTAGTTCTGTATTTCCTAATGGATGGTTGCACACCACTCCGTTTAGGACTCTGGTGAATGGTTTGTGTGTCTGCCCATACTCCATTTCACATTGGTTCACGGGCTCGCTACCTGTGTTCCCTCTGTTCAGTTATTATATGATATGATTATTAGCTCGGGTTATGTTCTTTTTGGTATTGTGTTATTCTGTGTCATCATCATATTTGTTTATTTTTGTTATCTGTTATTCCGTTCACTGAGCGTTATGCTCAGGCGTGCTTTTGTTTTCATGCACGTCAGGTCAGCAGGGCCATCCGGGAGGGGAGTGAAGAGTGGAATTCCGCATAAAGAAGAGTTTATTTAATTTGATGTAATGACTTTTCTGTTGGGTTTAGACTAGTGTTTTCTTTTTGGATATTTAATTTTTAATCGTTATGAACAATGGAATTATGTTTTGGATTTTGATTACCGTGATAGTGACACGTCAGCCTTCTCGGGTTGGGGTGTTACAGAACCCTGATGATCAATGGCTTTTCAAAATAAGTATACATTCAATCGTTACTTTATATAGCATAAATGAGTTCAATTTATGAGTAATATTTCAAACATGAAGTATGATGATTTAAATTTTAGTGGAAAATTAAAGTTGTATTTGTATGTGAATGGGTTTTGCAGGACGCCTATATAAATGCTCATGTATGAATTTCAATGTTTCTTTAGCATTTCCTTCTTTTATATTTTAAATTCATTTAATCATTTGTAAGTTTTTAAGTGTATTAGTCAGAAGGTATATGCATGTGACACTGGCTCTAAATTCGGCATCAAAAATCTTCATTTCTTTTTACTTTTTCTTTCTCCAGAATAGCACCTAATTTAGCATGGTAGCATGCTGATTTCATGTTTCAAGTTGTCGTGAATGTTCTATCAGCGTCTGTTGTTGTTTTTAAAACGTGCACACTTTTTTTGCTTAGCTGACAACATTAAGATGAAGATTTGATCAAACTCTATGCTGAGTTTCTATGACATGAATTAACAAGGTTACATCAATTTGTATTTCCAAAACATAAGTTTATTTATGATAGTGTTGCATAATGCTAAATGAATGATTTTCAGTAACAATTTGAAGTTCAAAATATGCCTACAATGATGAATCATATGCAGCTTACATAAGGTATACTAAAAGAGGTACATATTGCTTAATTCAATACCTTAGATTCATGCAGCTTACAATGTATGTTTAGGGAAGTGGAACATTTATCCTAAATCTGTAGTTTAATAAACACTCACCTATCAATATTTTTTTCTTTTATGCAATTGCTTTGAAACTATATCATATATAGTAGGTGTAAGTTACCAAAAACCAGATTATCAATTGTTTTGTTCAAATCTCCTTTAGAATGTTATTACACTCTTCACTTGCTGCAAAACAAATTAGTAAATGTTCTTCGGAGTTCTCCGTGCAACGCGCGTGGAAAACCCTCGTAATTTATATTAAACGTGGTGGTCGGCTTCTACAATGCCACCACCATCGATCTCCTACCATTTATACGCTTTGCAACTATTGTTTTTGTTTTGAGCAAACCAGATTATATGTGTATGGTTAAGAAAGAAGACATTTCAAAAGTACTTTTGGAGCTAAGTGGTATTTGCATTAACTTATAGCTTGGTGGTTTAAATTTTGGTTCGACCTCAACCACTTGTTATATTTGTTAAGTTATTGTCTTTTTGATAAATTTTAAAAAATGTTATATTGTTTATGGGTAGGATCATTATAGAATCTTTTTTTATTTTCAGAACTACAGAACTATTAAATTAATTAAATGTAAATAAAGTCTGGTGATATTTGAGCTGTTTTACATAGTGTATATCAGACATGAACAATAAACTATGTAAAACAACTAAATATCACCAACTTTAACGTACATATATGTAAATCAACGGTTCGTAATTTACTTAATGGTTCTTTTGGTTTAGAAAATAAAAAGTAATTATGTAATGTTCCTGACTTTATTATTTATTATTTAATTGTACAAACATCAGGAACGTAGATACATCTTTTAATCTTTTTATTAACTAATCTAATACATATTTGATATTGAAATACTAAATTTTAGGTAGGTCATGGTTGTCATGCTTTATAATTTTACTTATATGATTTTTTACGCATGTAACGCGTATTTCTCATAGTGGATATTTATTATAAACAAATTATAACACAACGTGCACATATTAAGATTAATTATTTTTATGATAATGTTCTAACAACTGACTGGTTATTTAAACAAGTTAACAATAAAATATGTTGTTTATATATATACTATTGACTTTGGAGTTGGACTATGGGACCATATTGTATGTTACTTCACTCCACCGGAATGTAACTAATATTCTATTCACAATAAACATTCACATGAAAACCTTTTTTTATTAAGATAAATCATTAAACATACTAAAAAAATTTAAGACATAAAAATAAATTATTATTATTACCCCTACATTAACCCATGACAAGAGGAACAATGATAATTTAAGTATTGTTTTTCCTGCGTAGGGTACAACACGATACTACAGCTCACTCTTTTGTTACTTTGTCATTTTATCTTCCACCTATCTTCATCATACATCAACACCACAAAGGGTTTAGACTCTATGTGATATTTTGTCTTCCACCCACCATCATTGTACAACAAGATTCAAAAAAGAATTTTAGGCCCTCTGTGATATTTCCGATGCCGGTGGTGGTTGCCACTTTGCCGGTTTTCGCTGTTGTACCAGTCAATGATGATGAGGACCACATCTAAGGCTTATTGTTGGTTCCATGAACATCATTGCTTTCGTGGTTGTTATTATCGTTGACCAGTCAATGATGATAAGGACCACATCACTGCTTTTGTGGTTGCTATTATCGTTGCTCTTGGGTATAATGTTTTTTCAATGCTAAGGATGTAGATGATGATGAGCTATGTCTCTTCTGAGACAAACGATTATTTCAATATTAATTGCATTTGACGGATTAATCTGTTGAATATGTTGTTTCTTTGTTTTAGTTCTGAAGAAATATAAGGGCGGTGATGATAAAACCGAAGTAGTATTGGTTGCTTTGGCGTGGCTACTTTTAGCAGCCGTAACTGAGCACCAATTCTGAGCTCGAACGTGACGCTTATTATGTTTCAAGTCGTTTTAGTTTACCCATCACGTGCGCAACACACGCGATAGAAAATACTAGTTATCTATTCAAAACTGGTGTTCGGTATGAACAGTAATATATAATAGATAAATTAAAATGACAAAAAATTTAAATGCTTAATGGAAACATTAAAATATTATTTTTACAAATTATTTAGCATCTATTTAAAACTGGTGTTTAGTAAAGTTCAAATGTTAACCTTTTATTATTGTGATAAGCTTGTTAACTCTTCAAAATCAATTAAAATCATTATAATTTTATGTTAAAATAACATCATTACACATATACAAAAAAGTAAATTACCATTTGCATCCTTGATGTTTGTTCATTTTAACCACTTGCATCCCCGCGGTTTCAAAATTGTCATCTACCCCCTAACGTTTCATTTTTATATCCATTTGTATCCAAAACCTAACACCGTTAGTTATTCCGTTAATTCTTTTATGAAAAAGAATATAATGTCTCTAAGAATTAAAAATAAAATAAAAAAAATGTGAGATCATCCACATCTTCTTTTTCTTTGACCACCATAAACACACACACCTACATTCTCTCTCAAACATAAACACACAACCCACTCCATCACCACCACCCACATCTTCTTCTTATTGTTTACATCCACCAGTCCACCACCACCCACCACCCATCGACGCCACCACCTACACCTTCTTCTTCCTCTTTTCACTACATCCACCACCACTCACCGACTCCACCACAATCGCCCTTCATCACCACAGCAGTCGTCACCCACCACCAATCAGACCCACTGCAAACTCTAATTACAACCGTTCTCATCCATCCCTTCCATTTTCAGATCACAATTTCAAGTTCTCTATTGGTGATGTGGTTGTGGTGGTGATGAAGGAGGTTGTTATGGTGGTGATTGGTAGTTATGGTTATGGTGATAGGGTTGTTGTGGTGGCGGCCGAGTGGTTGTGGCGGTGGTGATGGGGCTGTTATGGTGGCGACCGGGTGGTTGTGGCGGTGGTAATGGGGCTGTTATGGTGGCGACCGGGTGGTTGTGGGGGTGGTGATGGGGCTGTTGTGGTGGCGACCGGATGGTTGTGGCGGTGGTGATGGGGCTGTTATAGTGGCGATCGGGTGGTTGTGGCGATGGTGATGGGGCTGTTGTGTGGCGACCGGGTGGTTGTGGCTGTGGTGATGGGGATGTTGTGTGGCTACCGGGTGGTTGTGACGGTGGTGATGGGGTTGTTGTGGTGGCAACCAGACGGTTGTGGTGGCAACCAAATAGTTGCGGTAGTGATGAGGGTGGTTGTGCTGGTGGTGATTTGAAGAAGAAGAAGATGTTGATGGTAGGACCCACAAGGTTTTTTATATTTATAATGTAATATTAAGGGTAGTTTAGTCTTTTCAAAATAATTTTATCAGAAAATCTAACAGTGTTAATCATTTGGACTCAAATGCAGATAAAAATAAAATATTATAGACTCAAATGAAGATAATATGAAACACTAGGGGGCAGATGACAATTTTAAAACCGTGGGGATGCAAACGGTTAAAATAAAAAAAACGTTAGAGATGCAAATGATAATCTACTCTATACAAAAAATATATTCTTTTTATGTGTATATGTATATTCGTTATAAATTTTGATGTTTTATAATAATTTATTATTTCTATTTATTAGAGTAGGAATATATATTATTTTAACCGTGTTCATATATTTTGTAGGTTATAATGTGACAAAGTGTTCAAATGATAAATTTATAGGAAAAAATCTCTCCGAAGTTTGAATTATGCTATTCTAGTTATGTTATGCTACATATTGGTCCGGCCATCCGGAGTGCCCCCGGGTACTTGGCTAGGGTACCTCGGGTAGGCTGGTTACACCGGCCCGGGTCGATTGAGTAGACTAATCGGGTAGAATATAGAGCTCACCAACCTAAGTGTGAACCCGTAAAAATTGAGTCGTTAAAAAGCTATCATACTGTTGAGGTGGTCGTTCCCCATTAAAAAAATAATACTTACACAATATATATTTATTTTTATAAGTACCCTTTTTGTACCAATAAAAAAATATATCTTTCGCCTACTCATATTTATAACGTTCTTCTACTTACATTTCTAAATTTCTTTACATCAAATGGATCCAAGTAAAAAGCTAATGTCAACCCGCAAACAAACCAAATCAAAGGCATCTCTAGCCAACAATACTAACAATCGCAATACTACACGCTACATCCAAGCACACAAGGCATGCCTATGGAATACGCCTCGGGACATTTCACCTTCGATATACCCGATGGCTCCTCCTTTGATCCGCATGTGTATCGTAAAACACACTCTACCTACCGAAAGCAATCATACCGTGCTCAACCCGCCACATTCATGACTCAGATGAAAATGGAGCTTAAAATGAGAAACCGACAAATGAAGAAGAAGAATACAAGGAGGAGGACGAGGTCAAGGAGATCCCCTTAGGAGGTAAAGGAAAATACGTGAACCGGTCACATCATAAGACTTGGACGCATGCATGCCACGCGTGGAGGTAGACATGCGGTAATGTTGGGTTCATATTTCCGAAGAATCAAACATCGAAAACCTAACAAAAGTCAATTCCTTTTGGGTCGAGTTATTAAATACTTTAAGACTTAAATTCATGATACTCCAAGTGAATAAGAAGTGGATGGAATGACTTGAAGAATAAATTATACAAGTTCAACGACATTCACAACACAATGATATACTTTAATATAAATTGGTTAATTTTATGGCGCCCTATGACAGTCACCGAACCATACCTAACAATAAAAGTTCAAATAAAACGTGATATTACAACAATAAAAGGTTGGTATTACGATTTTTAGGTTTATATTTTACTTTTTCATATTATGTCTCTTTAATGTTATGGCTTCTTAATATTATTTTGTAACACTATTTATTTTAATCAATGAAAATGTTTAATTTTAGTTTTATTCTTTTGTCTAGGATTTTAGGTTATTTCAGGATAAAATTGAAAAACTATCATTTCTTCTGTAGGATACTTAAAGGATAAAAATAAGAAAAACAGATTGTAATTAAAATACTTTTAAAGTAATTTTTGAGACACTTCATAGTTTTCTATTCTAGTTTCCTTATTTAGGCTTTACAAAATTAAATTGTTTTGGGAAATAAAAGAAAACAAGCCGATAGAATTTTGTCTAATCAATTGGTGTTTGGGCTGATGAGTAATCGGCCCACATGGGCAAAAACTTTTTGTTGGTCGGCTGAATTAATTAATTAAAATAAAGTGACAATATTCAATCCTTTTTTTTTCATATTGTTTTACTACACGTGAGCACAATTGGATGTAGGATTTAATTGTGGAAATGTATTCAATCGGACTTATGAACTTATACTAGACATGAATGTGTTTTGGTTGTTGAACAAGTTGAATATATGAGTGGATTCATGTGATTAACATATATATGTGTGCAATGCAAGCTTCTCATGATCACTTTGTGTATCTTTACTTTGACGGCGAGAATCGTTAAAGACCGGATATACGATTGTACGTCTACTAGTGTGTTGATGACTAGTTGTGATGAGTTCGTGGGTCTTTGCTTTATCAGTTAGAATCGTTAAAAGACCATATAATTGAAGTGTCCCTTAATTTTATCTCATATACATGTGTTGAACAAGTCTTCCCTGAATTTGCTTTATCGGTTAAAATCGTTAGAAGACCATGTGTTTGTAGACTTTTAGAGTACTTAATAAATTGAAGTTATATATAGTGCTATCAAAATTGAACAATGTACTCTTTTTCTTATCTATTTGTTTGTCTTTCTTAATTTAATTGCAATTTAGTATTCCATTACTTAAATTCAAACCGATTAACATCCTTAGGGCGTTTGTTTCGTGAAATTTGTTGGAATTGAAATCAGAATTGTAAATTGAATTGAAATTAGAAGGAATTGTATTTGAAACTCAATATTTTTCAAAGGGATTTGAAATTCAATAAAAGAAAATTTAAACTCCAAATGTATTTATAGTGACAAAACACTTATAAATAATGAAATTTATAACCTATTGCCAACTGCCACCACCTCCATGACCACCGATCACCACTGCTACATACCATCGATCGCCGCTGCCGTCACCACCGACAATCGACCACAACCACCAACCGCTCCCAACGATCGCGCCTGTTGCCGGGAAACCAACCGTACCCCAGTGTCGCCACTAACTGATCACGCACGCAGCCCGACGCTGACAGTTGTCGTTGAGCGCGTCTAAAACCGACGTGGTTTCGGCGACGACGGTTGGTTGTCGGTCGCAGGCGCAGTCGGAGGAGACATGAGTTTGTAGGCTGCAGGTGCGGTTAGCGGCAACTATCGATTGTCGACAACGCTGAAAACACGATCCGTCGTTAGCAGGTTTGGGTTGTGGGGGCAGGGCGACAAGCGGGGCAATGAGTGGAGCGTCAAACAGTTATGGGCGATCGGTGGCGGCAGCGATCCGAGGTGGCGGTCGGAGACAGTCGACGAGTGGGGGTGACGACTGTCGGCGATCGGGTGGCGGTGGTAGAGGTCGTGGGCGGCGGCGGTCGGGGTTGCAGCAGTCGATGGTCGGTGGCGGCGACGATCGTGGGCGTGGGGGTCGATAGCGGCGGCAGTCAGAGGTTGGCGGCGTCAGTAGGGTTGGTTGGTGGTGGGCGTGGGTGGTAGGTGGTGGTCCGTGGCAGAGGCAGGGGTCAGTGGAATTTGAAATCCTTCAAAATTTGGAAGGATTTTAAAATCATTTATTTAAAGGAGTTTGAGGGAATTTAATCCAATTTCAATTTCAATTTCAATTTCTTTCGCAACCAAACACGTTAAGAATGAAATTCAAATTCTATTTCCAACGAAACACAATGACCAATGAAATTCAGACTCCAATTCCATTATATTTCTTTAAATACCTAAATACCAAAAGCCCCCTTAGAGTTTTATTTTTCTTAATGAAAAAAAAAACGTTTATACTAACCACATATTCCTTATGGATACGGTACCCTAGCTATCTAGTTTTTTTAAGAGACAAACACACTCCTTCTAAAATCCACCTGCTGCCCATTATATGGGGATTAAACTTGTACCAATTTGATGGGGATAAACACAATTTGCAACTAGGCTATCCACATAGCTACCTAGATTAATTGGGGTTTTGGTTGACTTGAAGAAGGTCATTGATAACAAAAGGATGTGTCAATTTAGGGTCAGGGAGTGGGAGTGGGATATAAGTTAGTTTCGGGTTGAAGAAATTTTCAAAAGGAAGGGAAAACAATGACCTTCGTTAAGTCAACTATAGTTGTACATATGTAACTCGTATTTTAGATAATTATATATTTGTTAATCCTAAGAGAAAAAAGATGATGATAGAACTAGTTAAGTATGTGGGTGTTTGTTTTTTCAGAAAAGCTCTTCTTGAACTCTTTTGTCTGCACCGCGCAGACCACACGCAAACGTTAAGGTCTGCAGAGTGTTTATTAATTTTGGAAGACTTTTTATTAAAAAAAGTCTGCGCGAGGTCTGCATGGTGCAGACTTGACACAAGTAAAAGATTAAACACCATCAGCCACCACCACCCATGTCCTCCACCACCACCACCACTGTCCACTACCACCGTCCGCCACCACCACCGTCCGCCTCCACCACCGTCCGCCACCACCACCACCCACCATCTACCATCACCACCACCGTCCAGTACCGTCGTATACCACCACCAGTTGATTTTAGTAGTCTGTAGATGTTAAAAAACAGACATTCTTTTTGTTGCAAACTGCAGAGGTTTGGTCCACCTCTTCTCTTGCAAATGTATGCAGATGTGGTTCGCAGACTGCAGAAATTTTGCTGCAGAAAACACAAACATCACCTATATGTAACATATCAATTATTTTATGAATTAAATATACGTAGTTATAGTTGTAAACATGTAAGTTGTAGTTACACGTATTATGGATTAATTTTTTTTATGACAACATGTGATTTATCTTATGATTGCTCCCTACTGTAAATAGTTTTGCAATAGTTCCCATGACCGTTTCACATTTGATCCTTTTTCAACCAATTTTATGAATGCATTTACCATATCAAATGAAAACTGCTAAACATTTGAACAGTGTTTTATTTTCTCTCTTAATTGTTTTGGTTACACATGTTACCTGTTTTACATAAACTAGTATTTGTGCTCGAGCGATACGACATTGTTGTCTTTAAGTTGTATAAATTAAAGAGATTCTTAGTGAGGGTGTTAAATTGTGAAAAAAATTAATGTCCAAACGTTAACACAAACATACACGTTGTAGATGAGGTGATGTTCGGAACTTCATGAAAAAACAAAACATTGATGTAAACCCAAGTGACGCGATGAGGAGTTGGTATTGTTTGATATTTTTATAATAATGTTAATAAAATCACCACATCACAACGAATAATTATTTAAAGGAACAAAAAGAATTCACAAACAATGAAAAAAAAACCCGACACACCCTACTTTGAAGGCTTGCACATTTATGCTTTTGATTAAATGTATATTATCAAGACAATCCGATTTTGAATTTGTACGTCTTAGTAGTACACTTAGAATTTTTAAAATATCAGGTTTTAAAAGTTTTAGTAGAGAAAAATAAGTGTTTGTGAGTGTAATATGTGTCATCTTCCGTTGGTTCAAGAATGAAATAAAAAAACATATGACAAACCAATGTTTTCAAAACCGGATCGAAAATCGAACCAGCATCCTTATCGGTTCATTGGTTGGACCGGTAGTTAAGAACCGGTAACTTTATAAAAAATATATTTAAATATTTAAAATAAATATACATATACAATCAACTAAATCCTAAAGATTGAAACACAAGCATATTTAATGTACAAATTATTGGCCCTAAATAAACCTTAGGCCTTTGTGTAATGACCGACCCATCAAACATTAGGTTTAATGTTTAAATATGGTTCATTTTGTTATCAACGACTTTAACTTCACCAAGATTAGGGTTTATGTTCTTCTCCTTATTTGTGCTCTCACCACAAATCATCATCCAGAATCTCTTAAACTTATTCCATGTGTGATTTCTCTTTCACCATTTCGACCACTTCGTTCTCTCATTAAATCCATTCATGTTGTCACAAGTCTGGATCTGGACTGTTTGAAGCCTCGTGCAATTGACGTCTGCTTGTTTGGTGTCATTGATTGAAGAATCACGCTGAAACTACAGTTCCAAGTCTAGATCTAGAAATTAGCATGAAAGAGGAGAAGTTTGGGCTTTCCGGTTCGACCATCATTCCTAATTCCCGGTTTGACCGCTAGCTCGGTACCAACCGGCCGGTCACGTCAACACTAAACGAGTCAGACTAGATCGGACCGCCCTCCTTACCGAATCCCGGTTGGACCGGCAGGTCCGATCTAGGCATGAAAATACTGTGACAAACTATAGGGTTTTAATCTCTACTTATATGCTATATAATAAAAGAAAATTATGTTTAAGGATACATGCTAACTTTCAGTGAAGCCTAAATTTTTATTCTACATCTCTCTTCTCTCTCCTACTAAATGAAATGATTTTACATAAGTAACTAAATAATTAAATAACCAAAATATAAATATTTTTATTCTAATAAATTATTAAAACAATATATTAAATAATAAGATTTCAATTATATTTTATCTTAAAATATAATTTTATAATTCTTGATTTTTATTATTTGTTATTTATATTTTTTTAATTTTTATTTATTATTTCATCAATGGCTAATGACATGTAATTTAAATTTTTTTAATAAAGTCTAATAATTTTAATATATTAATTTTTTTCAAAACATTGTAATACATTAGTTTATAACCTAGTGACATATATGTCTCTTGATGAGACCAAAGAATTAGCAAAATAAGGATAGTGTATAGGAAGTTCTACCTTGTGAGGTAAATAATTTTATAAATGTTAGTATGTAAACGGTGGTAGAGCTTGAATAAGTATAAGGAGGGGGTGGGGGGACGAAAATCACGAGATTTAAGTTTGCGGTTTTCATAAATATAAATATGATGACGAGAACACGACTTTCTTTTTTTAATAATGCCAAACATTGCAAATCTAACATGTAACACTTTAAACCATGTACCCTAGTTATCTAAACGAGTTTATAATCAGTTGTAAACATATAATAAAATGTTTAAACACGGTGCAATAATTGAGCGTTACATATGTTGTAAACGAGTTGGCTAGCTAGTTGACCTTGTAAATTATTTTAAATTTATTATTCTAATTTAAAATGGATTTATGAATTGGTCAATTGAACTAAACAGATTAAAGATCAAGCTAAACATGATTCGTTAATTAAACAAGTTAAAACATGCCAATCCAAACACTACTTATTTATTAAAGAGAAAACTATATAAATAGTCCATGTGGTTTGATCAAATTACATATTTGATCCCAAGACTTTAAAATTGTAAAACTAGTCCAAACTTGTGTAGTTATTGCCAGTTTAGTCCCCAATTTTTGAAAATTTGCAAAGTTAGTCCAAATTCTTATGTGAGCATTGTAATTTTGGTCCTAAAATTAATATTAAAAGTTAGTCCAAACTTTTAAAAATATATAAAACTAAATGAATTAATGTCAGGGATCAAATATGCAATAACTTTACAAAAGTTTGGACTAAATTTATAATTTTTAAAGTTTAATAAACAAATATACAATTTGATCAAACCACATAAACCATTTATACAATTTTCTCTTTATTAACACAAGCGAAAAATATCAACCTTAGAGCATTCACACTAGTATCCTCATCCTCATCCCCATATTTACACTAAAATCATAAATTTTTACCATCTCTTTCAATTAAATAATACTTTTTTGTATCTTTATTATTAACTTTTCTTTCACCTACACTCACAATCACTTTTAAAAATTTTAAAAATTTATGGGGTTTATATCTTATTTCACCATATATGAAGAATCACGATACAATCCCATAAATTTTCTCTATTATTCACTCACAACCACTCACAATTATCATTAATAATATAGGATATACTAAAATCAAAATGAGGCTGAATCAAAATGGGGCTGAATGCTAAAGATGCCACCCCTAAAATTAATAAAGTGTATCAAATGCAATAATACAAATGAAAATATAGAATAAAAAGGGATTATAAAACTAAAAACCATCTTCTACCACAAATTTTGCCATGTCAATCAAAACGTTACAAACCTCACATTTGAGGTGCTAGTTGCATTTAGATAATGCTATGAAATCCATATCCACAACTAGACCATAGGTTAACTGACACGTGTCAGCATGAAATCACCAGATGATGAATGATGGTCGTTAATATCATCACATCATGTCCATTAAAGCATTTCTTGATTTAGAGGCAGAAAATCAAGAAAACTGCAAACACCATAGAGAACAATGGCAACCACAGTGATGTCTTCTTCATTGAACCTCAAGCCTTCATCTTCATTTGTTGCAGTGAAGGGTCTACCTTCTCTTCCCTCAAAAACTCCATTTAGGGTTTATGCCAGTGGTGTCAAGAAGATCAAAACTGACAAACCCTACGGTTATTATATTTTCTCTCTCACTCTCTCATTAATTAGTTTTATCCAGTGCCGTTTATGAGTCGAACCGAGCCGAGACAGGCTCGGCTCGATTTGTAAACAAGTCGAGCTGAGATGGCTTGCTTGTAAACACGACTTGTTAACGTATGTGTAACAAGTAAAAACGAACCCACTAATCAAGTCTAAATTTTTAGACTTAGATTGTTTTAATCGGAACCATGTAAAATAAGCTATTGAGTTTTAAATGCTTATTAATTTATTAGGTTTTTAAGACATATAATTACTAATAAAGTTTATAAATTTTTTAGATATGTTAATCGACGCCTGGTACGTAAGTTATAAAAAAATACTTCTTGAGCCACCAGCAAGTTTAAGCTCTTAGCCTTGCTTGTATACGAAGTAATAAAATAATTTTAGTCGAGCTGGCTTGATTTGTAAACATGCCGATCTAAGCTGGTTATTAGGTTTGTGAACTATTCGAGTCAAGCTGGTTTGGTTTCTAAACGAGCTGATTTCGAGCGGTTTTCTCCAATCGTGCTTTGAATATAGGCTATTTGAACAACCCTAGTTGATATTCCTTTTTTTTTATACCAGGCGTTAACGGCGGGATGGCATTGAGGGATGGCGTAGACGCATCCGGAAGGAAGCCAAAGGTTTTGTGTCTTTCTACTTTCGTCTTTAATGATTTCGTCGAGAACTCGATCAATTTAAGGCTAAATTTGATTGCAAATTGTGATTCAGGGAAAGGGTGTTTACCAATATGTTGATAAGTATGGTGCTAATGTTGATGGATACAGGTATTATTTCATAAATCTACTACTAGTTTTTGCTTTTGTTTTTCATTTTCATTGTAATATTATTAAGTGATCATCTGATGAACATGATTAATGACATTTTATGGTCAACAGTCCTATCTACAATGAAGATGAATGGTCTCCAAGTGGTGATGTCTATGTTGGTGGTGAGTAATCTATTCTTACATTTTAATACGTTATAAAGTTTCAGATCAACCCAATCCGCACCCAATTTGATCTTTTGAAACTAAACCGTAGAAATAATCAACACCAGACCGTAAATATCGTAGTAGAAACTTATACGCATAGGCTAACTCTTAGTTACGCGATAAAACGCAGGTAAAACTGGTTTGTTGATATGGGCAATCACCCTAGCAGGCATTCTAGGAGGAGGTGCACTTCTTGTTTACAGCACAAGTGCATTGGCACAGTAATTGGGTCTCCATCTTGTTACTACCGCGTAATATATTGTTTAGAATATCATGTACAATACAAGAACAAACTATCGATCAACCTTGTATCGGCTACCACTTTCTAAGCTTTCATGAAAGTACGTGATACGCTATTCTAAATGACATCTTTTTGCAGTTATTTGTACGTCTCTAAATCTGGCATAATTACTATGTAAGTAGGATATTACTGAGTATGTTTGTTTGTGTAATTCTGACATAGTCGTAATTAGACTTAGTTTTTATATGTATAGTGAGAGTACATACATAGCATGTTGCTTGCACTCAAATTACCTTGTTATAAATGCCCAAAACACAAGCACAACAACATAATTTGATAAGTGACTATAAGAAGTGCTAAAACTTCTTAATGAAATGTGGATGGCAAATGAAAGTGGAGAACCCAAGAAAAGAAGAAATGACATGAAACGACATGGCGTTCGAGAATTTAGAATCAACATCGATTGCATTGTTACATTGGCTTTAGTGTTTGGGCCTTAGCTTGGCGAGATTCGACTTATTGAGCCTGATCTAGCGCTCACCACCTCCTTCGTATATATGTATGCTTGTATATGAGATTTATCTATATGGTTAATACACATTTTATCGTTAGGCTTCGGATGTTACAACCTTAGACCCCTTCTAACGAGTTATCTTCATGTTGCAACTAACCATTCAAAGACTTGACACACTAGATCCAATGTATAGTGTGGTGTAGTATACAAATTGAGTTAAAAAATTTAGAAAAGCCGGAATTAATAGTTTAACAATTTTACAAACCAGTGAAAACTAGTCTCATTCCTCCAGTTTGATGCTTATGGTTTAATCTAATTTTGTTATTTGTAACTAGTGAACATTAATTAATAACTTGGTAAAATTTACAGATAAAACCTCGAAAACAACTGAAGTTGGTAGACTATGTTTTTATGGATCGCGGTGCCCATTCAAAATCCTTAGTAGGAGTCTCTTGAGAGACTTTTCAGACGTTTTACCACTAGGTTAGCTTCTTATAGTTAATTGGTAGACCAAATAACTGTGTTTGGTCATAGGTTGCCTTCTAACCGGGACTAAGATTCTTATTTAGACTTTTCACATACAAATAAACTTATAAACCTAATCTATTATCAATCCATTCTTTTTGTATTGTCATTATTTTCATAATTTCTTTCTCTTATATAATTACTCTTATGTTTAAAAACTAGCTTTAGTAAACCCGTGTATTACACGGGTTAAACAAATAAAATATTAAATGGAATAAAAAGTGATAATTTTAAAACGATATACCAAGACATGATATTATTAGAACTACGTATGAGTAATAACTATAAGTAATAAAATAATAATATGAACTTTTTAATTTTTTGAAATTTTTTTAATTTTTTTAAAGATAAATTAAACATTTTGTTTCAAAATAACATTTTTAAAAATTTCCTTACTATAACTCTCTAGTTTAATTTTTTAATAAAATATATACTTTAGAAAAATCAATTTTAAAATATTACGTAAAAGTAGTTTGATTTTTTAGAAAAATGTTTTTTATAAATGATCTTTTTCTTAATTTATTGAAAGCCTAATTATAATGTAAAAATATATAAATAATATTATTAGTAATTAATGCAGTTATTTAATAGCAGAAAAAACGAGAAAATTTTGATTACAATGAATGTGATGCTGACACGTGGTACCTCCATTTACCTTTTTATTAGAGTAGGAATATAACAAAGATGTATATTGTTTTCCATGTGTTATATACATCAAGGCACACATTGTTTCCGCGTGTGCTATGCTCATATGTGGGTAACTTACAGACTACTGATATAGTTACAACATTCTCATCTCTTCTCTTTTGTTTCCTTATGTAGTGCCACAATTCTTTTGCGAGTTATTTCTAATTCTTAACTCACCTCTTCTCTCAATTGGGTTGAACCGCGACTAAGCCGACTCAATGGGTTGAACGGCTTGTAGCCGACTATTAGAGTATTCTCGTCGGCTTGGCGTGCAATAAGAGCTCATGAGTAGGAAATCACCAGTAGGAAACTACTCAACTTTTCAGTGAGCATTAATATATATATGATCCTACTATATAAGTAGAATCTTCTTACTCTAATAAAAAGGTATCTTAAGATGACACATGTCAACACCACAATCATCCTCATCAAAATTTTCCCGCCTCTCTTTCCTATTAAATAATTACCTTAATTACTAATAATATTATTTAATATTTTTTTAAATTTAATAAATTAAGAAAGAGATCTATTTATTAATGTTATCTCTAATTAAGAAAAATTTTAAACAAATTTTTTTAAAAATAATATAACTGTTTTATTACTTATAGTCATTTCTTATATATAATTACAGTCATATCATATCTTATAATATCATTTTATAATAAATTTTATTATATTAATATTTTGTTTATTCACCCCGTGTAACACACGGGTTTACTAAAGCTAGTTTACTAAATATACTTTTAGTTGATACTTATTTGGTAACTCAGTATGATTCTATATATCAAGATAACAAGTTAATTACCTTATTTGTAGTTCATATATCTTTAGAATTTCTAGGTAGGTGTAAACACATTTTTTTTCTAAACAAAATCAATTTTACACCATTCTTATTAAACCCAATACGCTATTTAACTCGGGTTTCTTATACAAGTTTTCAAACATAATATTAAGAAAATAACTATAATAGAGTAAATCAATAAACTTCAAAAGTTTGATAGAGGGTGTTGGGTGGCACCCGTGACAACCTTTACCAAAGTGTTGAAATTTTGAGCAGAACTCCCATTTGGTCCAAGTACCTTATGAGCAAGACCTTTAAGTGCTTCAATTCTCTCGTCGCGACTTTTAGACGACGAGAGAATCTGTTCCAAAGCACAACGAGTTGCATGCTTCGTGAAATTCCCGCCTTGGATTTTCATCCCAATTCCCCATATCTCGACCATCCGAGAATTTATATGATGATCCCCAAAAAACGGCCTACATATCATCGGGACACCGGCTCCTAGACTCTCCAACACCGAGGTCCATCCACCGTGTGTTACAAACACCCCTATTGCAACATGATTTAATACTTGATCTTGTGGAGCCCAAGGTACAACTTTCCCAATCCCATTAGTGCTTGTTCTCTCCAAGAAACCTTTTGGCAAATGATCGATGCACTCTTTGTTTATCGACCAAAGAAACGGGGTTTTGGTCTCTTCGAGCGCTTCAGCCAACTCGACAAGCTCGTGAGGCGGAGGCTTGCATGCCCTACCAAAGGAAATGTAGGCAACTTCTCTTGTCTTTTGATTATCTAACCATGAAATGCAAGAATATTCATCAAGTTTGAATGGTGTTTTTTCTTTGGATATGAGATTGAAGGGACCAATGTTGAGGAAGTTGTTCAACTTTGAAGAGAGGTTTTCGGTTAGATCATGGTCTAGTTCTTGGAATGAGTTTATGGGAACCGCGGTTGCTTTGGCTAGGTTTTTTCCCATTTTATGTAGCATGGTTGCGAATGGTGATTCGAGGTCTCCCAAGACGACTCCACTTGGTAAGTCACCTAGTCGAATTGCTTCGAGTCCGGGGATCAAGTCGTCAATTTCTTGGTTGGGTCCTGTAGAACCTATGAACACAAATGTTGGTGCAACAAAAATATATGATTTTGGTCATTCAAACAAGAAAAAGAACAACCAAATGATAAGAAATCTCACATATGTATAGGGATGATAATGGGACATCTATGAGTAATTCTAACTCCATATCCCATAAAAATGTTATGGTTCATACCTGCGCCAAAACCTATTTGGTATGTATTATGTATTTACTCATAGGCATACCCATGGGTAATCAGATATACCCATTAGTGTTATAGAAAATACCAGTTGAAATCCTAAAATTAAAGACTAAAAAGATATAAAATAGGCTAAATTACTACAACCATGCCAAAAAATATCATGCTTTTTAAAGGTAACTACGATTTTCCCCCGCGCTATGCAGCGGAAGTTTTATCGTTTTTCTCCGAGCTACGCAACATGATTTTGGTCTTTATCTTCTAAACTTGCCAAAAACCATAAAAACAAATACCGAATCGGAAAACATATAAAGCAGGAATATCAAATCCAGTACAGATAATACCAATGTCTTCATTGATGTTTTTCGCTAAAAATTGATTCGGTTCGTCAATATAATAATGCTTAAATAATAATGCAACCAAAAGGGCTAAACTAGTGGATTTATATTATATTTTTTAGAAATATAGGGGACCAAAAATGACATTTCACAAAAAAAATCAAATGTCAAAAGAAAAAGAGTTACTTTTGTTGCAAAAATCTCAACCCACAAACTTAGTGGCCCTCAACTAAAAAGACAAACTTGTGTGGTCAAAACATAAGAACATGAAACTCTACTGTAGCACAAAAGTTCCTTTTTAATATAGAACTAGAATTTAATACGCCACGTGTTGCAGTGGCATCAGACGCAACATGATAAAGTATAGACTACAGTCGACTCGACTCGTTTTCAAACTAAGTTTATGTCAAATGTAAAGTAATTAACTCGAAATTATACCATTAAATGAATACGTATTATACTTTAATTTAAAGATAAATATAAAAGAGTTAAATTAAAAAAAAGTCACACTTGCAACAACACCTATCTTAAGAATGAAAACTATTTTACGTGTTTACAAATTTGTAATAAGTTAGTGTCTTGTATAAAAATGATTACAGAATTCAGATTAATAAAACTTATAATATACGGTTTGTAATTTCCATGACTTTTTACAATACATGAGGCATGATCATTTTACACCTACACTAGAGATAGAATTTCTAATAAGTTTTTGTTCGTTTATCGAGATATATGGTAAAACCCGGCGCTCAAACAACATTTAGCTTCCGGTAGGACTCGAACTCCCCGACAACAGTTTTGGTAGGGGTTAAAGTGGTGTGCTCTCCCCAACCAAAGGTTATGGATTCTTGATAGGGACAACTCTTAGATTATTTAGATGTTGCCTATTCTATCTTAGCTATCCTAAGAGTTGCCGTTAAAAGAAAAAAATATGATAGTCTGAATTAAATACGGTAACACCGGTGCATGTGTTGTCACCATTAATGCTTGGTAGACCACGTATATTAAATATTATATTTTTAGTGTTACGTAAATTAAGTCTTTCTAATATGAGCATGGGTGGTACAAGACTTGTAATTACACAATGTTGTTTTCTCGTTAATTACACAATTTTTCTTAATTAATTATTATAGAGGGGTCATCATGAAAAGACTCGTGAAGTGTTGGCGTGATTTTTTTTATTAAAAGCAATTAATTTTTTCAGATAATTAATCATCTTTTGTTACTGTGTTGTCATTCTTGGGTAGAAATTAGATAAGTTACAATTAGCAACTTAGTCAGTCAATCATGGATATGTCATATTTGTTATCTGTATCGCTTATACCGTCAAATTATATTTCACAAACTAACACCTTTTTTTGGTGGATCGCAAGAATAAGTGTGACGAGTGACTTACTAAAATAGTATGCTAACACGAATCCTGACACACTAATTATTGACCAATACTGATCTTTATAATCTCATTTTTGGTGAGCCCGGTTCTTCAAATATCGAGAGATCTCGCACTCCTCGTCCTGACCTAGAGGTACGCAATTATTTTTATATAATATATTTCATATATCATAGGAAATAAACTTGTTATTTGTTTAATGTTTGTAAATTGTTATCTAAAATGAAAAACTAGGAGTGTGGGAACAAAACATGATATTGGACACAAAGTTGGAGTCACTAAATAAGAGACGGGATGTTGACTCGAATATATATGACGCAACTATTCCAATAAATCATTAAAGAATTGTTTGGCTAAACAATAGTTAGGCAGCACCCCAAGATCTTAGCTATTTTTCATATTTCTACAAACAAACATTGTGTTTTATATGTATAGTATTAAGTAAACTGTATATTACACATGTTGAATAAATTAAATATTAAATACATTAAAAAACGTTTAATTGTATAACGATATTTTAAGATAACATATGGTTGAAATTACGTATGAGTAAGAACTATTAGTAATAAAATAATGATATAATATTTTTTAAAATTTCTTTTTTGTTTTTCAAAAAACTAAACTTGTTGTTTTAAAACAAACCGTTTTTTAGAAAGATATCACTTTTAAAAACATCCTTATTGTAACTCTTAGTTTTAATTATTATTTTTGTTTATAAAAATTATACTTTTAAAAATATTTTTTTATTTTTAGAAAATTTTGATGTTTTAGAAAACTTTTAAGTGTATAAGAATTTATTTATTTAGAAATAACATTAATAAATAGATCTCTTTCTTAACTAATAAAACTATTTGTAATTCTAAAAAGAATAAGATAATATTATTAGTAATTAACGTAATTATTTAATAGAAGAGAGAAAATAAAAAAATTTTGATGAGAAGAAATGTGATGTTGCCAATATTTTTCTTAGTTATTTTATTAAAATAAAAAGATTAAACTTTTTTTTTGTTTATGCTATATTTTTTATATTTCCATTACATTTATTTACGTTTATAAAAAAATAAAATATTAAAATAAATAAAGTTTTATGATTTTAATTATTAATATAAATATAATTAAAGCCGGAAAAACTCATTTGTAAAAAACTAATCAAGTAATAAAATCCGTTGGTAAACCATTGATAAAATACCATGGTAACATTCTTGTAATACGTAGGTCAATAATCACCTTTACTAGCTAGTGGATGATTGTTGGTGAAACTATTTACGTTTTAGTTGTGGGTTTTTAATTGCAATTTGTATCACTATTTATAAGCCTTCTATGATAACGAAATGATGAATCTTTTGACGTGAGTTATCTCTAAAGTCTAAACCGATTTGTATTGAATACATGAGTTTTTGTTGGTTATCTTTTTATATATTAAGTGAGTTCCATTATAATCTCCATTAGTTGGTATCAACACAGAGTTTTTTGAACGTGATAACATGGGATTTTAAGGGTATCTTTTCATATTTGTAAGTTTGATGTGTGAGTATTTTGTACTTTTGTTATAAATGATTTACTATTGAAAAATATTATATTGATATTATATGTGTGTGTGTGTTAAAAATGTGTAAATATACCTATGAGTTGAGCACATTTTTGCCTGATGTGATCAGTATAAAAATGTGCAGCCAAAGAACAAGTTCCTGCAGGCCAAAATGCCACCCATGGTATGTTCATCTCCGCCGCGATATCACCCGAAAACCCAAGAAAAGCATCCACCACCAGACAACTAATCTTCATTCCGGTGTCCATCTCCGCCACTCGAACACCCTTCTTCAACTCCTCCTCCGCCACCGCCAGAAACAAGTTAATATCCTCATGAGGCTTTCCCACAAACACATAATCCTTCGGTATGCCGTTTGATACATCATACCACAATATGTTGTTGCAAGTGAGCTCAGAGAACAAAGCTCGGTTAGATGTTTTAGTGTTAAAGAAGGAGAAAACCACCGAAGGCGCGACATAAGCTAGTCGACGAATGAGGGTTAGGAGGATAGCAGGGTGTGAGGCAAAAGGGAATGCAAACACTCCAACATGTTTCTCCCATATTTTGCTGGTGATATCCATTTGGTTATTTTGATTCGCTCGTTATGGTAAGAAAGGCGTTGTTGATATCAAGTGATCGATTATGAACAAGTGAATTTATAGATGGCCGCGTGACCAACAAATTGACTCATCAAATGAATTAAAGATGGCCACGTGACCAACAAATAATTGGCTCGTTGAATGAACTGTACGCGATTTTTTATTATTGACAAACACACACTCTCTACTTTACATATAAAACGTCACGCACGTATTTTGTAGGATTTAAACCCACGACTTTTGGCTGGGGAGTACATCAATAGTTTTTACATTTTGTATTCAATTCAATCATATGCGGTAATTTTGTACACAATCTTAAACATGACACGAACATAAGAACTATTAGGTATAATATAGTGGTTTATCAAACCTAAACAGTGATAAACAATGAGTTGACATTTTAAACCTATTTTAAGTTTGAGGGTTTAAAAAGTTCTTAATTGGATATGAGGATGTTTTATTTGAAAAAAAATGTTAACATCTAATATATGATATTTAGAATTTTAATTTTTACTCGAAATAATAATTGTCATAATTGAAATTAATTTTCTTTATTAAATATTAACCAACAATTTGTTTACGGCACTTTTATTCATTACATATATGTAATCTCCTGTTTTCAGGACACCGCAAAGTTAGATTTACGCGCTACATTCATAGTTCTCAAACTGAAATTTCATTAAACATAAGCAACATGATATTTAAGGTATTGTTTACATTCGTATTTTTACATTCGTGTTTTTACATAATGAACTAAATCTTTAGATCAATGCCACACTATCAGTCTTTCATCTCATAGTGCATGTACTATATCTTTATCATAATTTGCTTTATCATCATTCTGTAACTTTACTTTATATTTTCTTTATCATGAGTTTATACATGTATAATCTTTAGTTGGTATGCAATACTCCTTTAACTATTAGTTGCACTAAATGCAAGAATCATGTTGCTTGCAACGAACAAAAGACTTCTTTCGCTTACCATTATGCGAGACTGATATGCCGATGTTTGAAATATGTCAATACATCTATACTTTGAAGACTTCTTTAGCATATTTTATCGTTCACGGTAGTGTTTTAGCACGATAACCATTCTTGGAACACTATTCAAGTTTCTTTATCATTTCACATGTAAGATTATGGCTTAAAGCCTGTTTTATTGTTCTTTTCTTTAGCTTGATTTATCTATAGTCAATCTTTAGTTCTTTATCAAACTTTACAATATACTTTGTGACTTTATCATATTTTTATTATGTAACACATTATATTGTGCTATGTCGTAGACTTAAAGCGACAAAACTATGTCGTCGGCAAGGTAGATCTAAAATAACGACAAGTCATCGACAAGAAAAATCTATGTGGTTGGGAACGAGGCGTCGGGAGAAAAGTGAAAAGATGTGTTGTGTACATCCAACTCACAATATAGTAAAATCCAAGAAAATATTTGCCTGATGCAATAAGAGATAAATAATCTAAAACGTGTGAGTTAGCTTGGTAATGAAAGTGAAAGTGATGATGATTCTTAGTTAGCTTGGTTTATTTGTATTACTTATTTTAAATATTTTGATTACAGTAATTTGTATTAGAAATCAAACGTTATTTAAATTATGAAATATTACAGTTTTTTTAATATATCTGGTTAATAAAAAACTTAAGAGAAATATAAAAAGAGCACAAAAAAACTATTTTTAGGCTTGACCTATGGCTACGACAATTCGTCACTATAGGTCAAAGTATAACCTCTTATATATGTATTTAAAGTCAAAAATTAACTTTTGGGGTGATTCTGGATGACATGTTGGGTCGATAGATGAAATCCTATATATTAAATATTTATATTTTACCATAGGTAAAATTGTGGAACGATCTTATGGTGATGGCTTTTTACCCTATAGTGACGAAGCAATAATGACGAACCCTTTCTCGACGACATGTCATTGCTATAAGTTATCCCGACGACCTATGGGGTGCATAGTGGCTACATCCGCCGTTTGAAAATGGCCATATTCTTCTAGTGCACTAAGTAATATGATAATGCTCATATATATGTTTACAAATAAACTTTGAACAAGACGACCTAAAACACGACACAAATTGAAGTGTTCTTTGCTATATTTGATATATTTCACATGAATAAATAAAAAGGCTATGTTTTATTCAACTATTCAATCCAACTATTCGCAATCTGGATACTTTAAACCACCAACCCAACCGACAATTTCATTCATGTCGCTATTGAAGAATGAAAATATATAAAACATGAAAAATAAATTTATTAGATATGACTTCCCAACTACACTAAAGCATTAATGATTCATTGGTCAATACAATTTAATGGGACAAAAAATTATATATATTCTAATTACTAAATATAATGGGCTGTTTGATTACTGCTGACTGAGTAAGATCTGACTGAGTCAGAAGCTGACCCAGTAAGAAGTTCTGATTGGGTCTGCATCTGACTAAAACTTGACTGTTTGATTTAGTATCTGACTGACTTTGCTGAATAAGAAAAATAACCGTATTGTCCCGTTTGTTTAATTGATGTCAATCGAACTCTATCGGTGAATCTACAACAACATGATGAGAAGCTTCCATTATGTTCTAAAATGATAAGAGAAATAAAGTGAGAGCTCAAAATCAAAATAAATGGCTCATATCACCTCAAAATCCTCCGCTCGATAACACCACAAATTCCTCAAAACCCCTCATCAAACCCACCTCCCTACTCCTCCCCAAATCCACCACCACCACAATCTCTGCTAGAACCACCGTCGCCGGAGCATTCTTCTTCGCCTTGAGCTGCGCAGGGGGGGTCGAAGAGCAAGGAGTTCGTCACGCAGGGAGCTGGTCGCGCAGGGGGGGGGGGGGGGGGGGGCTGGTCGCGCTGGGGGCTGGTCGGTGGTCGCGCAAGGAGGGTGGGTAGGGTGGTGGCCGTCGGTGGTCACTCGGTGGTCTGGGTCAGCTTTGTTCAATTTCAGGTCCGAGTCAGCTACTTGGACCCGGTCAGCAGGAAACAAAATGCATATCAAACGGGCTGACCCGCTGACCGAGTCAGCCAGCCAGCCGGGTCAGCCCGGTCAGCCGCAATCAAACACCCCCTAAGTATTTGTATGCATATCGTACAACTATATAATTTTTTATTTTATACTTAATACTTTTACATCTTTTATAATTTAACCCTATAAAATTCCACTTTCAACTTTATTACCCTATATTTTTCATCTCTAACAAAATTTTGATTTACGTTTCGTTCTAAATTTTGAGAGTAACACTTCGTAAAACGCACGTATGTTTAACGTTGTTACGCCTATTTCTTCGCGTTTAGCGGCCCCGTCGCAACGTGCGGGTGGTCCTAGTTCGACTTAGTTATTTTGTTTTTATTGTTTTATGTTTCACGTGTATGGTTTAATATTTTTACGCCTATTCTTACGTTCAGTTTTATTTTTTCATTTTTATTTCTTTTTCAATACGAGTTTTTTTCGGTGGTTGCTGACCGCTAACGGTGATGTGGATATTGGTGCTACTTGGCATGATTTTACGGCCCCCGCCGCAACGCGGGGGGCTTAGTACTAGTTAGATTTATTTAGCAAAGTTTACCTTTTCAGGTTTCACGTGAAAAAAGTGAGCTCAATCAAATGTTCAATCTTTGACATTACCATGTGCTAGCCGCACCAAGATGCTAACAATCTCATATTTGCTCAAATTCATTTAGATGCATAGAAATTCATCACCATGGCTTCTTAAAACTACAAAATCAAACGATCGTAACTCTAGTCTTGAACAAAAAAAATAAAATTAAGGTTGCTATCATGACCTAACCCTAGAAGCTTTGTGAAAAAACAAATCCTATGTTATGAAAGGAAGACAAAGGGTTGAGAAATTCACCCGATTAAGATGTTGGTGATGACGGTTCTAAAGACAAATGTTTTTTCAAATTCAACACGTATCATTTATTCTTTAGGCACCAAGTGTTCTTACAGTCGATTTCAAAGCTAGTTCATAGAGACGGAGAGGGAGAGATGGTGAGGTCGAAGATGGTTGTGATGTGTGCAAAGGGCGGTCGAGAGTAGAAGGTGGTGATGGTGTCGCGGACGGGAGAGAGGGGAGATTTTGATTTAATAACATTTATATGAATATCCAACTTTTTTAAAACAATTTTATCGAGTATAGATGAGACTAGCAAGATGCAAGGCCGGTCCTAGAGGGGGGCAAGGCGAGCAACCGCTCAGGGCCCGATCACTAGGGGGATCTGGAATTTTATATATATAGGATAATCATCATTTTAGAACTCGTAAATTAGAAGAGCCTCCTAATTCGCTTAAGTAAGTAATTAAATAACATCATTTTACTACAATACTTTCGTTTTGTTTATTTTTATAACAATTAGCATCGTATTATATTTTTTATATACAAGTTATTCGGTTACACTTATTTTAATGTCATATCATTTTTGTTCTCGCACTTCACCCAGGGCCTTTTGAAAATTTTCGGCACCGGCATTCGAAATGCTAGAATACAAAAGTGGTGATCAAAAGAAAATTTACACCAAAAAGCTCAATCTAGACTAATAACTTTTCCTATATTTTAAATCCAAAGAAATGACATCAATTTTTGTGTCTCATTTGTGTTTTGTGAATGGCATTTGATCCACGTGTGCTTGCTATCACTTTCAACCCCGCGATATTGTGACACATGAAATTCATTAACTAATAATAATAAGAGTAAATTACACGGAGGGTCCCTGAGGTTTACGCATATTACATATTTAGTCCTCAGTTTCAATAAATTACAGATTAGGGTCTGAACTATGCATGAAGTGCACGCTGGTAGTCCCTAGTTAAGTTTCTCTGTTAAGTCCTTGGAAAATTACCAAAATACCCCTAGTTGTCTTATTCATCTTCATTACCACTCCAACACCATCATCATCATCATCAGCATCACCCACCACCACAACCAACTTTATCACCCTCACCATCGACCAGTACCCTAACCAATACTTACCCCTAGCCATAAAGGTTGCCAAACAACCATCGCAGCCATAACCATCCACCACCGCAACCTAAACCCCTTTCACCACCTTTAGAAAACCCTAGAACCACCGCCATCACAAACCCACTAAACCGCCACCATCATCTCGACTCACACCACCAAAATAATCGACAACCAACACCACGGCTGAAAACAACCACCGTCATAGCCATCTTCACCACCGCCATCAACCACCGACTCACACCACCTGCGCAATCGCCTTCACCATCATCGAAGGAAGTGGTGATGATTGCAGGTGGGTTTCGGAGGTGACAGTTGTGATGGTTAATAGGTGCGATGATGGTGTTGGGGTGTGACATGGGTGAAGATGATGATGGTTGATTTGGTTCTAGAGGTGGTCACTAGGGATGTCGATAGTTGTGGTGTTGGGTGTGGTGTTGGCAGGCGACCTCAAAGTCGGCCGATGGTGATGGAGGGAGACGTGGCTGTTGATGGAGGTGGTGACGAAGGCTGTGGCGATGGTTCTCGGCCCTGATACCCACCCTAATCGACACCCTCCGACCAACAACCGGAGCTGGAGGTTCCTATTGACCTTCAATGTCCTCTGGCAGTGGTTGTTGCTGGTGGTCAACTGAGTTTCTGATGGGTGTGATGGAGAGAAAAGTGAAATTGAGGTTATAAATTCCTGTTGGTGGTTACGTGTTCAATTAATAACGGTGGTGATGGTACGGAGGCGCGAGGCGGTTAAGAGGTGATCGATGGTTGGTGGTGGTTGTATTCTGCTTCTTCGTGTGGTGAAATTGCATATGGAGGTGGAATGATGGTTGTCATACGATGGCGCTGTTCAAAAGCCATGTGGTTGTTTTGTAAATTGTGGTATGGTGTGGTTGGTGGTGGTGGTTGCAGTGGTGGTGGTAGCTTGTGGTGGTTGTGGTGGTGGTGGTGATGGGTGGTCCCACTATTAGTTGATTAACTTTTTATTTATCTTATATTTGTAGAAGGGTATTTTTGTTATTTTTAAACACTTAACATAAAAACTTAACTTCTGTTAGTGTTAAGGACTACCAGCGTGCACTTCATGCATAGTTTAGGCCCTAATCTTTAATTTATTAAAAGTGAGGACTAAAGTTGCCATATGCGCAAACCCCAGGGACCATCCGTGTAATTCACTCTAATAATAATAATAATATTGTCCCCTTCACCAAATTTTAAAATGCATATATGAAATGAATTAACAAATTACTTTTATAACTGAAAACCAAAACAGCTCAAACGGTTTATAGTTGCAATCAAACAAATTTCAATATGCCACCAAGTTTTTCAATAATAGTGCAAGAAACCAACATTTGGTTTTGTTAACACTTACCATGACTCATTGTTCGTTAACGCGTATAAACACAACAACTTAGCACGCAACGACGTGAAGGGTTCCACGTTACCATGAAACGTAGTTGGCCAACATGACACGTTGCTAGACGAGCCCGAGAGCTTTGGTCATACGTTAACTTGTAGGTCTCGACATACATAAAGAGTTTGAATTTTTGAAGCCATTGAACCGATATTGTTCACATCTATGTACATGTATACGAGTAGGACTAATTAAACCGAGGTATGTAACGAGTTTACCAAGCATCTTACCTTCTTATAATTAATAAATGATATTTTTTCTCGCTTACGTCAAAGCAAGTCTTAAGTCATTTTCTCCTTCGGTTCTATATTCGATACATGTTAACGTAAACATCGACGTCTAATTCAACTTAGATTCATAGTTAAACAAATCTTAATTCTTACTAAACTTTCAACGAATATAGACAAACTCGTAAATGATTAATCACGCAATGTTACAAAAATCGGGATTAATCGTCGATTAATCGAAAATCGACCTATCACCTTGTAATTTTTTGCTAATCGGCCAATTAATCGCTAGGCGGTCAATGTAGGTCAAAATCGGACCTGCGACTTTCCGGCGAACTTCAAAAAGTCCGGCCAAAAATTGGGAATTCCGGCCAAATATGTGTATTTATATATAAACTGAACTTCTTTTTTAAATTTACATATGAAAATGTGTGTATTATATATAAAAGTGAAAATTATATATTAAAAATTCAATCCGATTAATCTCAATTACTCCCGATTAATCGCTAGTCGGTACCCCACCGCCCGACTAGCGCTTAGCGATTTTTACAACACTGTAGTCACGTATATCGTATATTATATTAATATTTGTGTCTATGTAATGAACTATAAGTTATGACATCTTATTATCATATTCGGGTTTCTTAATAATGTTCCCATCAATGTTACACATTCAAATTCAACACAATGCATTATTTCACACGACTTATTATAATTTTCGAACATATATAATTTATATAATTTCAAGAAAGTCACCCTAAATTATAGATAGAGTAAATCAATAAAGATAATAAGTTTTATTCATGGCGTCTAGTGACACTGGTGATTATCTCTAACAAAGTCTTGAAATTTTGATCCGAACTCCCATTTGGTTCAACAGCCTTGTGAGCAAGATCTTTCAATGCTTCAATCCTCTCGTACCGATGCCCGAAAACTTGTTCTAACGCGCGACGAGTCGCGTGTTTTGTAAAGTTCCCGCCCGGGATTCTCATCCCGATGTCCCAAACTCGCTCAACCATCCAAGAGTTTATATGTTGGTCCCCGATAAACGGCCTACATATCATCGGGACACCGGCTCCTACGCTCTCCAACACCGAGTTCCATCCACCGTGTGTTACAAACACCCCTACGGCAACATGGTTCAATACTTGATCTTGTGGCGCCCAAGGGACAACTTTTCCTGTCCCCTTAGCGTGTATTTGCTCCAAGAAACCTTTAGGGAAATGCTTGTTGGAATCCTCGTTTATCGACCAGAGAAACGGGGTTTTGGTCTCTTCGAGCGCTTCAGCCAACGCGACTATCTCGTGAGGTGGAGGCGTGAAAACGGTCCCAAAACAAACGTAGGCGACCGCTCGTGTCTTTTGGTTATCTAACCATGAAATGCAAGAATATTTATCACCTTTTAATGGTGCTTTTTCTTTAGATATGAGATTGAAAGGACCAATGTTAAGGTAGTTGTTCAAGTTTGAAGAGAGGTCTTTCGTTAGATCGGGGTCTAGTTCTTCGAACGAATTTATGGGAACCGCGGTCGCTCTGGCTAGAGTTCTCCCCATTTTATGTAGCATGATCGAGAACGGTGACTCGAGGTTTCCCAACACGAGTCCACTTGGTAAGTCACCTAGTCGGACCGATTTGAGCCCAGGGATCAAGTCGAGAATTTCCTCATCGGGTCCCGTAGTACCTGTCAACACATATATAGTCAGAACAAATTAACTTTTGTTAATAGAAAGAATGTGACATGTTACAACATTTAAAATAAACAACCATCAGTGTACTTATTGAAGTCTGTTTCAGACTTTTCAGACATACCGATGAGTTGAGTAGTTTTTTCCCTAATGACATCAGTATACAAATGTGTAGCCAGTGAACAAGCTCCCGCGGTCCAAAACGCCACCCAAGGGATGTTCATCTCCGCCGCGATATCATCGCAAAACCAAAAGAAAGCATCCACCAGAAGACAGCTAATCCTCACTCCGGTGTCCATCTCCGCCACTCGAACACCCTTCCTCAGCTCGTCCTCCGCCACCGCTAGAAACAAGTTAACATCCTCTTGAGGCTTTCCCTCAAACACATAACCCTCCGGTATGCCGTCAGATACGTCATACCGCAATATGTTGTCGCAACTGACCTCAGAAAACAAAACATTGTTAGACTTTTCTATGTTGAAGAATGAGAAGATCACTGTCGGGGCAGCGGCCGCTAGTCGGCGTGTGAGGGTTAGAAAGAGATGAGGGTGTGAGGAGTAAGGGAATGTGTACACCGCAACATGTTTCTTCGTAGCGCCGCGGTTGGGGGTGGTCTCCATTAGCCGGTGATGGTGGTATGAAAGTTGTTAGTGTTGATGTGGTTGATTATGGGTCCGTGAGTTTATAAGGTGAGTATGGGACTTGAAGAATGGGGGTTGGCTCATGCGTTGAATGGATGGTGATCTAACCATCAAACTTTGTTGGTCAATTGAGGAAAATAAATGTGAATAAAATATTGTTATGAAAGATAATGTTTTGAAAACCAGACGGATTTTATGGTTTACTGGTTCAATCGATCGGTCGACTCTCATAAACTGACGACTAAAAAGATCCAAAGATTAAAGAACTTTTAATGATTTTGACTAGTTTCCACGAGCTTTTACCTGATTTATTTGGAATCAATTTATTGCCCGATAGGTGATGAGTGACGAAGAGAGTTAATAGTTTACAAACTACATATTAACAACACCCGCAATGGGGTCTCAATGGAAGGCCAAGGACGCAATGGATACGCGTTTGTGGCGAGGGTTTTTGTGAGGATGGATACCCACACATTATTATGAGTCGTAAGTTTATAACTTTGAGTTGTATGTAAATGTTTCGATAATAGTTAGTTATATTTGTAGCTAAAAAATGTAAGCTACTACAAAAGGAGACGTAAAACCACCAAACAATAAACACAGTCAATTAACGATAACCACATAATGTTACTTTAATCCGCGCTCTAGACATATATGGATGTGAGTAAGATTGTACACAACTGAGGTTACAAGGAATCATGTCTTGCTGCTGATTTGATATATACATTACGCGATTGAAGAACATGACGACAAAGAATAATGGTAAAAGTTACCAGAACAGGAAGACAGAAAAGAATCACACTGCAGCTTTTAATTATTGGATGATGCTCTGTTTTTTGTTAAGTTTTGCATATACATGACAACGGATACATCAACAAAGTGTTGGGAGCCATTTTCGATTACAATAACATTAACTGATTCAACACTAGCATGACCTGCACATGTAATATAATCTTGGTTTTAAAAAGCACGAGGGGCTTTGCGATATCTACATGAAGCATTGCTCTATGTACAAGCAAGTCAGTTTAAGTGTTACTAAAACCTCCATCTCTCTATTTCTTTTAGATAAGTAAATCGTTCATAATCTCCTTATCCTTGAATGTTAGCCTCTTACAGACCGTAATTTTAACCAATTCTGACCCTCAGTTGCATGAAGTGAGCCTCAGGTGCGCTTTTTAAAACCAAGCATATAAATTTGAATCTCGAACGAGTTACACCGGTTCCAAAAGACTTGGATGCTCTACATATAGTTGAACAGACAATGGCTCAGTACTCATGGACTTAATTGGTGTTATCAATGGAGGTTGTTGCCATTGTAGTGCCTGTGTTGGAACCCACTTATCTCCTTTATCACTTGGGAGTGAGCAAAAGTAAGCAGTTATCTCCCACCTCAAATCTGCAAAATATGTAAGTATATCAAGTTTGGAAATTTCAAACATCAAGAACAGGATCAAACTTGTGTGTGTATGTGTATTCACGTGTGTTAGATGGGTCGTGTTCACTGGTTTAACCCCAAATATGTGCCAGAGCCCATAACCAAAACACAAAACTTTTTCGTAATTGATACGGAAACGACTTGTTTAACCTGAATTTTATTTTTTTTTTACATTTTTGCAAATTAATATGCGTATTAATACTCTAAAGTTACAATTTTACAACCAAGATCACAAATGCATATAAAATAATTACATGAAAACTATAAACCGTAATACTTATTTTACTTTTATATTTCAAATTTTGGCATGTTAGAAACAAACAGGTTAAAACAGGTCATCCTACAAACCTCGTGAGGTCGACCTGAACATGACCCATTTAGCTAAACAAACAGGTCAGAAATTAACCCGTGAATTTCATGTTAGATTCTTATCGCGCGTTCATATCGTGTCAGAAATCCACACTGCGTGTGCGCATTTACCTTGAGATGAACTCTTGGAAAGAGATTCTGATTGATTGAGCTTAATCAAGAACAATCTCAGGGATGATTGCAGATCTTCATCATCTTCCATCACCACCCCATGAGACTGATTCACATTAATCTTGAACACAAACTTCTCAACCGCAATTCTACCATTATTAAAGAAGATAACCGCAACTCTCTCAATCATCCCCTAACAAAAACCCCAAAATCACACCTCCAATTCGAACAAATTCAAACAAAAACAAAAAATCAACCCACCTGTTCGAAGTAATCAACCAGTTGATTAAGTGAATCATGAATGTATCGATGAAGCTGCGGGTGTCGAGCACGATGAACCACAAGATTCATATACCTTCGTCTTTCAAAAGCACCTAAATCACAAAACCCTAATCGTAAATCGATCTTTAAGCATCAAGAACAGAAACCCTAATCGTAAATCGATCTTTAAGCGTCAAGAACAGAAACCCTAATCGTAAATCGATCTTTAAGCGTCTAAATCACAAAACCCTAATCGTAAATCGACCTTTAAGCGTCAAGAACAGAAACCCTAATCGTAGATCGATCTTTAAGCGTCAAGAACAGAAACCCTGATCGTAGATCGATCTTTAAGCGTCTAAATCACAAAACCCTAATCGTAAATCGATCTTTAAGCGTCAAGAACAGAAACCCTAATTTGAAAATTGGGGAATTGGAAGAAAATGTGTACCAATTGGGTATATTCCTTTGAGGAAGACGATTGATGTTATTGCAACTTCGAGGAATTCAGCGAGTAAGAGTGATTTTTCCCCTTCAGTATAGAAGATTGAAGGTTGTTGAGTGACGAATTGAATTGGAAGTGAGTTTGAGAAATCGATGGGACTTACTTTGAGGAGATTGATGTTGCTTGCGAGCCATTAGAACGATGGAAGTTGCAGAGTTTCGAGGTTTGATCCTTCAAACGAACCGATGGTGCTCATCAGTAGTGTAAACGCAAAATAACTTTTCTTGAAATTGGCTCGTTTATAAATGAGTTGGGTCGGCTCGGCTCACTTCGTAAACGAGCCGAGCCCAAGCCAAGTCAGTTCGGTTCGTTGCTCGCTCAATAGCGGACTTGTTGGCTCGCTCGTGACTCGCTCATTAGCTCGTTTAAATTAAAACTGAAATTATTATTCATATAAATTATAAATAAAAATTATGACATAATATATAAAATATATATCATACACTTATGGTTATTTTGATATTTTCTAACAAGAAATTAAGTGTAATAGTATAAAACATGATTATATAATTGTTTGAAATAACAATCTTATATAATTGTTTTAACGAGTTAAGAGAAATCAATGCAAGAAATATTATTTATTGTTTATGTTTATATATATTAGAATACGTATAGAAAGAACAAAATTATTTTTTATAAAAATAAATAAGTTGGCGGCTCGTTTACAAACGAGTTGAGCCCGAGCTCGGATTCTGAGCTTGTTAAGATAATTGAGCCTAGTAGGCTTGGATTTTAAACGAGCCGAGCCTGAGCCCACCCTGGCTCGACTCGGCTGGCTCGTTTACAACCCTAATATTTACATTTAGTAAACTATAGTTTACATTATACGGTTGTTTATATTATGTTTACTTTAAGTAAATTATAGTGGACATAGTTTTGCAAGCCTATAACTGTTGTTTATCTAATATAAAAGTTGTTTACAATCTATTAATGATATAATAAATTAAATAGTAAAATGTCATTTTCGTCCCTAACGTTTTGTTCAATTTGTCATTTCAATCTAAAAATTTTTTTTGCAATTCAATTCATTGTAGTTTACCAAATGTTGCTAGTTTCATCCACTCCACTAACTTTGTTAAGATCTCAGTTAAATATGAGAGTTTTAGTATTTGTCAACACCCTAATTATCCAATTAAAACAAATTAATCAATTAATATTCAATTAAAACTAAAAGACATGAAGTGACTAGTGAGACCGGGCTCTTCGATTTAACATCTTCGATTAACTCTAACTTTTGTTGTTCGATTGAGGTCTGCTGTGAGATTTCAATTAATCTTCACATTTTGTTCTAACGTGTACCTTTTTCGATTGAAGGTTGCTGTAGGATTGAGATCTGCTGTTGTCACGCTTTGTTTGATTGAGGTATGTTGTTGACACAATTGTATTGTCACGTTTTTTTGAACGTGACAAGAACAGACCTCAATCAAACAAAATATAACAACAGTATATCTTAATCAAACAACGGTGCACGTTCGAGAAAAAACATGAAGATCAATTGAAATTTTACAACAGACCTCAATCGAAAACCATGAGTTAGAGTTAATCAAAACTTTTAAATCGAAGTGTCCGGTCTCACTAGTCGCTTCATATGTTTTTTAGTTTTGATTGAATATTAATTGATTAATTTGTTATAATTAGATAATTAGGGTGTTGAAAAAGACTAAAATACCCACATATTTAACGGAGATCTTAACAAAGTTAGTGGAGTGGATGAAAATAACATGTGGTAAACGGTTGTATGAATCTTTTTTATTAGGGTGATGGGATCAGAGAGGAAAATGAATTAAAAATCGGAGATTAGAGTAATGTGTTGTTAAGTTGTACACTTGTATTTCATGCTAGAGGTGTACAAACTGATTTATTTTGCCAAACTGGTTCGGTTTTTAAACCGGACCGGTCTTTTTTTTTTAATGTACAAACCGATTTATTTTCAATCCGGTTTTCATCAAGAATCCTCAAACCACTCAAACCAGTCTGGATCGGTTTGAAAACCGGTTTTTTGGTTTTATTTAGAAAAATCAGTTTTTTTAATTTGAACCGGTTTTGGTGCCGGATTTCAAACCTGCATATAAACCGTCAGTTTTGGTCGGTTAAGAAATCAGATTGGCTCAAACCGGTTTTTTATACACCTCTGCTTCATGCCCATCACACCATCAAGACCGCATTTCCTATAAAATTTCATTTTGGACCGGCCCAATAAAAGACCAACTTATAACACATAGAAACTTTTTTTTAAAGGAGGCCTAATATTTTAAAGGCTCTAAGCCCTATTACCCTATTCTTGGCCCATTGGACCGCCCCTCGTCTAATTACCTTGTGTTTATATAGTGTCATATGTTAAGTGTGTTGTATTTTGTAGATTGTGAATAGAGAATGAAATTATGAATTTCTTTGACTTAAAGATTAACAAGCAATAACACTACACTTGATGCATAAAAATGTTTTCTAGCTCGTTTTGTGTTTTTAAAATGGTTGAGCCCGCCTATGATCAACTACATTAAATTATAAGTTATAAATTTTAACTCAACTTTTCACAAATTAAAATAGCCATAATTGTCAACACAGTTTGCATATGTATCTTATTTTCATGATTCCTCAGAACATTCCTCCAAGGTACAAAACTATATACCATAGACCGAAACGTGGTGATCGCGAGATCACATACAAAATGCTAGCTTGAAAAAAACGAGTCGGATTTTGTACATTCTAATGCAAATTTAATGATTTCACAAAATTAAATTGGATTTTTATACTTTTTTAATTTTTATGCCTATAAAGATAAAAACTTACTTTGCATCGACGATGGGTATATATATCTTATAAATAAATGTGAAAATTCCCAAAATGTCACTTTCCCCTTCTCTTTCCCCCAAATTTCCTTCCTCATAAATTTCTTATCAAAATGTCCTCTCTGCTGACGCCTCCACATACAGGCACGGACGCCTTGTACAGCAGAACCAGTTATGAAGAGACACATGTATCTAAGCAAATAGGTGTCTGTACTATGCCCGCCTATACTATGAGGGCAGGCGCCCGTGCTATGCGTGTGGTACGAGAAGACATTATGGTTGTCATCCAAATGTATTGTATAAAATGTGTTTATGCATTAAATTAAACCTAATGATTTCCAATCAAATCTGTAATAAAGTTTTTTGTATGATAGATATACCTTTAGATAAGGGGTTATTTTCCTTCTTGACATACTTTATACACGCAGACAATGTTATTAATTCTAGCTATGAAGCGTCATAAATAAGTTTAGTTGTTCTTCTTTCTTTGTCATGCATCTTGTCAATTATATGTATTGTTTTGATATTAACATTTGCACCTAATACATGTAGTATAACAAGTAATTTATCAAGGCAATAAAGGAAAATCGTATGACTTTTGACATAATAATTAATGTTAATAATTTCATATAACTTATGCCGTAATTGATATTTGTACATATCTTTATCTAACAAATAAAGATCTCAGGGGACATGTGTTATTCTAACTCCTTAACCTTTTTTCCTGTTGAATAATAATTATAACATCCGGTTTTTCATACCACCAATATTGTCCGATTTGCTCACGAGAAGCTCACAGATTTGCTTTTACTTGTCCAGGTGAAAACTTCTCAGGGAGGTCACCCATTCCTGGATTGCTGTCACCTAAGCACGCTTAACTGTGGATTTCTTCTCTTATCCACAGCCAATACGCCCAAAACGCGTTGATGATATTAGAGACCAGACATTATTATGAACCAGTAATCTCTCATGTTCACGACCGATATGAGATTTGCCTAGAGTGTTACAATAGTGATTTCAATAACTGTTTTTATAAAAAATATTTTTATTTTAAAGAGAGTTGGGTTTGTTCATAAAACATTTTAAATAAATTAAGCATTTCTTTCACTCTTTTTATAAAAACATTTTTTAAAATTTAATTTTTCTAGATTCGTGTTAAATAACTATGTAATATATCATAAATATGTAATATTATATATTTATTACTAAATATATAATCTTGCGTTTATACAATCTATGTGATACTCAAAGTTTCTAACCTAATTTCAAACTAAAAAAATATATCTTTTAAATTAAAGCTCATAATGAGTTAAACTTTTATCCGAACTTGTGGTTTAAACGAAGAAAAGGACACAAGAGCTCAAACCTCCAATGTCAAGTATAAACATTAATTGAAGGAGAACATTAAACAATTAGGAATCACTTGAATCATTTTCTAGTCTTAGTGATGAGTGACATCCCTTTTATTTCTCGTACACTTCATGAATCACTATTGTTCCATCATTTTGTTTTTTTTATATGTTCCATGATCAAAGGCTAAAAAAAAGTTTTTTTTATTCTTAACTTTCTTAATTGCTTTTAGTGGTTCTTGTACAAACGCTATTTTATATTTCTCTCTTTCTTCTGTTAGATATTTTAATGTAATTGAATTGACTAATGACCAATGTGATCATAGTATCCATCAAACAAGTTAGAAGGTGCGGAGTGCACGCTTGTTTGAGTGTATTATGATCTTCGATATTGAAAACCTTCTTAGGGGCGAAGCCCCTAAGCAATAGGGGTTCCAAGGGGGCAACGCCCCCTTGGCGGGGGTCCAGGGGCAGCACCCCTGGTAGCCGGGTCCAAGGGGCGGCAGCCCCTGGCTGGGGTCGAGCTGTTTTATATTTCGGTAAAAATGACTTCATTAAAAATTGCATTTCGAATCGATTTTCCAGAATTTCACATGTGAAATTCGAGTGGAAAATACGTATTTTTAATGGTTATTTAAAATATAAATAAAATTGATGAAACTGCCAAATGGCAGTTTTTCCCGTTTTTTTCCCTCCAAAACTGAATGAGATGATGAATGTTGGTCATATGCTTCTTCTCGAATTCTTCTTCTTCTTCTGGTTCATAAAAATTCACACAACACAACATACGAATTCTTGATCTCGTCTGAGTTGTATCCGATTGATTTATTCGAGTGAACCACTGAATAATTTCGATCTGAATGTGATCTTCACGACTCTCAAATTATCCAAGTTTGTTTCAAGTATTCTACATCTTCTTCTCCCACTCAATGCATCAAGGCTGGTCCTGAGGGTGAGCGACTATGCAGGACGTAAATTTTTAAATGTCTCAATTCTTTTTGTTTAGGTACTAGGTGGTGAATAACATCAAAAAAGAATTATAAACTTATTAATAATTATATATTTTTAGAGGAGCCCAATGAATTAATAAATACTTTAAACTCAATAACATATCTTAGAGGATCAAATTAACCCGATTAATATAATTTAAACCTAACTTGTAATAAGAGAAGAAAATGTTATATCTAACTTGATTAAAGAGAAAAGTCATAGCCAATCACTACAAAGTTTAGTGAAATTTTTTTTACGGTTATCTCTAACGATTTTACAGAAAAGTTGATAGTGGAGAAAACTTTTGATAGATAATCAAGGAGTGGTCGACATAAGACTTATTTGTTTATTAGCATCCAAACAAACCATTGTACATCACTATGTTCTTGTGACAATAGTTTTATATCTTTTATATACTTTTTTTTATCTTGCAAATCTTCCTTTTAGTATCATAAAACCAACAAAAGTTATATAAAAGAATCCATTCAGTCATTCACCTCCTACTTAATCTCACTTCTGAATTTGATCATAATAAGACGTTATAACTAAATAGCTAATTGTCACTTGAGTTAGTAGTATAGTGGTAAGAGTCAAAGACTATTTAAAAACTATCAGGTTCAAACCTGATTAATAGTAGTTTAGAAAGCCTCAAAATAAGTTATTGTTGTTTTAAAAAACTAAACAACTAATCCTTTACAAACAAAAAATTTGTGATATATTTAATGAAAGTTACTATAATTTCACCATAAAATGAAATTAAATAGATGATTTATATTAAATTTTGTAGGCCAAAGTGTCCGAAAAAGTTGCAAACATGAACAAACATCAGGTGCTTTACTTGTATTGATTGGGTTCACCACATCCTTTTCATTCTTCCCATATTTCCACTATAATATCTACATATTCAATCTTAGATACTTCATAAACCACCTTTAACTATTTATATCTTATCATCTACCTTTGATTTCCATTTTTCATTCTTTTTAGTTATTGTACATTGTACCTATTAAAGCATACTCTTTGTGTTTGATGACAATCCCAATAGTTTATTTTTTTAAAGTACTTAACATATATTTAATACTATAAATAAAGTAGCTAAATTGTATAAAAGACAACTTCTTAATGCGTTGGATACACAACAAACATTGATTATAGGGATTCGAGAGCTACATAAATAATTATATATGTTGTTTTAAATGTGATACATAAAATTGTTACTTTACTAGTTTTTTCTATCTTCTATCAAGTATAATTATCTTCAATACACTATATATAAGTGTTTAACCGGTACTAAGAATTCTCTATTTAAAATTTTTTTTGTTTAAATGATGACATTAATTGGACATTAATTGGACACATGTAATCATCATATTAACTCTACCATTTATTGACACGCCCAAATCATTTATAAATTTTTAAAAAGTTAAAATAATTAATTGCTAAATTCTCTCTCTATGTATATATATATATATCTCATTCTCTCTCTCTCTCTCTCTCTCTCTTGTTTTAAACATTTTTATTTTTTCTAAAATCAATATTTTTTATAAAACATATTTTTTATTAATTAAAAACTAAACATTTTGATTAAAAATACACTTTTCTGGGAAAAAAATATTTTTTAGAAACTATGATTTTTTTAAACAACGTATCTTTCTACACATATGAAATCTTTTAAAACTGATCTTTTTTCAGTTAAAAGTTTTATATGAAAATGTTTTTCTAAAAAGCTAAAAAAAGTAATTGAAACCTGGAGTTTTTAAATAATGAAATATTTATAAAATGATATTTTAAATTTTTTTATTAAATACGAAAAATTATTTATAAAACAAAATTAACTAATACCCATAGTTTTGAAATAATCAGATTCTTATTAAAATGACATTTTTTAAAAACAATATTATTAGAACGAAATGTTTCTTAACATATTTATAAAACGAGAGTTAAAAAATACTTTTTTAAAATGAAAGTTTTAAAAAAATAATAAAAATATTTAATTAACTAAATTATTTACTCACACATAATTTTAGTTATATCTTATATAAAAATAATGTTTTATATTTTCTAGCTTTTCATTAATTTTTAATATATTTTTATTTAACCCGTGTAATATACAGGGTTATATTGTTATAACCTAGTTTAATATATCTATCTATAAATAGTTTTCTTAAATTTTCATTTAAGTAATCTAATATTTTAACTCATAAAATGATACAAAACAGTAATAATATTGTGTAAGCTAATTAAGAACATTAGTCTTTACTTATTTTTGTAAACAGCTTCTAAATTAACGTAATAAACTTTACTTTTTTTAAGTTTAGGTAAATGGGTATTAGTGAAAATAGCCGTGTAGTTTTCCTAATACCTAAAAATAGAAATGTTTTTAAAAGCTTGTATATTTTGTGATCTATAAAATGCTATAATTTTCAAAATTAACTTAATTTAAGTTAAATATTATCAATTTTTCATGAAAATTACCCTTAAATGTTTTTAAATAGAAATTTTTTTAAAAGCTTGTATATTTTATGATATTTCATCACTTAAAAGCTTGTATAAAAATATGCCATTGAGAAAAAAAAGTTTTCAGATGACAAATTTTAAGATTTGAAGTTCGAAAATAAACTCCAACATCTAAGCAATTTAAATGAGCGTTTAAAATTAAGTCAAAGAGTTTTCTTTTTGTAACAAGTAAATTATATTTTCATAACAATTACATACCCATTAATTGTTTATTTTTATATCCTTATATGTCATTTATATATTACTAATTTTTAACTTAGTGATGCATTAATGGTTGTACAATAAGCATTAGGGATTGTACATGTTTTTTTTCTTCTTCTCTCTTTGAAAATTTTATTTTAAACCTAATACTTTTACATCTTTTACAATTTAACCCCTACAAAATTTCATTTTCAACTTTAATCCCTTATAATTTTCATCTTTTATAAAATTTTCATTTTACATTTCGGTTTATAATTTTAAATTAATATGTTGTAACGTGCGCGTGTAGTTCAATGTTGTTAGGCCTATTTTTTGCGTTTAACGGCCGCGTCGTAACGTGCGAGTCCTAGATCGACTTTGTTATTGTTTTAAAGTTTTATGTTTCACATTTGTAGTTCAACGTTTTACGTCAACTCTCCATCGGTTTTATTTTTTTTTTTTTATTTTCTTTTTTAAAACGACTTTATTTGGTGTTTATGGTCGCTAATGGTGGTATGACATTGGATATACTTGAAACGGTTTTATGCCCCCGCCGCAACGCGGGGGCCCTTTTACTAGTTTATATACTATTTGTCTATTCAGATACAGTAACAACTACTTTGTAAACTAGCAGTATTTAAATGTAAAGAAATGTTGTTTATTCTAAATTATTGAGTGTTTAAGTGTCATGATGGACAAATACTCATAATCACCCTTAATCCCACACATACTATATACTTATAAGTTATAATTAACTATCATTTTAATAAAATATAAAGATTCATATTCAAAAGAAAAGAAAACACAAACATATATATAATAATATTAATAGATAAAGTAGGAGTGATATATGTACCTACCAAGTACACCTCCTGTACTTTACCCTCTTTCATTCTCTCCCTCTTTACCTTCCCTCATATATTATTACTATAAAAACCACCCCTCCCCCCTCATTATCCTTAACTTTCTCGTATCACAGTGTCACAGGCCAGTTAGCGAGTCCAGTAAACTCAAATAATATTATTCACACCATGAACAAACTCCTCCGCCGGATCTCCCGCCCCCGCCGCTACTCCCTCCTCCGCCCCACCTCCTCCTCCGCCACCGTACCCGAGGGCCACCTCCCCCTTTACGTCGGCGATGAGATGGAACGATTCGTCGTGAGCGCTGATCTTCTTAACCACCCGTTGTTTATCGACTTGTTAAATAAGTCGGCTCAGGAGTATGGTTATCAGCAGAAAGGGGTTTTACGTATCCCGTGCCACGTAGGCGTGTTTCGGAGGATCGTCGAGGCGGTGGTCGTCGGAGGAGAAGGTGGTTTGTGTGATTTGCAAGAGGTTATGTTGCAATATGGTGATGGTGGTTCGTGATTGTAGGTAGAGTGATTAGATTTTTATTAGTTCGTATGTTATACATATACAATATTTATGCATCACTTGAGTTGTGTATAAGTTGGTTAATTTCTTGTTATTATAAATAAATTCTTTTTTTAAAAGGCGGACACACATATTATACTTTTATAAAATAATTATATCTGTATTTTATAAGATTTAAACTTATAATTATAAGTTAGGTGTTGTATCACTTTTGTCATCCGGATGTGCTTGAGACGTTTATAAGTATATATTATTGTTGACAACTTAGGATTATAATTAAGGATTTATGAAGTAAATTTGTGTTTATTTGTTTATTTATTGTGTATTTTTTTAAAAATAAGCATTTTAGAAGGACTTAAGTATTTTGAAATAATGAAACCTAAATACCCCTTTAATGAGGATTTACATATACTTGTTTTATACTAATTAAGACCATATTCATCACTGTGTGTCGCACGAGCAGGATGCTCGGCTCCACAACAGCATGACCGACATCTTTACATCGGCAGTCCTTCCTTTCTCATCCCCTCTCACAATAAAACCATAAAAGACGACGCATTGATAATATTTAAGAAGAATTAAACACGTTTATAACAACCTTTGACTAGTGAAATAATATATTATAGTTAGAATTTTGTCATAAATAACATATTATAAATTCAATGAATTGGTAATAGGCAATATTTTTTACATGACATATAATTAAATTTATTAAATGAATTAACTAAACCATCTCTGTCTCCTACTTGGCGTGTGTTTATATTTCAAAGAAAGAAAAAAAATGTGTTACACGATAAATGTAATTTTATTGCATCTAAAACATTATTAACTTTATATTAATTTAAAAAAGGGAAAAAAAAAACTTAATATGAGTACGGAAAAAGAAGAGGAGGTTAAAGGTGACAAGCGTGGACGGTGGGGAGGGTGGGTCATGTGAGTCGTAGTGGAAATGGGGATTTTGTGCAAAGATTTTGCCATTTTCTTTGTAATATTTTGTATTATTTATGCTTCGATATTACTATTTTTCCTATTTATATGATTTTAAAGGGTACAAATGCTAAAATAAATAGATAAATATTAAGCCCCACGTTGCAGCAGAGAGCACCAAGTCATACCACCGTCGACGACTACACGACATGTAAATCATAGAAAACAATAACTAAGTCGATCTATGACCCGTATGATACGTCAGGGCAGTCAAACGGTGAATATAGGTGTGTAAACGTTTAAACTACACACGTACATTGGGCCATTGCGGCGTGTAACTCGAAAATTTAGACCATAACGTAAAAAAAAAAATTTTTTAAAAGATGAGAACTATAGAGGACAAAGTTGAAAATGAAAAAGTATTAAGATTAAAATGTAAAAAATAAAAAGTATTATGGTTAAAATTTGAAAAAAAAGAAAAAAGAAAGAAAGAAAGAAAATAGCAAGTACAACTCATTAAAGCACACTATACAATCAGTAAAGTATATGAAAGTTGGTAATTAGACTGTACGTAGTGGTGCCCTTAGGGGATGTCAAATTTGATGATGTGAACATAATTGGGGCATTAAAGCCACTACGTTCTGGTTAAAGGGGGCTTAAACTTATGTTTAACCAAACCCTTAACAGACGTTAAAATAGATAAAAAAATTAATTTTGCTTATTTTTAACAATCTTTAACTAAAAATGCTTTAAACCCACTACACTTGATTAAATGATTTTCATAAATTTATAGTTATCTAGATCTTATTTTAACTAAATAAACCACTACATATAGTCTTAGTATATAGTTAATTTATATTATATATATATATATATATATATATATATATATATATATATATATATATATATATATATATATATATATATGTTAAAGAAACTAGCAAAGGTTTATGATTGTGAATTGTTACTTAAAAACGAGGCTTGTGATAAAATAAACTTGAATTTGTTACAAACACATCATATGTAACAAAAATCATCCCTTCGAGCGATTGAGCGAACATGTTTGATGTTCCATTTGAAAAACATTTGAAAGATTGTTTGTTTTGAAAAAAAATGTTATGTTTGCTACACATCATAATAATACTACGGATAGGTAACTAATTTTGTGTACGTTTCGTATTTTTCTTTTAGAAAATAGTTACAGAAATCATATTTATCAAAAACGACAACGATAAATTATAGCTAAAACTAGGTAGCATGTATGTATGTGCAGTGGCGGAGCTTGAACTATTTTGTAAGGGGGGCGGGGGCGAAATTAATTTTTTTAGGGTGGGCGAACTCGATATTTTTATAAAAATTTACACTACCGGGCCAAAAATTTACACTATCGGGCTAAAATTTAACACTACGGATGAAAAAATAGGGGGCGCCAGTGTGTAGGTGTGCATGTATGATTTGGATAAAGAATTATCATTACTATTATTAGTATTATAATTATTATTATTATTATTATTATGAGTGCTTAAAAAGAGATTTTAGTATGGAAATCATATAGAGGCTGTGGAGGTCTTTTTTCAGAGAAAATTTATTAGATTAAATAGAAGTAATTATTCATTAGAAGTAAATAATAAGTGATTATTTGTGAGAGTAGATTGGTTAGGCGAAGGTTACATAAAATTAAATTTTAAAGATATCATTAAACTATTAAAGTTGCAACTAATTGAAATACATATAGAGCGGTCCTTGTTTTCACCTTATTTCATGGTGCATGATTGTTTTTTTCCCTAAAAAAAAGTTTGACGTATTTTAGAGTGTAAGTTTCTAATACACGTTGAACACAATATGAATTACAAGGGTTTGATTTTTAATCTTAACAGAATGTGAATTTCACAGGTTTGATTTTTATCCTTTGACGCCTACTTTTGTGTCTTTTGAAAAAATTGCTCTTTGTGGCTTTGAGTTTTTGGAGTCAAACTGTAGTAAACAACCATCTACATAGATTGTATAAGGTACTTCATATATCAGATTGCTTCTCGGCTCTTCCATAAACCCAGTATAAAATGGGAGTTGAGTCAAGCACCGGATATATTCTTTAAGTATGCGAGTCGGTCCTATGATTTCATACCTGGACATGGGTATTTATGGTTCCAGCACCCAATCTAACGTTTATTTATACATCTATAACTACAAGCCCTACACACATATTCGATAAATAAGTTTTATAATATGGGGAGCTTCAAATAAGTTTTTTTTTTTTGCCTAAGGTTGCTAAAAAAGATTTTTAAACTCTTAAACCAGATCAAACGAACTCTGACGGAACTCATTTTACCAACATTGGAAGCGGCTTGTCGAACTCTACCATCTTAGCTTATAATTAGCTTTTATTGTTTAACTTTCCGGTTTAGGGTTTAAGTTTTGAGATTAGATTTAAAATATAGGGTTTAGCTTTTATGATTCACATTTAAAGTTTGTGGTTTTAGGTTTAGGATTCAATGAGCTAATTCTAACGTTGCTGAAATAAGTTCAAAGGAAGTGTCTAAAAAAATTATCAACTTTCTTAGACAAAATTTATAAAAATTACTTTTTAGTTTAACATCCCTCTCCCTCTGTTATATGATCTATGACACTTTTCATATATAATCTAAAACTTATTTTGTCTGATGAAATATAGTACATCTTTGATGTTCGTTCAAATAGTATTTACTTATTATCGACTAGCCTTGGTACAACTTCTATTGTGTAACTATTCTTTTATAAGTAGTGTTTTGTTACATATGTCCTCACACCAATTGATTCGACACGTATTTTTTTATTAACTATAAACGAATTTTACTTTAAAATAAATTTAAATGACAAATGAGGGTGGTGTTAAGAGGGTGAGATTAATTTAGTGAAATGAACATCCTCACAATTTCAAATGAATGTTAGAAATCTTTTTACTCGTAATAATTTAGTGAAATTAATTCCAATTTCAACTCATTTCTCATCCAACATTTAAAAAAGGGAGTAGAAGTTTTAGTTCCAACAAAATTCTCCGAATTAAAAACACACTGAAAAATAAAATTTAGAGTTCAAATTCGCTGAATTACACGAAGCTTTTACTTGTAGGTAATCACAGGAATTTGAATAAATGCAAGGTCCACACAAAGGGTGAGATAGAGCTGCTAATTTGTTTTTCACCAACCCTAACAAATTTAATACCTAAAAAACACTAAATTTTATTAAATAAATCAAAACGTAAATAAATAAAATATATATCATCAAAAAAATTGCTCTCGTTGAGAGTCGAACTCAAGACCTCCCGCTTACTAAACGGGTGCTCTAACCAACTGAGCTACGAGAGCTATTGATATTATTTCTTCTCTAATTAGTTCATCATTTGTGATACTTAACAACAGGAATTAGATGTATTATGTCCAAACATAAGCTAATTGTTAGTGTGATGGTTTCATGCATATTCTTGTATAGTGCCAAATTAGAGGGTGTTTGTTATTTGCTTATTTAACCAACTTATTAGTGATTAATTTGTTTTTTTAAATAGATATATAAAGAAGGTTTTTAATTGTAAGTAGTTTAACATTCATTGTTTACAAACCGGTTATTGTTATTGATTCAATATTATAATGTTTACCTGCAGTGTAAGTAAGATAGGCTATTTATGACGTGGCTTGTTAATACTACATGACTCAATATGAAGTAACACTTGTTATTGTTTTGGGTAAATGAGATCAGGTCATAAATCTGTTTGCACACTAAGACGTGACTAAAGACATATTTAAATGGGTTGAAGCTGTTTAACCCGGTAATGACACGTATAACACAACTAAATTGGGATTATTATATTTGATAACTTTTATTTATCGTGATAATTGAGTGTTATAATCTTTTAAGTATGTTTATTGATTGTGTCAATAATCATGTTAAACAACTGGGTTATTTGTGTCATTAAAATGCTTACCTTTAATAGTTTTAAATGTCTCATGTCATGTAATTAGTTTATTAAACATGGTTTGAATGTTTAAGACAATGACATTTCTAGACACGCGTGTCCTTTTTAGGTCTAGTAATCACGGTAAATTTCTCCTAACATGTTACATTTGACCCGTTTAACATAAGATGACACATTTTGCCAGCTCTAAGTGTAAGATAAGGTATTAAGTTTGAAGCAAAATGATTTATATTATACAAGTTCAAACATTTAAGTTATATTAGAAATCACCAAGGAAAATGCATAATATATCACTTCACAGTTTTCTTCCCATAGGTATGTATATAGTATGTGGAATCAAGTCCAGAAAGAGGAATCACTTGTGGATAGCAAATGTGAAAATGGTTATGACACATTGGCAATGTTGAATATAGTGGATGTTGAATCATGTAGTGGCCATTACAAAATATCATCTATTTGTTTGATGAGTTGCTTGATCTCATATAAGTTGTCAATTATCTCAATTTTTATATTTTTAATCTTGTTTAGTGTCCTTTTAGTAGTTACAAATTTTACAAGCATCCTTTTGTTTAGTGTCCTTTTAGAATAAATGCGAGAATGATACATATGACTTTGTATTGTGTTTTGGAAGTGATTGTCTTACCCTTATGTTTTTAACTAGATTATTGGTTTTTAATATGTTTATTTAATAATGAAACTAATTCTTATTATTTAGTCATTTTACTAATAGCTTAACCAATCAAAATTTATCAAATGCTTATCTTATTACAACGCTTTCAAACGATAGGAGCACATTTAACATACTCTCTCGTTTACGACTAATTCTCTTAACATGCTACGTCAGGTGTGCCATCTTGGTGAAGTGTAACAATGTTTTTTCTTGCATTTCATCATTTCTATCTTTGCAATTGGAAAACATGTTTAAGTGGTGTATGATATTGTCGGATATAACTCCTTATATGGTTATTTTATTTGAGAAAATTTGTATGTATGCAAATTTAAAAATCAGAGATTCAAGATGGACATGATTTTTTTTTCATTCCTTTGGATAGCAGATTGATATATGGAAGTGAGGGTTTCATGGACCAATAGGTTAAAAAAAAACTCTTTATGTTCATGTACCATTCTTTGGTTGGTTAGTTTTTTCTAACCATGTTATAAAATCTTTGTAGTTAAAAAATAATATTAGATGATATTAAGGGAAGAACATGCAATGGTGGAAGGGTTTGCTTCTAGATTGCCTCTTATTTAGTGCAAGCTCCAAAATGCTATATTTACATTTTTTTCTAGACAAATTGAATTTTAATAATCCATACTATCATTTTGATCAGTAACACTTCCAACTTTCACTTTTATTACCAACAACAGGGTCAGCTACATGATTTCAAATTTTTACGTTCAATTTGTATTTATTTTAAGCTCAGTTTTATTTGTATGTTTTTTTATTTCGTTCATAATCATTATTGTGACTGAAATTAAGTCCAAATCAAAAATCAAAAATAGAAATATATCATGAGTACTGTTATTAGTAATAAAAGTGAAAATTGAGATTATTACCGGTCAAACAGTATGGATTATTATCGAACAATAAATAATAGTTTGGATTATTAAAATCAAATTTGTTTTTTTTATATTGTATGCAACTTTACCATTTTTTTTTACAATTTGAACTTACTCTTAAATCTATATCATGACCACCATGATACAAACCCTCAAACATTTATAAAATAATAAATTTACTACACACCTTGATTCTGTAATACTACCATTAAGCTCTTTGGTTGTTTTAACTTTACCTATCACACTACTAGAAAATTGTACTATCACATACTGAATGTGTCGGCGATGATCCGTCGATGAAATAACTCACAAACGAGTATCTGCCGGGAAAGTGAAATGCAATTTGACAAATTCTAAGGTTGTTGTTACGACAGATAACCATATGATCTTAAAATTTTAAATAGCAAATAAAATTAACATGCCTGTCACAAACTTCTTTTATGATCCATCAATATTATTCTTACGAACCTTTTCATTAGTAAATTTCCTGCAGTAATACAAAAGTGCTATTTTCTAGTAGCCATTGTTTTGAAAACCGAATCGGAGCGGCTGGTCCGACCGGTTGGACCGGGAACCGGACTTCAATCCGGTCCGGTTCGGTGCTTAAAACCGTTTTGGCATTGAACCAGTGGTCGGACCGGCGGTTGAACCGGGGGTTGGATGGGTCGAACCAGTTTTCCATATATATTTTTTATTTTTTTAGTATTTTTTACATATATTTTTATAAAACAATTATAATTTTATGCGTTTCTTATATCCGGTACGACCGGTTAAAGAGGTCCAACCAGTGAACCAGTAATATATCCGGTTCAGAAAACATTGATGTAGTTAATGCTCATAAGAAAAGATCATAATAGATTAAAACAAACAATAGCCAAACAAAACATCAAATATAAGTGTCTTTGCTTAAATATAATGTAAGAAAAATCAATGAATATCGTCACACAAAAGACCATGAAGTGTCAAAAATGCACAAAAAGAAGTTAAAAACCGATCACGGTGGGACTCGAACCCACAATCTCCCGCTCCGGAGGCGAGCGCCTTATCCATTAGGCCACGCGATCTATTTGTTGTCTGCTTCTGGTTTTACTAGTCTATATATTTTTATAAAGTATTAATTAGTTATTTATTTTTTCAGAAACTAAATACATGTTTTATATTCCAGAAAATAAGGTATTGTGTAGAAATATTATTTTTAATAAATAGTAAATTCGAAACAAATAATTCCTGAGAAAATAACTAAGTTTGTATCATTCTCAAGAGACGCTAAAGTGAAAATTGTAGATACACATAAAAATTGATGATCATACATTTTTTAACCTGTGAATAAAACAAAGTAAATATGAACGTTACGTGAATACATAATTATTTACATTAAATTAAATGAACTATCGTGCATTGTTCTATCATTTGTGATCGTTGATTTACGTTCATTTATTTATGATTGTTTATTTATATTTTTTATGCGTGATTTTATGTTTGTTCATTTAAACATTCATGCAAATTGATTTATTATTGATATCAAAATAAATTCAATTTGCTTTTCTAATTTTGAAAGATATTTTTAGCCCATTTGGTAAATAAATTTTTATTTGGAGTTTAGTAGGCCATTAGGCGGGCACTAACGATAACCTTGTTTAGTATATACATCATGGATTGGTGTTTGTTTATTGTCTTCTTAGAAAATTACTTGTTTGATATTTGAAAATTTAATAAAGTATAGTAAACTTATAAAGGTTTAGAGAATCATGCATGCAATTACCATAGTGTATAAGTTATAACCTCTTGCATATATCATGTTTATCAACAAAAAGATATTAATATCAAAATATAACAATTAAAAAAATTAAACTTTTATATTTACGGAATTCAAAAATTCCTTTTACTTTTACAAACAAAACTTTTATTCCAACGAAATGGCTTATTTCATTCCAATTTAGATTTATGCATACCAAACACAACTTTGTATCATACTTAAGCAACTATAAATGTCATAAATTTGAAAATTAGTATATTTTATATGACTTCTATTGGATAAATATAATATTATACTAAGTTTTTAAGGGTATATATAAACTATCTTAACCTTTTATGAGAACGAAAAAAATTAAAATTACTAAAAGTAACAAAAGGAGGGTCTAGTGTTAGTTTTAAACCAGTTCAACACCAAATCATGTTAAGAATTAGACTCAAATATTCTTGTTAGTAGTTAAAGTTCAAACTACATTCTTTACCTAAAAGACTTTATTTATTGAAACAAAATAAAACTAATTGACTTATAACAAGCGAGTCTCGTTAAAAATAGATGTTCCTTAATTAAAGAACAATAACTTTGATTGAGAACAAGACAATTCGGTGTTACCACACGTATACTTTCCAAGGCAACTTGAACTTGACAGTTGTATGGTTGTTTATGAGAAGTATGATAAACATGAGCCATGGAATCATGAAGCCTAAAGTCTTATTAGAATGACATGGGTTAAACAAGTGTTATCTAATACATAGTCGATTCAATGTCCGGTTGAAACAAAAAGATAAATAAAGAGATACACTAAACCATTCGCAACGATGCTTTTTTAGGCCATGTAACACACTGTCCACCACCACCACCAGTACCACCGTCCACCATCACCACCATCACCACCATCACCAACCAACATCGCCGTTCAGCACCAGCGTCCACCACCGGCGTCCATCACCACCGTCCACCACCACCCACTGCTACCATCACCACCACCATCACCACCGTCATCCACCACCGCCACCACCACCACCAGCAGTTTCTGTTCTTGCAGACTGGAGAGGTCTGATCCACCTATTCTTCTATAGATGTCTGCAGTTGTGGTTCGCAGACTGCAACATTTTACATTTGAAAAAACAAACATCTCAGTGTTATTCATTCTAACATATTCAAACCAGGTTTCTGTTCCGTTCAGTAACCAAAGGTCTTACAAACCAACTTCAACCCCACGAACCCTATAATCCGGTTCGGTTCCAAATCAAATCATTCCTGGGTCGGGTCGGGTCAGATCGGGTCGGGTTAAAATCAAATTAAAATAAAAGATTCAATTTCTTCCCCCTTTCTTCTTCATCTCACCACCACCACACACACACACACACCTCCAATGGCGATTTCTCTCCAATTCACCCCACCCTACACCTTCCATCCCACAATCATCTTCCTTCACTCCACTGACATCCACCGGCGCCGTTCTCCGATCAACTTCCGGCGACATTCACGGCGAATCACCCCCAAAGCCCTAACGGAATGGCGAGAGTACGAACAAGCTGTAAAAGACAAAGATCTCGCATCAGCTCTTCGATTCCTGCAGAAAACTCCTCCGCCTGATGATTACTCCATCGATTCACCAACTGATAACCGTTTTGGATCGTTGGAGTTGCAGAGAGATTGGGAGGTGTTGGATACGTGCTTGAATGCGGATGATATGAGGCTTGTTGCTGCTGCTTATGGCTTTCTTAGGGATAAGGGGTTTTTGAATCAGTTTGGGAAGTACCGCAGTATCGGTAATGGTTTTGTAAGATTCTATCTGGTTATCGCTTTTTTAGTGCTGATTTTGTTGAGATTGTTGCTGTTTTGTATCTGCTGTTTTGTTGATGTGATCATCATACATGATACACTGTCAGATTTCTGTAGACTCATGTGTAGGGGAGAGGGTGTAAACAAGTGTTGAGTCCTTGAGCTACTCGATCGGGCTCGTTAAAAGTATGCTTTGGTTTATTTAGTTAAAATGTAACCTAGACAAACATGAATTATCAAAGCATTTTTTAAAACAAGTGTAATGGTTTTAAAGCCACTTTTTAGTTAAAGATTGTCAAAAGTGAGAAAAATGAATTCAGTCATCATTTTTAACGCTCATTAAGGGTTTGGCTAGATATGAATTTGAAGCTTTTTTATATAGGATGTAGTGGCTTTGGATCCCCTTTTGTGTCCAATTCAGCAAATTTAGCGCCCTTAGAGGCACCACTAGTCCAGTCTTAGAAATAGAGTTTAAAACGAGCTAAGTTCAAGTGTATTAGAGCGCGTTTGCGCCACTAGTAGGAAAACCAGTAGACAAACAGTAGAACATGATCACACTCCTTGAATATGCAATTGCTGACATAGTTTTGAGTGGATTATTACTCATGGTCACTTTATGATGAAAATTTCTTTTGTTGATAAATATTTTGGCGAAATTACAGGTTTCAGGGGTTGTTTGGGTTTGCTTTTTAACTGTTTATGATCATGTGTTTAGAGGAAGTTCAATATAGAACCAATTTTATATAGAGAACTGCAAGAACCATATAAACAAATGTACATGTTGTTTTAGATAATATACATTAGAACAATTTTTTTCTCCCACTGTATTGGCCAGCACCACCTAGTGGTTACTTATGCAGTTTGGTTCTGTGTTGAACGTATGCGTACTTATTTAAGGGGGAGATAAACAGTAAATAAAAAGTTTGGGAGTTTCCTTTTCAAACTGCTTATATATTTACGTGATTCTAATTATTTTAGGTCTGATTATTGCGTCTTGTTACGGCACAAGCAAATGCAAACACTATCACTTACATTGCATGTTATTACAACTGATGTCAGAATAATATTGAGTTCAATAAATTAGTCTAGCAATCAAGCCCTTAAACCAATTACCATTTGTAGCTCTTATACCGTCCTTTCATTGAAGTTTTTCGTTACTTTTCATCAAAATACCAACACGTTTACACTCACTCATATTGAATTTTATACTTTATCGAAAACATATTTAGCTTAGCACGACTATTCCAATACTTGTTTCAATCTGTAATGAGTTTTCTAGTGTTCTCTTTACAATCATGCATATGTCCATTACAACATTGATAGGATTCGAGATTTTCTTTTACAACTGATAGAACACTGTTTATAATTTGCAGTTCTTGAGGGACCAAGAGATGTTACTCCAACTGTTTTGAAGTCTTCAACTGGTTTAGAAGGTATGTATTCCCATTGAAACTTGCATGATCTTGCATTCTTGCTTGTTATGGAAGGAATATAACAATATGATGTGTGTCATTGTTCGTTTATCTTATAGCTGCAATAAGGGCAAATTGCTAGAATTCAAACAAAATTCCCTTTCCTCCAATTTTAGCATCCAGCTTCATGTTAGGTGCAAAATAACAACTAACTTACACTTTGTTACCACTTTTGATAAAATGAAGTTACATTTTATCATCTATTGTAGATTATGACCTGTTTAGCCCATGGCATGCCGGTTTTTTGTTGATTTTTCAAAAATTGCTGAACATTACTTTTTTGTCATTTCAGCGTATACTTGTATGCAAATTGGTGTCTAATTGTTCTTTTAATAATTATTTTAAATTACTAAATTTGAAATGAAAAAGAATATTTTTTCACACTTCAAATAAATAATTTTTCGTATATGCACTTTTTGTGTTGTGGCATATGATGTGGCGGCTTGCATGGCATCAACTAGTGCCACAGGTAAAATTAGTTAAAGTGAGGTCAGTTGATAAATTTGGTAATAACTTGCAAGTTAGTTTCTAATCATGCCATGTTTGAAGTTGGTTGCTAAAATCAAGAAAGAGAAATGTAAAGTTCATTGCTTTTTCGTGCAGTTTCCCATTAAGTTTTCAACTCTCTAATTTCTTCCAATTTATGGTACAGTTTCCAAACTTTCACCAAAGAAATGGGGCCTTTCTACAAGCTCTAGTGTTGTTCTTGTTGGATTTTTTGCTGGATTATCGTATCTGGTTGACCATGGAGTTGACCTCAGACCACAACTGGCGGTAATATTGGGTTTATCCATGGTGGATGCCATATTTCTTGGTGGTTCATGTTTAGCCCAGATATCAAGTTATTGGCCTCCATACAAGCGGCGTATTCTTGTGCATGAAGCAGGACATCTTCTTGTTGGTGAGTCATCATGATATTTCTGTTGCATATTGATCTGCAAATTTGTTGTTTTTGATATTAAAGGATTGTGTTTTGTTAATGATTAATTCTCCATTCGAAAACTGCAGCTTATCTCATGGGATGCCCCATTCGAGGAGTAATTTTAGATCCAATTATTGCGATGCAGATGGGGATTCAAGGGCAGGTAATTATGATCTTAGAATTTTACCAACAAAAGTGCAAATATATTGTTTTTCAAAGCTTTAATCGAATTATTGTAATTTCAATTGTGCAGGCAGGAACACAATTTTGGGATGAGAACCTTCAAAATGAGCTTGCTGAGGGCCGACTCACTGGTGTTGCTTTTGACAGGTGTTCTTTTGTTTTTGTAATTAATGTTTCAACCTTGATACACACACAGACATATATATGCCCACACACACATGTATATAATATATGTATGCATGTATATATAGCCATCTTTTGTACCCTAATTAAAGCAATAGGTACAAGCGCTCTCTGCTTCTTGTAGCTCTATACTTGAATTGGTTCAATGACACTATATATATGTTTTTGTGCATATATTATATATATGCCATATGCATACACACACACTTTGTAATAGAGGGGAAATTTGCAACTCTTTCCCGATTTAGCAAACCTACTTATAATTTACCACCAAATTTAGCAACAAGCCTACTCATACTTTATCCCCAATTTATCAACATCATATGCAAAATATGGTTACATGAAAAAAAATTTAAAACAAATTTATTTGCAAGTTTGAAAGGAATGATCTTTTTGAAAAAGTTCAAATGTTAAATTTTTTCCAAAATGTCACAACACTTCATGAACAATAGCACGTAAGCAACTTTTGAAAAATCAGCAATGACCTATTTCCTCACTTCATCCGTTGCTAAAAGCAGTTAAGTTTTTATCTGTCACGTGCAATTCAAAAGCAAATCTTTCTATAAAGTCATGAAAGTACATATACCCTGTAAATGCCTCTTTTAAGTATTACTACAAATGAACTTTAACTAGAAGAGATCATTTATACTTAATTCAGATACTGCATGGTGCTATTTGGTGGGATAGCAGCCGAAGCTCTTGTTTATGGTGAAGCCGAGGGTGGAGAAAATGATGAAAATTTATTTAGGAGCATTTGTTTGCTTTTGGAACCACCATTATCTGTTGCTCAGGTAAACATATGAATATATGATCATCTCTATCAGTTTTTGCTCTTTCTAGATGATGATGATGATCAATGATGGTTTTGTTATTGTGCTGAAATAGATGTCGAATCAAGCAAGGTGGTCCGTTTTACAGTCTTATAACCTGTTAAAATGGCATAAAAATGCGCATACAGCTGCTGTTAAAGCTCTAGAAAATGGTGGTAGCCTGAGTGTAATTATCAGAAGCATTGAAGAAGCAATGGCTGCAAACAGATGATTGTTTATGGTTCTGATTTTTCTCGTAGAGGATGGTATTAATATATAGTCTAACATATCTGTAAATAATTAAACACCCATGCGGGGTGGATCATAGACTGCTTTTAACTGTATATACTCGATATGTTCTTCAGGGAAACGATTAAGCGGTTAATAAATTCATCCAGAAAGGCTTATTTGATCTCAGTGCATTTGTAATAATTACTTGCAAGTCATCTCACATTCACCGACATAGGGCTTTCCAACGATTCAATAAGGAAAGCCCTATGATTGCATTAGCCTGTTAGGGTTAGTCGTAAATCACAGGATAAGGTTGTGTATATCAAAATACTGGTTGGTTTTTTTTTTTTTTTTGGAACTGGCATAAACAAAACTAAATTGACATAAACAGTCTCTATTGGTTTTAAACTTTCTGCATAAAAAAGTATCTAACTTTACAACAAATTGTTACATCTTATGCATCAAAATGAAGTTCTAAGTTCAGTAAATACAATAACAATAGATGTAAAATTGGATACATTTTCTTAAACTTACCCCAATGAAAATAACTAAACTTTCCCTAAGTTAGACCACCGATAAAAATCCCGAATTTCATAAGATTTACACCAAGTCCGAATCAAGAAAACTCACTCGGAGGGAGGAAGGAACGAATCTGATGATAGACCGTGGATGTTGAAGGCGATATCATCAATGTTCCATATTTCTTCAAACCGAGTCCTATACACATAGGGTTGTTGGTCTTGTAAGCAAAAGTCAGGAAACCCGAACACTGTGGCTACAGATCTCCCTTGGTGAGCCACCATCAAACCCTCGACCTCTTTATAATCTCCGATACTACTGCCAATGCTTGTTTCCCAATACATTACTTCATCGATCATTTGATCATCACAAGAAGAATTAGCATCGTTAATATGATCATGTCCTACCATGGCTCGAGCCAGTTGTGAGTCTTCCATGTATACGAGAAGTCCACTTTTCTGGCTAAAATAACCATAGAGTACATGTCTTAACACCTCAACCAGAATAGGGCTCGATCCATCGTTTCGTGCAATCAAATCCTCTGTCGATGCACAAACTTTCAACACAAAACATTCCTCGTCTCCTATATTCTTGTCCGCTAAACGTTCTGCCTTTGCGAATAACATCGCCGTGCTCTTTGGATCTAATCCCTGCAATTTTCCATCATTGTATTATACTCAATGTTTTCATAAACAGACCAGTCATTAGATTGACACCTATTAGGTCCGCTTGTCTGTTCACTCACATCGGTTTCAAAAACCAAATAATGTCATAATCAATTTAAATATAGAAAAAATATATATATCTAACTAATTTTAAAATATAATATGAACTACTTTTATCTTTAGGTGGATTTCAAATTAAACAAATAATGAAGTCTGAAGTAGTAAATCAAACCTCATATAAGATTTTGTGAAAAAGAAAAGATAAAAATAAAAGATTTAAAATCCAGTTAAACCATCCAATCCGGTTCGTCGGTTCAATCAGTCTAAAGTCTGACTAGCCGGTCTGGTTAGGTTCAGGAAAACTGTGATTATACTAGTTAGTGAATTTACAGAAGTGACACAGGAAGTTAAGTGCAGAGAAAGACCTGAATTAGACGTCGTAAGGGGCGTTTTGGACCTTTTGCGATCTGATTTCCGCGTGAAGGGGTGTGACTCCAGACAGTATCTCCATCACTGCCAGCCAAGACTTTATTTCCAGAAGAAAGTACCAGCTCAAGAGACCACATTCCAGGCAGCATTTGCCACAGAACAAAACACCCGTTAACATTGTCTGTTTCATGTGACCGACTGCCACTGTTTGTGAGACCCTGTCCTCGTATTGATGAAATCTCGGTTTCACAACATTTCATTTTGACCGTCCCTGTGGTGTACATGTTTTTGTAATAACTCGACTGCTGTTGATGATGATGCGCGCCTGTGGACATCGTCTTTAGGCAGCCTGTTGCTGCCAAGAACTGGTGTATTATGTATTGTGCAGTAGACCTCTCCTACAGAGATGGATTTGGTTAGAATCCTATGAACTTATTATTATCATCTCTTTGAAGTTTAAAGCATTTGATCAAACATGCAACTTATAAGCAACAATTCCTAACAAGACCTTGAACCCAACACCAAAAAAATAAGGTTTTGGTTGTCTTTTCGGGTCGAATCTGTTTAATAAACCAGTCATATTAAAGTGATGTGTTTAACATGTTTAATCAAATGGACCGTAACATGTTTAATTAAACAAGACAACACGCCAACTCGTTTAAAAGTAGAATAGAAGATATATTTCATCACGGTGGGTCAACCCGCTTAGACCATTATTACAACCCAAAAACACGTTTTCAACTCATTTAACCCATTTATTATAGCCCATGACCTGTTCATGATCCATTTAACATGTTTAGGCCATCCGTAATGGAGGAGTGTTGGGGGTGTGATGGGATGATGTGGCACCCTATCACACAGGAATACCGCCCCCCTCTTGTATGATAGAGGGGTGATAGTTACAAGTTTTGTTTTTTTCTTTTTATTTATAATTTTTCTCATCTACCACAATAATACACCTCATCACCTTTAATATTACAAACCCTTTCACTACCACACACCAACTACACTCATTTTTTCATTATCACACATCCTGTCGATAATATTGTTTCACTATCACATCCCTCGCACACCACTACCACTACTTTTGTTTTTAAACGGCCCTAATCTACTTCTATTTAACTCCAACACAAATCAACTTCACGTCTCAAATGAAACTAGAACCAAACACCTCTTACAAGATTTTAAGCGTGTACAAGTTAGGGCTACCTACCATAACAACTACAATGAAGATTGTAAGAGCATTTACATCACTTTCCTTATCCTTAACTTAATAATCAAATTAAAAATCACTACTATTCCTCTCTTTTTTTAATTAAATAATATAATTTTATATATTTATCATTACATTTTATCTTCCTTCACTTACAACACTTTCAAAAAATGATAATTTTTTTTAAAATATAGACAAACAGTGTCTTACCAAATATACAAATAAAAAACAACATTTTCTTTCTCTTTCATTTGTAATCACTCACAACCATTCCATCCACACACTCACGAATATATAGAAAAATATTGTGAATGCTCTAACCATTCCTCGTTCTTATCCGTATAATTACACTAAAAATTACTATTTTTTTTATTTTTAATTAAATAATACTTTTTATATGTTTATCATTACTTTTTATCATTCCTCCACACACAACCACTTAAAATATATTAAAAACATTATAAGATTTTAAACAATGTTATTAAAAATACAGATTGAACAATAATTTTCTCGTATTATTCACTCACAACCACTTATATCCTACACACACGTAAATTCAGGGGACGCTTGTGTATGCTCTAAGCTAGCTAATATGCATTAACTAACATTAACATGTTGTATGTACATAATCAACACATAGATGATAGATACATAGAACATACCAGTGGGATGCCTTTGATGTTATACTGCAAATGAAAATCACTGTTGTAGCAATTCTGATCGATTGAAATCGGAGCAAGAGGACATCCCAACACTCCGAGCAACAACACCCTCCGATCATCACTATCATCACACTTTTCACTCACACGAGCACCATCATCACGATCAAAATCACGAAATCCCCCAAATCTCGACGTTTTTCCGAGCCCTAACAACCTCCGACGACCACCTCTTCGCTTCACCTCCGGTGACTGACGATTACGACTCGATTTAACATACTCCGGCCACTCCGTCAACGGAGATAACGGAATCTGCTGTTGATGTTGCTGTTGATGTTGCTGTTGTTGTTGTTGATGTGTTGATCGTCGTTCGTTAGGTTTAGTTGAATCCATGTGTGTGGATATTGAAATTGCAGTGGATTGAGTGAAGATCGATGTTCGATTGATGGATTTAGGGTGAAATTGTGAAGTGAGATTGAAGAGGATGAATGATTCATCGATTGGAGAGTTGATTTTGTAGATCGGATTCAATGATTTGGTTGATGATTTTTGCTTTACGGGGAATGACGAAAGAGTAAAGCATCTGCACAGGTACCCATGCAGTGTTCCCTCTCAAACCATTTCAAAAAAAAAAAAAAAAAAACATTAGGGTCATGCAATGATGTTGAGACCTGACCGGATCGGACCGGCCGTTCTAACCGGTCCGACTGGAAATCGGATAGGTGGCCGGTCCGGTTCGCATCGACTCGTTTTGGGATGGTTCGATCAGCCGGTTCCTCCCGAATCGGTGGTCGGACCAGGAAACCGGAACAGTTCGAACCAGATTTTGATTTTTTTTATTTTAGTGGGTAAAAACGGGGTGTTAAACCATAAATTAGTGTGTTGAATATTAAAATATAGTTAAGTTTTATATATAACTATAAAATACATATATAAATTACTTATAGATATAAGTAGGGGTGTTCATCGGATCGGATAACGGATTATTCGGATTATTCGAATCGGATTATTCGGATTTGAAAATTTCAGGACCCTATCCGAAATCCGATCCGATCCGAATAAGGAATTTTCTATCCTATCTGATCTATCTGAATTCAATTCGGATCGGTTTCGGATGATATCCGAATAATCTGAATAAACCAAATAACAATTTTTCATTTTTTTGTTTTTTGTTTTTTCTTTTTGCTAATTTTTTAATTTTTAATATTTTATAAGTTGGAAATCACAATAAAAGATATAAAACTAAAAAATGAATTGTAAGCAAATTCAAAATTAAAACATAATAGGTAATTATATGAAACACGAAGATTAAAATCTCTAATTTAGAACGACGGTCGATTATTGCATAATTATTTAAGATTATGACTAGAATGTGTAAATATTCATGTGTATTGAGTTGAAAACATAATAGATAGTTGAGTAATGAGTTCTGGGCTAGAAATATAGTTGAAGTCTTATTCGGATATCCGAATAATCCGAATAAAAAAATTGTAATATCCGAAATCCGATCCGAAATCCGAATAAGGAATTCGGATTCGGATGAGATCCGATCCGAATATCCGAATAAGGATTCGGATCGATTTATTCGGATTCGGATACGGATCGGATTTTGGATTTTTTGAACACCCCTAGATATAACTATATATGTAATTATGACGTCATCCGGTTCTTATATCCGGTCTGACCACCAAACCAGTAAGGGGTCCGGTTCGGCGTCCGATTCGGTTCTGAAAACATTGGGGTTATGGGTGCCCTTATACTGCGTTTTGTGGTGGAGCCGTGTTACTGCCATTGTGGCGTCACATAACCAGTTTCATCTACTAGCGCTTATTTTCTTCTTTGTTTGAAGTGTGGATCGGTGAAATCACGTTGTTTGATGTTGCAATGTTTCACGTATATGGATGGTTTGGTGCCTGTATGTCCTTTGTCGTGGTGGTTTGGTGAAACCATTGAAAGCTGGTCTAAGGGATGAGAGTTTGAATTGGACGTGTTAGGTGGATTTAATAGGTGTAGTTTAGAAGCGGTTTAAAAAAAAGTAAAAAATATGATAAGTTGGAAACTCTTGAAAGAATGATAAAGCAAAGATGTGAAGATTGAGGATGCAAAGAGGATTTGAAACAAAACGCTCGGGTGAAATTGGCTATTGATAAAGGCGTAAACTCTAGTTTTTTTCACGGCTTGATAAAGAATAACACGATAAAAGGTAGAATCAATGGATTAGATTTTTAACTTAAAAAAACGAATGAAATTGAAGTGAAGACTATGAAATACTTCCAACATAAATATAAAGCAAAGATGAATAAAAGGCCAGGACTCATAAACAATGACTTCAAGAGACTTTCAATGGAGGATGTAGAAGTGCTTATAAAAGCTTTCTCATTGATGAAAATTATATTTGTAGTTTAGGAGTGTAGTTTGATTATCGTTTTATAAACCTTATAGGATGTAATTACAAGGTTGTTGTTGAATTATTGGCTAAAAGAATTAAAAGTATCACAAGCGCCATCATTAGCTAAGAATAACCAGCTTACATAGTGGAACGTGACATTCTTGATGGTCCTCTTTTAATCAATGAGGTGTAATTATGGCTCAAAGGTTCAAAGAAAACCGCTATTTTTTTTTCTAAAGTAGACTTCGAGAAAGCTTTTAACTCAATTAGGGGTTCATTAACTTAGTCTTGAAAGACATGAATTTCCCTGAATATTAGTGCGTTTGGATTCAAAGTTGTTTCTTATAAGCAAGATCGTTAGTTCTCATCAACGAAACTAGATCGAAAAGGGTTAGATACAAAGTACACTACATTGATTTCCATATTTTATAAGGAGTCATAACACTCTGCATTACTTGGGGAACTTTAAAATGTCAGTTTCATGACCAAGGTAATTATAAATATGAAACATATCATGAGGATAATGTTGGGAAGATGAAGGATCATTAGATGTTCCTTGTTGATTCTGATGACCAAAGGTTAACCCGGGATGATGTTGATTTGAAGCTAGAAGCTTGTCCAAGAAAGACCAATCAACGTTCGCATGATTACTAGTCGCAAATAATGGTTTGTCGTGTGACTGATGTCCACTACTACAACCAAGACCGCCATGACTCATTGACATTAAGCTCAACATGTTTTTGGAAAAATGAATATCATTTACCATCATGGTACTAGTCTCGTTGTTGTTGTTGCTGATGTCGTTGGTGGTGGTTAAGTGACGAGTTTGATGTTGTGCTGGAAGATATGGGACGTGTTCGTGAGGGGATGTTAACAGCTGAGGAAGATGCATGGAACCATCGAATAATGTTGTATTACTTTTATTGTTGCGATTGTAACTATGTAGAGTTTGCATACCACTTCCATGCTTGTTCATGTCTTGATCATCTAAGTGATGATGATCTTCTTCGGCATAAAAAGTGTGATCTTGATGATTGATCGCTTCAAATAAGCTTCGATTGTGGTTCTTTTTCTTGAATACTCGACATACGACCCAACCGTCTTCCTATTTCCAATATAAATAATTCACTATTAAAACTTAAGACAATATGTAAAGGATAAATACAAGAAAATCACAAGAATAGTCATTCGATCGAACTTGTTTCCTTAAATACCCAATGAATTAGTTTAACTTGACAATTATAAATAGTTACATCCGATCAAAATAGGACATGTGTTTCATGATCATGAAATATTATGCATATTATGTTGTGTGCGCGCATCGTATCATACAAAAGTCTTAAAGTTTTATGCTAATGGTGGTAGACCAATGATACAGTGACATGTAACTAAATGACGCAAAAGTCTTGAAAATTTACGTTAATGTACATGTATCAAGCTTCTAGTGGGCGGCTAGTCTAATCAACACAAACCAGTTTTGGGCGTCAATCGATGAAAATCTTGTCAAGTCTTGCGCCCAATATATTGTTGACATGCTTGTTGTTTTTCATGTCATTGAAAAACATGTAACGATTAAATTGATAAATTAAAAATGTATCAATATCCATTTTAGTAATCAAGGTGCCCAACTAGTAAATTTTGAAAGAAAATGGCAATAAATATTTTAAATAAAATGTTTAATAAAAATGACTAATTCCATATTCTTTCGAGAAAACAGCTGATTGTTTTTTAATTTATTTTATCATGATGTATAGTAATTCTTTCTTTCAAGTGGTTGCGGTTTAATCTCATGATGGCTATTGATGCAAATTTCAGAGTAGATAAAAAAGTATGTGTTAGTCGTTCTAAAGAGGTCTGAAATTAATAATTGTATATTGTACCTGAATCTCCACCTCAGATGGTGTCATGGCGTTAGAATATTCATCATCAAGACGATACTCATGCATGATCCAATCGGTCTTCTGGCCATGAGGGGCACGTCCGATGTAAAATACTAGGGTCTTTCGCAACCCGATTCTTTTGGAATTGCTATGGAGGTGGATGGCCTTGTCTCTCCCAGTTGCTTTCCAAAATCCAGCGGTTGTGGCTCGGTTTGTTCGTGTTCCGGTCGGATACTTCTTATCCTTGTGGCTAAAGAAATACCACTCGTGTTGGAAATCCGACCCGATTCTACACTTATCTACATAAAGATTAATCATGTTTGTTATAATCTAAGTCAATTATCTCACAAAATCTAATTGTACCATAAATATTGAACCCCTATCTACAACATTATTAGGATCTTGTGAGTTATAATACTATATCAACGTACCTAAACTTAAATTTTATATTTTTAGTAATTAAAATGAATTATAACCAGACTTGTCATTGAACCGCTCATCTTGCCCGTCATTGGCCGGACCGGTTACATCATAAATAATTTAGAAGCTATGCATGTGTGTGTATATTAAACTTAGAACAAAATATAGAGCTATTTTATCTTATGTAATTTTAACAAATAAAAGATTACCATTTGACCTCAACCAATAGTTCAAATGGAGGTGGTTCAAATGTACTCAACCAGACTAATTATACAGTCGGTTTCTGGTTCAACCAGTCAGCTGGTCCGGTTCTAAGAACAGTACTGCTAATACTTTACCTATAGGCTATATTCTTATTATTTCACCTAAAAGTTCCGAATTTGATCATTTGGTGCATATATGGCGCAAATGTATCATACAAGTCGAAGTGCATATGTGCCTATTATAGATCAGTTAGATCTTTATAATGTGACCAACTATATAGATTCTTAATCAAGTAACATCCATATAACAATAGTAAACTATATGTCTTTTAGTTTATTACACGATCCATATGATTAAATTATCATTCTAAACTTCATCTTAAAGTTCTCATAATACCTTTCAAGTCCCATGGCTCGAGTTTATTGAGATCTACTTCTTTAATAACATCAAGATCAATGGCCTCACACGACACCTTCTTCCGCAAGTAATAGTAGAGCAACTCCTCATCCGTCGGGTGGAATCGAAACCCTGGTGGAACCGACAGTTGATCGTTTTCTTCACTCATCGGTCGTCCTCTTTTTACCTATCTGCAACCTTGAGCATATTGGAACTAACTGAAATTTGTTGCATGTCGGGTGGATTATCGCGAACAAGAAATAACAAAATTGATGTTTTTAAACGTTTCGAATAGTGTTTTACAACAAAATATAGAATAATAAAAACCACATAATATATCATATATTCTTAATAAAAATATATATATGTAGATATACAATAAAAATATATACTGAAAAACCTAAACAGATAATGTATCTATAACTAAGAAAAATATAATAAACTCTAACTGATATATTTTATCTGATAAAAAATCCATATTGATACAAGTGAGCATCATATGAACTCGTTGAACATATATTTTTTATTCGATCTATATGTTACAAATCACCATGGTGATTACTTGTTTTTATAGATTACGTCTATATATAGTTTTACAATGTGATCTATATACGTGTATATTTTTTGAACGACTCATATAATCTACTTATTACTTCATCTAATCTGTTTACTGTAAGATTTGAATTCTTGACGTTTAAGAGAGAGAGCACCTATTACACATACGCGTACCATTGGAACAAATGTCCGTTGGTCGGTACATGTATGTGTATATTGTTCGGTAGCCAATGAAAAAACAAACATATGTGTATAAAGAAAAGTTATAGAACATAATCAACCATATAATTTACCTTTATTGATCATCAATTGATGATTTTTCTTTCTTGATTGGACACACGAATTCACTGCTTTCTTTTCCTTTATAAACTTGACAACCTTGCTTTCTTTCTGTCGACTACTTTTGTTTCTGCTGTTTTCTTTCTCACCATCATAATCTAGGCTTCAGTTTGTGAGATATATATATATACATATATATATATATACATAGATAGAGAGAGTGTGTGTGTCAAACGCACAGAAAGATAGGTGTATAAAACATAGAATATATATTACACTTTCTACAAGGTTTAGAAAAATGTATTAATTTCTGTCAATTTGTTTACACTTTTGAATTTGTTTACTATATTATAAATGCATATGTATACAAAATTGATGTTTGCACTTATATTATAGAAAAAATACGTGTACTTATAAAGTTTAAAGCAATGAAATGTTATTTAGAGTTAATCTCGGTTTTGTCCCTGACTTTTGAAAATTGTCTCCATTTGAGTACTAACTTTTAATTTGTCTTTATTTTTTGCTTGAGTTTTCAAAATCGATTTTGTTTTCGTCCTTTTAACTAACGGTGTTAATATTTCTATTAGAATTTTCTAGAAAAACAAAAATACCCTTGGAGTTGAAATGGTTATTACAAACTTGTTTTTTCTTTTTTGAAATCAAACCACCACCTCAAATCTAATTTCAGAAGATGATACATACATGTGGATGATGATTAAGGTTTAAGATCTAATTTCAAGGAAAGTTTCAAATCTAATTTCATGGAAGATCGTGTGGTGGAGTTGGTGAACTCGTGGTGGTGGCCGGCGTGATGGAGGTGGTGAACTCGTGGTGGTGGTGGTAGTCTGTGGTTGCAGAAGGGACGGGTGGCAAAGGTGCGGTTGTGACAACGGGGTGGTGCGGCAGAGGTGCGGCTACGACAAGAGTGGTGTGACGGAGGTGCAATGGCATTAGTAGTTGTGGTGTGGCGGATGTGCGGTGGCGGGTAGAGGTGTTTTGGGTTAGGGTTTGTACACACACACACACACACACACACACACACACACACACACACACACACACACACACACACACACACATATATATATATATATATATATATATATATATATATATATATATATATATATATATATATATATATATATATATATATATATATATATATATATATATATAAGAAAGAGAGAGAGAGAGAGTTGAGAGAGTAGGTAGAGGGTTGGGCGGGACCTTGTTGAATCATGATTTTTTACGGTTGCCAGGGGTTGGTTGGAACCTTGCCGAAAAACCTTTGAGTACGACTAACACCGCCACCGCCATGAGTTGGAGAACAACAGCACCACCATTCGACTCAAGGAACCAAGAGCTACAAAGTGAAGTATAGCACTCGCCGCAATTTCCCCTTATGCACTACCGCCGGTCACCGCTACATCACCACTGTCCGCGGCCTATCACCGTCTAAACAGAAACCTAGGTAGTGCGTCAGCCAAAACGCATAGTTAAGATTTAAAATAAGTCATATAAGTTATACCCAAAGTGTAGAAAAAAAATAATAACACAAAAAGGTGCAAAAAAAATTACACAGGGTACAAAAATAACAAATTGAAAAAGATAAGCTGCCCACGTTTCGAACTTGAGCCACTTATATATATAAGTTAATGAGTTACTTACCACCAAGCCAATTCCCACTTTTATTTTTGAAATTGAAACGCGCTATTATATATCAACCTAAAATCGTGTGGAACATTCTATACCACCGAACTTTATAGATAAGGTATAGTAATATAAGGTAATTGTGTAGAGAGAAATTTCATTGAATAATAATCAATTTCAATTTTTTTTCATTTTAAGTTTTTTTGAAAAAAAAACACTGAATAGTAATAACATTCATGTTGGAGTTAATCCCGATCTTAAAGGAGCTCGATCGGATAGAGTAGGAGTTTTAAATTCCTTGTTTATAGGGATAAGATTGAGTCCTAGTATGAGTCTGAAGCTGCAGATCTCATAGGTTATAAATATCGAGTCCATGGTATTGTAATCGCATCGGTTTTCTTCGAGTTAATGAAGTTTTTCCAGATCGTAACAGTTATGCTTGATTTGCTTTGATTCCAATATTCTTTCAATTGGTATCAGAGCGCAAGGCTCACGATCATAGAACGATCTTTCAATAACTTAACAAATCAAGCAATGACGACCTCCTCTACTACAGTTGTTACACCAAAAGAAAACAGCTCCGTTCCGCTGCATTGCCCAATGTTGACTGCTGTTAATTACACGACATGGGCAATCAGAATGAAAGCTGTCTTCAACGTTCACGGTCTTTGGGAAGTTGTCGAGCCAAGCGCAGGAGTTGCAGTTGACGAGAAAAAGAATAACATGGCGGTCGCTTTGTTGTTTCAATCCATACCTGAGGAGCAGGTTCTGCAAGTAGCTCAACATGACAAAGCCACGAACATATGGCAGGCAATAAAGGCTCGATACATTGGTGCAGATCGGGTCAAGCATGCAAGAATCCAAACTCTAACAACTGAGTTCGAGGCGATAAAGATGAAGGATACCGAAACCATCGATGATTATGCCGGAAGGTTATCCGGAATTATCTCGAAGTTCGCAGCACTTGGTTCTGCAATAGAAGAGACAAAAGTGGTCCGAAAGTTCTTGACGGGGATGCCTAAGAGATTCATAAGCATCGTAGCCTCTCTGGAGCAGATGGTTGACCTTAACACTCTAAAGTTTGAAGAAACAGTGGGGAGACTCAAAGCTTATGAGGAGAGGATCAAAAGTGTTAAGGAAGAAACAGAAACAAACAGCAAACTACTTTTCAACCAAAGTAGCATGGCTGGTAAATCAAAATCAGGGGGCACAACTGACTCGAATCGGGGAAACGGCCGTTCACATACCCATGGTAGAGGCCGAGGACGGGGTCGAGGATCGGGCCGCGGTCAGTACCAAGTCAGAGAAGACAGAGGAAACTCTCAAAACTGGAAAGAAGAACGTGGAAAAGGACGAGACAAGACGAAGATACAATGTTTTAGATGTGATCAATATGGTCACTATGCTTCGGATTGTCCCGACCGAAGACAAAAGATGAACGAAGCTAATTTAGCAGACACTGAAGAAGCAGACCCTGCTGTGTTTATGATGGTGACCTCGCACGAACATGTCTTCTTGAATGAAGATAACATTCTACCAAAAAGATACGAACTGGATTCAAAGGAAGATGTGCTATGGTATCTAGACAACGGGGCAAGTAATCATATGACGGGTAAACGATCATACTTCTGTGAACTTAATGAAAATATCACAGGTAAAGTAAGATTCGGAGATGGATCCTTTGTTGAAATAAGAGAAAAGGGTTCAGTTCTTATATAGGGCAGGAACGGAGAACAAAAGCTAGTCACGGATGTCTATTTTATACCAGACTTAACAAGCAATATATTAAGTCTGGGACAGGCAACAGAAAGCGGTTGTGAGGTGCTCATGAAGAACAATGCTTTGTACGTGTATGACAACACAAGGAGGCTTCTCATGAAGGTTCTAAGATCGAAGAACAGATTATATAGAATCAACTTAACTATTGGAACGCCTGTCTGTTTGCAAACACGAATGGAAGAATCCTCATGGTTGTGGCATGCGAGACTAGGGCACCTGAACTTTGACGCGATGAAGGCTCTAACAATGAAGAACATGGTACGTGGCGTTCCTATGATAACTCATCCACCTGATCTATGTGATGCATGTCTAATAGGTAAGCATTCAAGAAAGCCCTTCTTAGACCAAGCACAATACAGAGCCATGATGCCACTAGAATTGATCCACGGGGACTTATATGGACCAATCACTCCGTCTACACCAGCTGGCAACCGGTATTTGTTCTTATTGGTGAATGACCACAGTAGGTACATGTGGGGATATCTACTTAAAAGGAAGGATGAAGCACTTGAAGCCTTCAAGAAGTTCGCATCAATGGTTGAGGTGGAGAGCGGTCTCAAGATTAAAACTTTCCGAACAGATAGGGGAGGTGAGTTCACTTCAAAAGACTTCAGAAACTTCTGTGAAACACGTGGTATGACCCGACAATACACTGCTCCCTACTCCCCTCAACAAAATGGGGTTGTAGAGAGGAGAAACAGATCAGTCATCGGAACAGTGAGAAGTTTGTTGCATGCAATGGAAATCCCACAAGAATTTTGGGGAGAAGGAGCTCGACATGCAATTTACGTTCTGAATCGAGTACCTACTAAAGCTCTCACGAACCTCACACCATATGAAGCATACAAAGGTCGAAAACCGAATCTTGATCATCTTAAAGTGTTTGGGTGCGTTGCATATGCTAAAGAACCATCAAACCTGGTGTCCAAGCTTGACAACCGAAGTCGGTCTATGATACATCTCGGAATTGAACCTGGAAGCAAAGCTTACAGATTGTATGATCCCAATAAGAAGAAAATATGTGTCAGCAGGGATGTAAAGTTTAATGAAAGCCAGAAGTGGAACTGGAACATAAGTGAAACCGATGATCGTGATGGAAAATACTTCACCATAAACACAGGGCTGCACAATGAAGACAATGTGATTGAAGAAGGAGACAGATCACTCAGGTCACAACCGAACCTAACATGTCAAAGCAATCAAAATGGGCAGGCGGCCTAATCTAGTAATCAAGATGGTGAACAAAACAACTCAGGCCAGACTAGTCCATCTGACCCAGAACATGTTCATGATCATGAACTCGATGTAGCAAACTTACAACCACAAAATTTAAGAAGATCAACAAGGTAGCACGTTTTACCCATAAAGTTGAACGACTATGTTCTAAATAGTCGAACTTATCAAAATCAAGAAGAAGGAGCAGATCAAGATCTTCTACTCGCACAAGAAGGGGAACCAACTTGTTATGAAGAAGCTGCAAGAAACTCTCAATGGAGGAAGGCAATGGAATGTGAAATAGCCTCTATTGAAAGGAATCAAACTTGGATACTTTCCAAACTTCCAGAGAATCAAAGAACCATTGGGTTGAAGTGGGTTTACCGCATTAAAAGGGATGCAGAAGGGAAGGTAGCAAAGTATAAGGCCTGACTCGTTGCAAAAGGCTATGTACAACAACCGGGTATAGACTTTAACGAAGTTTTTGCACCAGTAGCTCGTATCGAAACGGTAAGATTGCTACTCGCTTTAGCAGCTTCTGAGGGGTGGGAAGTGCATCACCTCGACGTCAAAACAGCCTTTTTGCATGGAGAGTTAAGTGAGACAGTATTTGTCACTCAACCTGAAGGTTTCATTAAACAAGGCCATGAAGACAAGGTGTACAGGCTAATAAAAGCACTGTATGGACTCCGACAAGCACCACGAGCTTGGAATATAAAGCTTGATGGAACCATGAAACAGCTCGGGTTCGAAAAATGTCCAAAGGAGCAAGCTATTTATCGAAAATTCACCAAAAACAACCTGCTGATCGTTGGGACTTATGTTGATGATCTAATTGTAACCGGCCCAAGCAAAGACGAGATCATTAACTTCAAGAAGCAAATGGAAACTCAGTTTGAGATGAGCGACCTGGGTATGATGTCCTTCTATCTAGGCATTGAGGTAAAACAAGATGAAAGAGGAATTTCTATCAAACAGGAAAGTTATGCTTTGAAGATCCTTAAGGAAACAGGAATGGCAGCTTGTAATAGCTCTAAATGTCCATTAGAACCGGGACTCAAGATTTCAAAAGATGAGAAGGGAATCAAGATTGATCCGACTGCTTATAGACGTATCATCGGGTGCCTCAGATACCTCCTTCATACACGACCTGATCTATCATTCTCTATTAGTCTAGCTAGTCGCTACATGCAAGCACCTACGGAGTCACATATGCAACTGGTAAAACAAATCTTGAGATATTTGAAGGGGACGATAAGTTATGGAGTGAAGTACCGAAGAGGAGGAAGGGGAAAACTGTTAGGATACAGCGACAGTAGTCACAAAGCTGATCCTGATGATGGCAAGAGCACTACAGGAATGGTTTTTTATCTATGTGGATCACCGATCACTTGGGCAACTCAGAAACAAGCAACCGTGGCCTTGTCATCATGTGAAGCCGAGTTTATGGCTGCTGCTGCCGCTGCGTGTCAGGCTCTTTGGCTTCGAGGGGTGCTAAGTGATGTGACGGGGAAGCAGCCTCAAACGGTGACCATCTGTGTTGATAATCAATCAGCAATTTCCCTTGTTAAGAATCCCGTATTCCACGGTCGAAGTAAACACATTGATACTCGATACCATTTCATACGCGAGAATGTCGAGAAGGAGCTGGTACAAATAGAGTATGTTGCTGGTCAAAATCAGAAAGCTGATATACTCACAAAACCACTACCAAGACTGAAGTTTAAAGAGATGCAAAATAAACTTGGAGTTGAAGATTTGAAACAATCGGGATTAGAGGGGTGATTGTTGGAGTTAATCCCGATCGTAAAGGAGCTCGATCGGATAGAGTAGGAGTTTTAAATTCCTTGTTTATAGGGATAAGATTGAGTCCTAGTATGAGTCTGAAGCTGCAGATCTCATAGGTTATAAATATCGAGTCCATGGTATTGTAACCGCATCGGTTTTCTTCGAGTTAATGAAGTTTTTCCAGATTGAGTTATGATCTAACAGTTGTGCTTGATTTGCTTTGATTCCAATATTCTTTCAATTCATATATCTTCAACTTAGATCACTTAATTTTAAAAATCTTCTAATATCTATAAAAATATTTCACAAGATAGGAGTCATATTCAAAACGTAAATGACTTTATATGTTAAGAAAAATTCAGTCAATGAACAAATTAATCTTTTTATCTTTAGAGTGTGTTACTACTTTCAGTTGCAAATGAAGGTAATCTTTAAGAAACGAAAGTGAGAATGCATAATTCCTTCAAATTTGTAAAATTGCATAGTATTTAAACAAAAGTTTTCGATAAATGATACACAATACACTTGATTCATAATTTGAACAAATATATTATTATCTATAACAATTACCAACTTCATCTACGTATTATACAAATGCTTTAAGCAGTTTGTACAACCACTCTATGCATAATGCACACAAATGTAATTTGTTTAACACATGAGTGATGCTACTCTAATTTGTTAGCCCATTGATAATTGAAATCTGATTGCTTCACCTTATGTTCATACTGCATTTGTGGGTTAATTTATAACATAGTAAAATTGTTAAAATATTTAATATACCATGTAGTGTTTTATTTAAATAATGATCTTTCAAACAAGAAGTCGAACCTCAAGAGCAAATCAAGGTCAAAAGATTTAACAATCAGTTTTAAATTTTAATAATTTTTTTTGAAAATCTTCACACCTTTATTATTATTGTTATTATTATTATTATTATGTTCTTAAAATTATTTTTTATTATTATTACTACTATCATTATTACTAATACTAAGTCGATGAAAGTTCATACTAGTTAGTTTACAAGTTCAAATGATGATATATAAGATAACCACTAAAAGATATTCTCTCGTGGGTACATTTATTTCATAAAATTCGGTCAAATAAATATAAAAAATATGGAGTAAAAAAGGATATATAATATGTCGCTACTCTATTCCTTGATAATCGGTCCCATGTTTAAAGAAGAAAAGGAATTGACACGTGAATTAGGACAATAAAGATAAAAAAGCAAAATCCTTAAAGTCCGTCGGATCTACGTTGTTAGTCTTATGCTATAAATATATAACAAATAAATATAACTTATATTATTAGTTTATATTCGCATTAACACACATCTAAAGTTTAACCATTTGTGAAGGCACGGCGTTACAACTTTAATATATTTAAAAAAAATAACATGCACACAAGTGTGTGTCTTTTCATATATCATATCATATCATATCTCATCTCTCTTTCTCTCTCTAGTTTCCCTTTATAATTATATACATCATGAATATTTAATAGCAATGTCTTAAAAACCGGATTCGGTGGTCGATACACAGCTTTGGTAAACGGTCGGCACTGAAAAAAAGGGATATGAATCGGTGTTTTTCACTGGTTTTATCTAGTTTACTTAAATCCGTTAGTTTATTTGTGTCAGCTATATTAGCTGATAACGGAGCTGATGGTGAAACGTTTTTAGGTTTAGTATACATAAGTGATCGACCAACAAAAGGAAATAATTAAGAATCTATGGTTATCCTTTTCCATTACTCAAAATTAATTAGTTTGTTGTCTGGTTTTATCACATACGAACTCTTAATCATTCTAATAAAAAGTTATATTTTTCATAATTTGCTAATGAAAATGTTTTATTTTCTAGAATAAAGCGTAGAGTTTATAATGTTTTTGTTCGTTGTGGATTCGATACTTTAATCTTTTAGTCAAAAAGATTTTTTTTGACATATCATGCGCTAACATTTAATTTTTATAACCATTTCAGTTTCTAGTGATACCCTCTATTTATTGTTAAAACTGATCAAGTGTCCCGCACATAAGAGTCTTTTAGTCATTTTGCTCGCCCATTTAGATATTATAATTTCTTATAGTCACACCTTCTTCTTCTTTACGTGATTTAACATCGAAAATCACATATATGCAAATAGGGTTTGGCAACTATGATTCGCACCTCTAGGAGGACATTTATAATGTTTCCATTGTTGTTCAAGAAAGATAATTTCATTCTTTTTTAAATATATTAACATTAGCTTTAGTAAACTCGTGTATTACACGGGTTGAATAGATAAAATATTAATATAATAAAGTTTATTAATTATAAAATAATATTTTAAGATATTATATGATTGAAATTACGTATGAGAAATGATTATAAGTAATAAAATAGTGATATCAAGTTTTTTTAAAAAAATTAAATTTTTTTCCAAAAAAATAAACACTTTGTTCTAAAAAATCATATAAAAATGTCATTTTCAAAAATTTTCTTATTATAACTTTCAAATTTAGTTATTTTTGGTTTTCAAAATTTGACTTTTTTAAAATACTAATTTTAAAATATCTTGTATTTTTAAAAAGTTTTACGCTTTAGAAAAATTTATTATTTTATAAAAAATTATTTATTTAGAAATAACATTAATAAATAATTCTCTTTCTTAATTTATAAAAGATAAAAGTGTTAAATAATATTATTAGTAGTTAAGGTAGTTATTAAATATGAGAGAGAGGAGGGAAATTTTGATGAAAATGATTATGGTGTTGTCACTTATTAGAGTAGAAAGAGAGGGGTTCGGTTTCATATTTTTTTACTTATCGTATTGAGCATTTAAAATCTATGAACTGTCATGTTGGAGAAGATGAATATAAAGAGAGGGGTTAAAGCATATCCGGTTTCATATTTTTATCTTTATAATTGTAATAAAAATTATTTTTTTATCTTCTTTTTAATTAAATAATACTCTTATACATTTACCGTTATCTTTTATCTCTCTTTCACTTTCAACCACTTTCAAAAATATTTAAAAAAATTATAAAGGTTCAACAATGATTTCCAAATATACAGATGGACAGTAAGATATTCTCTTTTCTTTACTTACAAACATTTTCTAAAATACAATAAACGCACTCATATAATTATAAAAAACCTATCATGAATGTTCTTAATAAAAAGTCAAGAAGCAAAAACATATTAAAAAATGAGCTATACTATGGGTCAGGACTTGGGCCAAAACCCACATATTAAGCCCAATATAGTATTCATGAAATCAAATAAATTTAGGTTGTTCAAACCGCTCGACGCTCGTTCGACGTTAGTTCGGAATTTGCTTGAAAAATACTCGTTTGAATTTTTGCTCGGTTGTAAACGAGCCGATCAACTGGGATCGATTTGTAAACAAGCCAAGCACGAGCAAATGTCCGCTCGGTTCGATTCAGATCGAATTAATTTGAATATATAGTTTATACGTAGCACTCTAGTATATTTGACCCATTATATATAAATATATAATTATATTATGCATACTTGATCAATAAACCTAATAAATAATTTTACATTAAACATAGAAGTTAAATCCTAAGCGTTAAGAGATATTTCGATCATCTACCGCTCTCGCCGTCATCGTTATTTGTAATATGATCTTCGCCTTATTGGCTACAACGTTAACTTTATAGTCAGTCACAATGTATTTTCATCCATGAAAATGTTATGTAATGAAATGTGGTTGATTTTTAGTCATTAAACCTTATTCGCTATAGTTTAAATAGTATGACACAAGATACTTGGGTTGTATAAGTTGTTTGCCGTTCATTTACGCTCGCTCGAAAATTTAACGCTCGAAAAATGCTCGTTCGATTTTCCGCTCGGTTGTAAACGAGCCGATCGGCTCAGTTCGGTTTGGAAACGAGCCAAGCACGAGAAAAGGTCCGCTCGGTTCGGCTCGACTCGTGAACAACCCTAAATAAATTTTGGAGAAAATAGAGAAAATCAAAAATCACAAGAACTTGGAAAATACAAACTTTAAAGACTAAGAGTATTACAGCCCGTTTCCTAAATTGATGTGAATGTATTTCTTATATTATATGGTATGTTTATAAGTAGTTTAAGGGACTGTTTGGCGGCATCTGAATCAGCCTCTTAATGGTTCAGATGTCTGAATGGTTACGCACTTAATGGTTCAACACTTAATGGTTTAGAGTGTTTGTTTTGCGAGCAATGGTTCAGACATTTGCCTCTGAATGGTTAAGTATTATACGAATGCTTAATGGTTGAGATGTTTAGTGTTGAATGGTTAAGACTTCTTATCTAAATTAGTCAGATATTTGTCTTTGAATAGTTAACTGATATACTAGCTCTTAATGGTTCAGACCTCTTAATGGTTCAACACTTAGGGGCTGTTTGGCAACTTTTGAATAATTAAGTACAGAACCAATAAGAGGTTTGAACCGTTAAGTGTTGAACCATTAAGAGGTCTGAACCATTAAGTGATGAACCATTAAGAGGTCTGAACCATTAAGAGCTAATATATCGTTTAACTATTCAAATGCGAATGTCTGACCAATTCAATAATATGTCTTAACAATTCAATATTAGACCTCATAACCATTCAGCATCAGTATAATACTTAACCACTCAGAGGTAAATGTCTTAACCATTCAGACATGTGCTCGCGAAACAAACAGTCTGAACCATTAAGTGCTGAATCATTCAGACATCTGAACCATTAAAAGACTGATTAAGAGGCTGCCAAACAGCCCCTTAATGGTTCAGACATTTTATTGGTTCAGCACTTAATCATTCAGAAGTTGTCAAACAGCCCCTAAGTGGAGAATAGAAAAAATTTACAATTTAGTCTGTATTTTTGGAAAACATTGTTCAAAACTCTAAAATTTTTTTAATATATTTTAAGTGGTTGTAAGTGTAGTAGAGAAAAAAAAATAAATATATAAAAAGTATTATTTAATTAAAAAATGAGAGAGAAAAAACAATAATTTTTATATAATTATATGAATATGGATGAGTAATAAATTACGAATGCTCTAACAATAACTTTCTAACTTAAAAGAGAACGTGACGACTTATCCTCCTAATTAAAGCTCTTAGTGTTTGTGGCCACTTCGCGATTGTGTTTTCTAAATTACTAATAATCATGGAAATGATGATTTTTATCAATCGAATTTCATAAAATAAATCTTTGGTTTCGATTAATGTAATAAAAATAAAATTCAAATAATAAATCAACACAATTTAATGCCTTCTACGTTTTTAAACCTTTAATGGAATTTCACGATTTCGATAATATGTATCACTTAAACAGGCGAAACATATCAAACGATTTAAATAATTTTATGGCTTAGGGTTTTCCTATTAGAAATTTTATTTTAGGGTTTTTAAAATTACTTCTACCCAGGTTTGAACCCGATTGATTTTCAACCGGTCTTTAACTTTTATGATTGAGCTATAAACCAAATGGTGATTTAGGGGTTTTTTTACAGCCTAGAAAGCTTTTTGTTTGCATTATTGAATGATGTGACACCCAACACACGAGTGGGCGTGTACAACTGATACAACTTATGGCGGAAGCAATCATAAGTTTTGTTACAGAATACAATATTCTCGACTTGTCACACTGTTATTTTACAATAATATATATAAACAAGCTAAAAATGTAAAATTCATGGTCTTCTAGATCTACTTATCTTCAAACAGCTTTTAAATATTTTTTATGTATTACCTGTGATACATATACTTAAAAAATATCAGCTATTGCTAATGAACTCATGCAATGCAGTTTACAATTTGACTTTAACATACATATAATATGGGTTGTGATATTTGGATCCATAAACACAGTGTCTTCCCTAGTTTTACCACAACCACTAGCAAACAGGTTTTAAATATTTTTTATGTATTACCTGTGATACATATACTTAAAAAATGTCAGCTATTGCTAATGAACTCATGCTATGCAGTTTACAAATTTGACTTTAACATACATATAATATGGGTTGTAATATTTGGGTTCATAAACACAGTGTCTTCCCTAGTTATACCACAACCACTAGCGGCGTGCTTGTTAGACCCTCTCGGCTGTCAAATCAGTATGAGCATGTGCCTGATGCATACGAGGAACCATGTTCTCTTTTTAGCCAGTTCGACACACCCCATTTAATATATCAGGATCCCATGTACCCTTACCGACACATTCATATTTGTAAGCATTATAATTATTACTAGTATAAACACAATGAGTATATTATCACCTCACAGTTTTAAAAACACCCATGATAACTCACCTGTTTAACAGTTGATAACACTTGCTAGGACGATTTGATAATATCTCAGAGTTCTGATACAATTTAAGTAGTCCTATGTTAGTTAATGATACAACTAAATAGTTATTATCATGGTTAGATATTGGCTAATGTTGTCTTGTTTAATCATGGGTGATCAATCCATGCTTAACTAAGGCCAGGCTACTCAAAACCCAAGTCTAACAATAACCCTAACGTCTAAAAATAATAATACCATACTAATACTAATCCTAATAACAATACTAAAATAGTTACTAATACTTGACATAAGTTAAACGGAAATGTACCTTAAAACTATGTACATCAGGTTGATGTAGAGTCTTCCTATTCGCGCTCCTACTCGAGGTAAAAAAAATAAATAATAACAACACCTAGTGGGTTATCGAGTACTCGTGATTACCTTTATACTAGAGCGTGCTCAAGAATTACTTACACCCTAAAAGAAATCTATAAGCTTCTATATATAACAAGTAAGCAGACACCTCAATTCCAAAGACGATGTGGGATGAAAAGTGAGTAGCCTAGCTGTTTGCTTATTTATTGACCAGTCTGTTTGCTTGCTTACTTATAATTAATTCAGTTGTTTTATTCGTTTTTCTCTTATAACTTTTAAAATATAATGTTCTATAAAATTTCGAATACGTTGTTGGGACATGCTTATTTTTCTCTACTAGTTAATCTAAGTTTCGTTAAAAACGGAGTAAGGTCAAATATAATATATTTTATAAATATCAGACGATCTCTTGTAACAATAAACGTTCGTCGTCATATCTTATCCTTCAATTAGTTATCTTATTCGTTGCTTACTCGTTCGAAGACATATGAAAGAAAACTTTATATTTCACACATTTGTAACTATCTAATTAAAATTTGGGGTGTTACAAACGACATTATAAATAGAGAGATACTATACACCACTCCACACTATTTTCTTTAAAATTTTCACATACATATTTAATGAATAAATTATATGACACAACACAATCGACAAGACTAACTGTAACTAATTTAGTAACCCAAATAATATTACACGTTTAACATCATTATTGTCTATTGACACAACTCATTAGACACAATAAGATATAATAAAAAGATAAAATAAAAGTTACCAACAATCATGATCGACTAAAGGGAAAGTCGCACAGAGATATTGGTTCGAATCCAATTCATATAATCCATATTATGTAATAATTTTAAGTTTTTCTATTGTTATATTTCTTTAAAAATCTTATATACCGATTCATTCAATACTCTAATCTTATATCTAATTTAATCAAGTTTTCAAATTTATATGTTTATACCGGAATATAGCATATTTTCATATTTTTCTTGTGGGGCGTATGGAAGGTGAAAAATAAGAAAGTCTTCAAAGACAGAAATACTACATTGGTGAGAAGCATGAAAGAAATTAAAGCAGCGACTTTCCTTTGGATCAATAATCTTATGAGAGAAGACAACTTATATTTAGGGCTCTCAATTTAAGACACGAACACGAATACACGACACGAATCTACACGATCTTAACAGGTATTGGGTATGACCTTAACATGTTTCGTGTACGAAACAGGTAGACACGAATATACCTGTTAAATTCCGTGTCTAAACAGGTATTTTACCTGTTTACCTGTTATGTACCCGTTAGTACCTGATAAATTTTTTTTTTAAAAAATAGAAATAATATAACATTAAAATACATAAGTGATAACCCTAACCCTAACTTCACATCTTCACATTCTGATTTTTGTATTATTAGTGTTGCTTGCTAAAAACTTCCTAAAGTACCCCCACTCCAAATCTTTCGGATGATTTTTGTATCACTAAAATGGTTCCTAAGTATGTGTTATTAATGGTTCTTATCGTGTCTTATCATGTATACCTGGAATTAACAAGTTCGTGTTCAGGTTTGGAAACAGGTACACGATAAGTTATCGTGTCGTGTACAAGTATACAGGTTTCGTGTTCGTGTCTTATCGTGTTCGTGTCTTAACAGATACAGGTATACCTGTTATGTCAGCCCTACTTATATTGGACTTTTTAGTGTGATTGCGCAGTGTATCAGTTCCTGTTGACACATACAATACGTTCATTTATATGTAATAGCGTCTTTTTAGTTTTATTAAACCTCCATTGTTATAGATAAACCATAACATCTAATAATTACCACCATAAATTTATATAATATAACTATTATTTTGTAAATATACATTAAATATATCATACAAAAAAATATAAAATTATAATGCATGTTTAGATGCTCAAGTCTAGTAGGCTAGTAGCCTATTCAAGCTCGATATGTGAAACTCAAACACAAAGTTTTTTTAGTTATATAAGAGCTCAAACTCATTTCCATCTCGATTCAAGTTTCTAACAAATTGATTTCAACCAACAAACGAGCAACTCGACTCTTTTACACTCGTTCCGTGCTTCATGTAGCCCTTCGGTGTTACAGTAGGCTTGATGTCGGAAATAAAAATTTAATAAACAGAAATTACAAAAACCAAAACTATATGGGGTCAAATTACAAAAATTAAAACTTGTACCCTTATGTATTGTTTGCTTGGAGAAGAATTAAACCTGCAAATAACTTCTCATTTTCAGCCATTATTTACACCAAAAGCTTCGATCCACCATTGTTACACTACAGGTGAAACCTACATCTCCCTCAACAACACTTGTGCACTTGTAATACCTCTAATTGTATGTATTCATCATCTTCTTCTTCTTCAGTAATTTGCCCTAATTCGTTCTCGTTTGTAATGTTATTTGTTCGTTCGTTGTTGGTTATGAGTTTCGATGCTGGTGTGTGGAGTTTCGTGAGATGTAGGTTGAATTTGATTGATGAATATGCTTGATTGTAAGCGTTGGTGGTTGATTGTCAAAGATTTATTGCTTGCGTTTTTGATTTCTAGGTTTTTAGTTTACAGTATTTCGAACAGAAAGGATGTGAGTAGGATCGGAATGAAGCGTTTCGATTGATTAACTTTCTTTAGTTTTGATTCTCTGTGATGTGTTAGGCTGTTAGCATCTCGTATGATGTCTCTGGGGTTAATGTGTTCGTGCATTTTTCTATTAAGCAGTCATCTGGTAGTCTTAACTCTTTGTGGATTAGTATATGTTTGTGTAAACCCATAGATGTTTGATCCCTACGTTTCCCCCTTTCTTTTAGCTAGCTGTTCTGTATAATATTGATTTGAAGGTTGTTATCAGTGTTCTTTAAGTTGATCTTAATGATTCGACTATGAATTGCATCATCCCACTATAAATATGTAAAATGGGTGTTGTTTTGTTTTATGATTTCAAGAAGACAAGTAGCAACAACTTGAATTCCTATCTTTATACCTGCTCATTACTGAACATGCAAATTGTAAATTCAAAAACTATGGTTATTGAATTTGAAAGTATGGTTATTCAGATGTGTTTGATCCTATATTATGTAAATTTGCCCCCAACTATATACAAGGATACGATACTAGAATCAGCAAATATACGTTGCAAGTCCTTTCTTTCTCGCAGACCATAAGGAGTATATGCGTAGACTCATTATAAGGGAATTGATGTAAAAGATGCATTTTTTATCTGTCAAATTTGATTTTTGAAGCCTGTTAATGTTCAAAGCCCATACAATGTGTGAATGTGGTAAATGGGAAGACAACTTAAAATTAAATGTTTCCAAGCAATGATAATGAGAATGCAGTGAGTGTTGTCAGTTGATCACTTGATTGCAATCTCTTTATTTACTATTAGTTTATTGATAGCTTTTTCGTGCTCTGTATACATGTAGTGTTTGCAGATATGGTTTCTTCTCAAAATGAAAATAGTTTATTGGGCTCAGAAGGAGATTCTCAAAGGACCCAGTAAGTATACTCTTCTATCTGTACTGTCTTATGCAAATAATTTAAAGTTTTAGTTTCTGCTGTAATGGGAATGGTATTTATTATAATGTTATAATTTGCTCTTATTTTGAAACAGGTACCCATATGTTACAGGTACATCTGTGATTGGGATCAAATACAAGGATGGTATTCTCATGGCTGCTGACATGGGAGGTAAGATACCCTGTTATTAATCAGTTAAATTCATTGACTTTAAAGACGAATACATGATGAATGAACCTAGGTTTGCTAATTCAATGTGTATATAGCTTCTTTTTAGCCCATGGCAATGTATTCATGCTGATAAATAAATTTGTATTGTATGAACATGTATAGTGTATGTGTCATATAATGAAAACTAATTTCATGTAACAGACAACCAAAAGAAAAGAATATGGTCATTAACAATACTTAATTATCAACTTATTTCTAAAAAATGAATTATCAATTCATCTGATCTTTGCCTTCGTTAGGGTCCTATGGATCCACTATACGCTATAAGAGTGTGGAGCGGTTGAAGCAAGTGGGCAAACACTCACTCATTGGTGCAAGTGGAGAAATCAGTGATTTTCAAGAGATTTTACGTTACCTTGATGAACTTATGTAAGCGTATTTGTTGGTTTCCACAAACTATAGTTTGAAACCATTTAATATTGGTTACTGTTCTATATGAATTTAAATAGCAAGTTCTGACCACCTCTTACTGCTGCTTTACACAGCTTGCATGACAATATGTGGGATGATGGGAACTCACTTGGTCCTAAAGAGGTGCACAATTATCTAACCCGAGTGATGTACAATCGTCGAAACAAGTTTGACCCGTTATGGAATTCACTCGTACTTGGTGGAGTAAAAAACGGGAAGAAGTACCTAGGATCTGTAAGTTGGACCATGTTTTATTCTTGACCTTTTTGTATCACTTTTCTAGTGGAAAGATGTGAGAAACCGCACCTGATGAGGCTATTTAGATTTTAGACATGATTACATTTAGTTTAAATGGGTAAAATCAATAAATGTAGCTAAAAAAGAAGTGGAAAAGGAGCCGATTCTCAAAAAGTATTGTTAATGTAAACATCCTACTAAATCACTTATACAAAAAATTAGTTTATTCTTGTAATATTCTTCGTAAGTTATATAAAATACCAAGTTATTTGTAAAAAGATTTTTTAAACAATTGGACAAAATGATTCAGTTTAACCCAACCTGGCCATTAACCAAGTTGACCTGTTGGGCTTCTTATTTTCTTTTTTGGTTTCACTGTTTCCAGATTTATCTCATAAACTCACAAGAACTTATTCTTCCTCCTGAGTTTTTGTTGTAAAAAGATTAAAAAAAATTTAACTAGTTTATAATTGTAGATTTATAATAATATTTATTAAAACATATTTATATTACAGATTATTTGTAATATTGTTTTAAATATCAAACAACACAATTCATATCAGCCTGATCCAACCCATACCATAAATGACCTGTTTTGCTTCTTGCCTTTGTTGGTTTTATTTTTTTTGGATTATTGTGATAGTTTCACAAGAACGGATTATTTCTCAACTTGGAACATTGTACATTGCTTACATTTCATATTTTCTGGAATCTGGTAATTTTGTGCAGGTTAGCATGATTGGTGTGCACTTTGAGGACGATCACGTTGCCACTGGGTTTGGTAACCACCTGGCCCGCCCGATTCTTCGTGAAGAATGGAGGGAGGATCTGACTTTTGAGGAGGGGGTCAAGTTACTAGAGAAATGCATGCGTAACCTTTTGTATCGTGATAGGTCTGCTGTCAACAAGCTTCAGGTTTGAATGCATACATTGCCTCTTTCGACCTGTGTGGGTCACGTTTAATCTCAAACGGTCAGGTGTTAGCAACCTTGTGTACCAGTATAAAACCATTTGGCATGTTTGGGTCGTGTTTCATCTATAACGAGTCTAAGTGACACCATCTGTACTCGCTTGAGATGAAACACCCCCCATTCTGACCCTTTCAATATGAATGGGTCCCTGTTTGGATCTTGTTTCATCTTAAATTGGGCAGATCAAAAGATTTGATAATGTGTCACGACTCACGGGTTTGACGTCATCCGAAATTTATTTTTAATGCATTAACATCCTAACTTGTTTTTTATTCAAAAGTTTAGTTTATTATCATAATACTACTACTGTTTCTTTAATGATAAGTAACTTCTATATATAAACCCAACCCATTTCAACTAAAAGTGACCTGTTTAAAAGTTGGGTTATTACTGTATTAATACTATTTATAATCTTAAGTAACAGTGTAACACATTTATATTTACGAAAAATTTAAAAAGGACGCCAGTCAGTCTGACCCAACCCGGCTAGTTTCAACTTGTAATAAAAGCAACATGCTCAACCCGAGCTCACTTTGACCCGTTACCCAATCTGTCCTACCAGTTCATCGTGCCACCTTTACACGTTACCTTTCATTTTATGTTATCTAAAACAGTGGTAGAAGTATTTTTAACACACCTAACATTTGAAATCACAGATAGCAAAGATCACAGAGGAAGGGTTGACTATTTCTGAACCATACTCTTTGAAGACTTTCTGGAATTTCGCTGCTTTTCAGAACCCAACTGTTGGTGCCGAGGGATCATGGTAGAAATCTGGCTTTGAATGCTCGAAACATGTTTTACTACTTTACTATGATGTGTTGTCGGATGATATAAGATATTAAGCTTCATTAAACTTCTTTCAGTTTCGCGTGTTGGATTCTAATGTTTGCGCATAGATATTTGATCGGTTTGATCTCTTTATCGAACTTTATTATCTTTTTAAAGAAAGTTTAGATGAGCACTTTTGAGTGTATTCCCTTTTAGAATCTAACATGTTTACATGTGACGGCACCTGCTAGCTGAATTAAGATTGACATAAGGCCATGTTTAATGTGGTTGTTTAGAAAGCTCGTGTTTTGTTGCTAATCTGAAATCGGCTTGTTTATAAACAAGCTGAGGCGGCTTGGTGCCATTTGTAAACGAGCTGATTTGGAGTCAATGTTTGCTGGGCTCGTGGCTTGTTTGTTAGGTGTCTCGTTGGCTTTCTTGTTGTCTCATTTAAATTAAAGCCCAAATTATAATCTTTATAAATCACCAACCAAATGTATGTTATGATATTTAAATAGACTATAAACATATGAAGATTTCAATATTTTTTAATAAAAAAACTTAAGTCAAAAAAATATAAATGATAATCATAGTTAATAAAATACTAATTTCGTATATTTTATTTTTATATGCACCAATGTATAAAAGAGGACGAAATAATTTTATTTTTAAGTTAGCCAAGTTGGCCCGTGAGTAGCTCAGCTTGACTGGTATATAAAGGAGTTGAACTCGAGCTCTCAGTTTGAGCTAATTAAAATAAACAAACAAGGCGGTGCAGCTTGGTTATTAAAGGAGTCGAGCTTGAGCTCACGATGGCTCGGTTCAACTTGACTAGTTACATCTCTACCATTACCAAACAACACACCGCACATTAACTTAACGTCACCCCAGCACACCACAGTTCCTCTTTCCACCGTTTTAATACATTTAACGTCACACTACCAATTTATTATTATTTTATCCTTTAAAATTAATATTAATAAATTAAAAGCAACACTCACAAATAAAAGAACAATACTAATAAATACCAAAATGGCTATATTCTCATGGCTAGTAGATGCTGATGCCGATGATGTGACACTATATCATTGAATTTAATGTCATCAATGAATATTAATGTTTTACTTTTGTAAATAGACTATCCCAATTCATGGATGTATTTCAACTAAATATATAGTATTCATTTCAATCTTACATCATACAAATACATTTTTCACCATTGTTTAGAACATAAAAGAAAACAACCAAGTGAAAGTAAAAAGCCACATCAAACTTGAACTTGAGGATGAGGATGAGGATGAGGATGAGGATGAGGATGCCCTAGCTCGACATCTTTGTTTGGCTTGAAAACGGGCTCGAGATAATTTCCTAGTTGAGTCGACAATCCAACCTTATCGATGGGTTCACAATGATACGACTTGCACACAAGGTAAAGCATCGTTTGAGCCACATACCCGACCAAAAACAAGTTCATTAGTAGGAAAAGACATACGAGTCCGATGATTATAGAGAAAAACGTAAAGTTCCACATGAACACGTAGAATAAGATCAATATACCCGCGAAGACACAATATAACACGAAGAATACGAACCACGATAACAACTTCTTCCCTTTAATAAGACTATTGCCTTTCATCATTGCTTTCAATCCATACGAGCTTTCCAAAACAGTAACAACACTAGCGATCTGCCATATTACCGTTATATAGATAAAACCAATGCAATATAGTATAAACAACACCCAAAAGATGATGTAACCGAATGTGGAGTCCGATACGGTGGTTCCCCAAATGCTAGCGACCACGCCAGCGACGACGTTGTAGATAAAGAAAGCAAAGTAAGTCCACAAGAAAGTTAAAGCAAGTCTTTTCCAAACCCTAGGCACAATTTTCAAGACTTTCTTGAACGCCACGTCACCACCTGTGTACGCCGTGGCTATGGTGTACACAATGGCCGCGGTGGAGAGGAGAGAGAAGAGGAACAAGAGGGTTAAATACACAAACTTAAAGATCCAGTAACGAATCCATGTAGAGGTTTCACGACGATAATAGTAGTGACTGTTTTCATATCTCGCATAGTGCTCAATACGCCAATCGATTATGTCGGCGATGATGATGTGAGCCAAGAAAATGAAAGAAAGTGGTAGGATGAAAGTTAAGGTGATTTGGGCAAAAATTTTCTTCCATGAGAAGATGGTTTTGAAAGATTCTTTGTAAAGGCCAAAAAAGCCTACATTTTGCATCTCTTCTTGATCTTTATCCATAGATTAACTTACAAAGTGTTGGGAATAGAGTGGGGATAAAATGGATGTATTTGGGGCTAAATTTATAAAGCAAAAGTTATAAGTTGAAGGGACTCTTACTTTGTAAAGAACTCTAGAATATTATAATATTCATCATGAGACAAAAATGTTAAATGGCCATAGTTCTTGACGAGAAAGCTACATGTTGTGTTGATGTAACCCATAATGTGTGATTGTATAATATAATCCAATGTAGCTATCTATAACTAATTGCTTGATTTACACATTTTTAGGCATAGCATTTATAATTATAAGCTTATTTTTTATGTAGAAAAATCTTCGGATCTATTAATATCATGCTAACCAATGGGATTAGAGAAACTTGGTCTATGGAAGATAGGTGGTTTTTAGAGAAGTCAAATACAAAGACGTAACGAAAAATATGTAGATAATTCAAACTTGAGACCTGTGCTAAAATGAATATAACGATTAACTATGTCTGTATTACTTATTACTATGTGCCATACGACTCATATCAAGAAGAAGATGTGTAGATCCTCAATCCCTAATTATGTTGTGACTTCTTGTTAAACAATTGTGATGCAAGTATAAATTTTAAGAGGAATTGACATGAACGTTTAAATAAATTTTTTTAAGATAAAAGTAGATGATGAGATGCCAGGTTTGATAATTAAGAGATTTTTAGAAGTAATTATTTTCTATAAATTCTAAATTTAATCTTTTAATTTTATTAGACTAAAAGTATATTTAATCACTCTAACGTGTATGAAATTTTTTCTGATAATAATAATAAAAAAATCATTTGATAAGGAAAAACTAAAATACAATTTGTCAAAACCTAGAAAAATCCTTTGATATACACACACATAGGCTGGTTTTTATAGAAAAATGATTTTTCATGCGAAGCATACATGCGTGTAGATTAATGAAGGTACAAACATTCATATAATCACAAAATGTTATAATCATGTATTTATAATTAAGCAACATAAGTATTAAATAACTCACCACCATTATAATAAATATGTATCAACATTAAATTATTACATAAGTAATTTTATAATCACCCAAAGTTATATCAAAAGTGTATCAACGTTTTTTAAAGTTGTTTATTTTTATAAAAAATATAATATCACTGTCTCTTGCTTTCAACCGCCCAATTATACCGATCACAATAAGAACACTTGTTAATAATCCACGATCTTTGTTGTTTGAAAAAATAATAATAAAACACGACAAAACATTATATTCTTGAATTATTGTTTATTGATAATAACCAGGCAAGTTAGTTTTTATTATTATTATCATCATTATTATAATAGCATATATTTTCAATTTAATATTCTTCACCTATTTGTTTTTGGTTTATTTCAATGCATTTTCGTATATTCCATGTTTTTTTATTAAATATACAAACAAAATACCGATAAATATTGTCATTTAGAATCTTAACATAACATCGTACGTCAAGTACTATTCATCGTCCATTTATTTCTGTCATTTATCATTGTAAGTAACGTGCAAGACAAGTTATTATGCTAGGATCCAAAGTTCGGTTCGTCATTAGTTGGTTCAAATGACAACCACGTTATGTACATTGAACTATTTTATTCGTGATGCTGTTAAGTACAGTAAAACACTGTAATACATATTGATTTCGTAAAGTGTATATTTACCCGTGAATGCAATTATTTTTAGTTATTCAACAAGTAGTATTTTCACTTATTGACGGGTGAATATAAATGATTTTGACTAATGTTTGAACTTTTAATTTCTTTTATGTGAATTTTGACTATCTGACTATCTTTATTACTTTTTTTCTATCCTCTATAACTAATAGTTTTCAAATTGATTATTACGTAACCCGGTTTTTAAAACCAGTCCAACCACCAGTGTTCGGTTTCCGGTTCATCTTTTAAACCGGCTCAACCAATAGGGTCCGGTTTCCGGTTTAGTCCGGTGGTCAAACCTAGAGATGGGCAAACCGGGTTTTGGGCCATACCCGAAACCGGGTTCAAACCGGGTTGGGCCCAATCGTATTTTTTTGTACCCGGGTATTGGTGAACCGGGGTACGAACCCGGGTCGGGTTCACTTACTTGAAAACCCTACCCGTCATACCCGGGTAGGATAGGGTCGGGTCCGGAACCGGATCCAATACCGGGTTTAGTTTTTTTTTTTTTTTTTCTTGTTTTTATGTCCAATACCAGGTTCAATTCGGGTTTAAACCGGGTCTGGGTCGGGTTCGGTAAAAAAAACTCAAAAACTAACCCGGTTCCAACCCTACGAGTATAAACGGGTCCAACCCGGGTATGCCTCCCATCGGGTACAACCCGTACCCGGGTCCGGGTCGGGTCCGAACCCGGTTTTTATGCCCATCAAACCCAAAGTAACAGTCTACATGGGCCAACATTTGTATTGCAAACGTAGCTCTAAAGTCAACTCTTAAGTATGGGAATTGGGTTTCATTTGTGGATCAATGTATCGAACTATAAAACGGGCTAATTAATGGTGAGTGGCCTTAATATAAGCCCATTCATGGGAAAGCCCGGCCCATCATATTAAAACAATTCACAAGTACGTAGAGGTGTACAAACCGCCGCTCAAATCGGTTTGGACCAGTTTGTAAACTGGTTTTTTTCTTTAAAGCCGGTTATTATCCTGGTTTAACCAATTTTTTTTAATTAAACCCCGTTTTTGGTGTCGGGCTACCAAACAAGTATACAAACCGCCGGTGCCAGTCAGGCTAGGAACAGGTTTGGCTCACACCGGTTTTTTTCAAACCGTACCGGTTTTTGGTACACCAGATGGTACGTAGAGGTAAAAAAAAACTATTCGTGAAGCATAACCAGTCTGTAACTCGGAACCAAAAAATTGGTTATAGATTTGGTTTTAACCTATGACCGCTCAACATACATGAAAACATCTCTTCTCTAGAACAATTCACAATGATTATGATGGGTGTACTACTAGTTTGGTGATGGCGTGTTTAATTGGTTTGATAATAATTCATAATAGAGTTTTAAAGTGTAGTTCATGACATGATCGGGTTAATAGGAACATATCAAATGAAAATTTGAACCATTCATAAAGTCTTAATCAATACCTTGTTTGTAAAATGGTTAAACCACCTTAGTCAAATTATTAAAAACATATATATTTTCCGTGGATTTTCACGTAAAAAACTAACTAAATTAACATCATAAAAATATCATAATATCTTTACAAATAAAAAAATCTTGAAACTGTAAAGGAAAAATGAATACTTAAAAATAGTTCTTTTGGCTCTTTACAAAGCTTTAGTTCTCAATTGAATGCATCCCATATATATAATTATGACGTCATCCAGTTCTTAAATCCGGTCCGGCCAAACCAGTAAGGCGTCCGGTTCGACGTTCGATCCGGTTCTGAAAACATTATTCGGCAAGTTTTACAATTCTCATGATTCTCACGTTGATTTCTATCAAAAGTAATCATTTTGCATTTTCGAGTTATACAATTTCTTTCAAAGGATCTTTCTTTTCACTTTAAATGCAACCATTTTTGCGACTAATTTAAAGCTAAGAGTATACAATCTTAACACATTAAAATCGTTAAAAGAGTTGTCTTCACTAGAGTAAACAAGGGCATATCACATAATCGTATGATCAATGATGCAAGAAAATAATATGTTAGCGCGTGATTTGTATGGCACGACTATGTACGAAGGAACTACACGGTTGTCACACCCCAACCATGACGGCGGAAACGTCGAAGTGTGAGGGTTAAGATTGTTCACAGCCACATAACGCTAAGTTAAAATATAATTGCCATTAATCAATTGTTTTTCAAACATCACAACCAACCACGTCTTACAAGAAAACAATAAACAAGAAAATGAATCCAAATATTTATTTAAGTCTAGGTCCATATCCTAAACTTTAGCATTTCTTCAATCGACATTAAGCTTGCACATTACCTGAAACATGTTGAAAATAAAGTCAACTAACAAGTTGGTGAGTTCTCATGGTTTTAAAGTACAATAAGTATATATATCATGAGAATGTGGCAATTCTAGTCAATGGTCACAAGATAGTAAGTATATAGAACATGCACAGTTACAATCAAACCTTGACTGAATAATATGAATAAGCATGATTAGCTAAGTGTATTTGGTTCCCTAGTGCACAAGCATACGGCTCCTAGGAGCCGGCAATCCCTCGGCTTTAGCACCAAATAGGCTTGTCAGGCCCAAAGATCTAAGACTTCGCCAGGCTTGTTATAGTTAATGATTGCACACGTATGTCACATCTCATATACAACTTAACATATTCAAATAACCACGACTATGTAAAGAATTGCACGTGCGTAATAAGTATCAAAGCGTGTGTAAGTTTGTTTGTATAACCAACATGTTTCACCCCGAAAGGTGTAAAGTATATGTAAATGGGGCATAAGAACTCACATGATAATAAGAAGGCTTGAAGATGAAATACGAATAACCACGAATAATATTTCCAACACAAACGTCACAAGGCACCTAAATAAGAATAAGGTAACGCGTTATAATTGGTTTGATGTTTAGTTATAATGGTTTGAAATAGAGATTAACATCTATTTATTTTGTGTTATTGAGTTTAATGGAATGATGATAATTAGATTTATTGCGCGAAGGCGATTGTCTAATGTAAAGGAAAATTTATCGAACATTAAACCGGTCTATGTAGGTTTCATTGATTGTGATAAATCAAGTAACAATTATATATATATATATATATATATACATATTTATATATGTAAGTACTTAATCATTTATTTGACAATGTATATGTATATGTTTTACAATAATTATATAAATGTATGAATATATGAATATATATGTAAGTAATTTATCATTTTTATTATTTGACAATGTATATGTAAAATAAATATATATAAATGTATGCATATGAATATATGAATATATTTTACAATGTAAGTTAAGAATAGATGTGTAAATAAATTATTTAAATTATTTGTTAATAATTACATGTATATATATATATATTCATATATATATATATACATGCATATGTTATAAATAACCACACAACATTGTTTTAAATAATTTGAAGAAAATATCAAAGATGTATTTTGAATTTAAATAAAATTTTGATAAACAAGATTAATAACTAATTAATAATTTCTGAATTTATAAAATCATTTTAGGTGTTATTAAAAATTAATTTTCAGAAAAAAAAGAAAGAAAAGAAAAATTAATTGATAATAAATAAAATGAGACATAAAGTAAAAGAAAAACAAAAGAAAAAGGAAACAAAAAGGGGGGGGGGTAGCCGGGGTCGAACCCGGGACCTCCCCTTGGGGAATAGGGTGCGGGAACCAGTGAACCAGGGCCATGGCCTTGGTTCACTTTTGGTTTGTTTAAATTTTAAACGTGGTTTCCCCAGTTTCCCCCAATCCTGATGAACCCTAGGTTCATCTGATCCGAAATCAACCCTCGATTCGGTGTTAAACACTCGAATCATCATGGGGTTTTTGATCTTTGAATCAAATCGAGTAGAACACAGGTTCTAATTACCTGTTTCGATTAGGCTTTGTGTGATTTCGAGGTCGACTCAGCTTCGGGTGTTTCGCGAATTGGGGTTTTTTGATCGAATGGATTTCTTGTGAAATTGAAGGTTCAGGGAGTTTAGGAACTCCACAATGAACCGAAAGGCCTCAATATATAGGTTTGATTTCGTAGATTCGAGCTTAACTCGTTTGATTTTGAAACCGCGTTCCCGTTTACCAATTTTAAAAGATTCGAGCTGTAATTGCGTAATTATACTTGATTGATTGTTTGTTTAGGACGCGTAATAAGTTTAGAAATGATTGATTTGATTCAATTTTGTGAATTTGGCAAGATTCGATTCGAATTTGGTAAGGTTTAGGCACGGTTCGAGCGGGTAATTCAAATTGGGGTTGGGTTTGGGTTCGAAACTCGTAGTCGAGGGCGAGGGCGGTTTAATTGGATCAATTTGGTTTTGAAACGAAGTTTGGAGGCTTGCCGGAGCTCGGCCGGAGCTCGCCGGAGCCGGCAGCCGGAATGTCGGGGGGGGGTGGGGTTTGGTTTTGCATTTTACACCAGCAGTCCCTGAAGTTTGGACTGTTGGTCGAAATGTTTTATTTGCTTTTTAAGTTTAAAAATTTGCAGAACACCCCCCTGGATTAATTTAAGGATATTTTTACTATTATTATTGTTATTATTATTATTATTTGTATTACTAAGATTATTATTATTATTATTGTTATTATTATTATTATTGTTATTTTTTTTTTTTATCCTTATTATTATTATTATTATTATTATTTATTATTGCCATCATTATTATTACAATTGTAATTGTCATTATTATTATTATTATTATTATTATTAAAGAATTAAACTTTGCTAACGAAGTCATAAATAAATAATGACGGAAAATACAGGATGTTACAGTCTCCCCAACTTGAATTAATTTCGTCCCGAAATTACAATAACGAAAGTTACAAAAATAACTCAGGGTAAGTCTTCTTCATATGATCTTCGCGCTCCCAAGTGAATTCCGCTCCCCGCTTGTTTTCCCACCGAACCTTTACTATTGGGGTCGTAGAGGTTCTAGTCTTCTTCATAATGCGATCCATGATTTCGACGGGTTTCTCAACGAAATGTAGGGACTCGTTGATCTGGATGTCTTCCAATGGTACATACAAGTTATCGTCGGCCAAACACTTCCTCAGGTTCGAGACGTGGAAGACCGGGTGAATTCCACTAAGGTCAGAGGGTAGTTCTAGTTTGTAGGCCACTTTCCCGATTCTTTTCAGAACTCTGAAAGGTCCTACAAACCTCGGAGCTAACTTACCTTTCCTTCCAAAGCGAACCACACCCTTCCACGGCGAGACCTTGAGAAGGACCATCTCCCCAACTTGGAATTCTAGCGGCTTGCGACGTTTATCGGCGTAGCTCTTCTGTCGACTCCTGGCCGTTTCCAAGTTCTTGCGGATAATAGCAACCTTATCGGTCGTCTCTTGTATGAGTTCGGGACCGGTGATAAGATTTTCGCCCATGTCGGTCCAGCAAATCGGTGAACGACATTTACGACCATAAAGTGCTTCAAATGGTGCCATTTGGATGCTCGAATGGTAACTATTGTTGTAGGAGAATTCTGCGAGTGGTAGGTGTGTATCCCAGTCACCACCAAAATCGAGAACACAGAGACGCAACAAGTCTTCCAGAGTTTGGATCGTTCGCTCGGTTTGACCATCGGTTTGGGGATGGTAAGCCGTACTTAAATCCAATTGTGTACCCAGAAGTTCTTGCATAGAAGACCAGAAGTGAGAAGTGAAACGAGCATCTCGGTCGGATATGATATGAAGGGGCACACCATGACGGCTTACGATCTCGTCGATATAAATCCGAGCTAGTCTTGATGTCTTATACGTGTCGCGTATGGGTATGAAATGTGCCGACTTGGTCAATCGGTCGACGATTACCCATATGCTATCGTGCCCACGAGGTGTCCGAGGTAGTTTGGTTATGAAGTCCATGGATATATGTTCCCATTTCCACATGGGAATTTCGGGCTGTTCGAGCAATCCACTTGGGCGTTGGTGCTCCGCTTTAACCTTCGTGCATGTAAGACATTTAGCGACGTATGTTGCTATGTCCCGTTTCATTCCGGGCCACCAATATTGACTCCGCAAGTCCATGTACATCTTATCGGAGCCCGGGTGAATTGAGTAGCGAGTTTGATGTGCTTCATTCATGATAATAGCTCGGAGGTTATTGTGTTTGGGGATCCAGATTCGGTTCGCGAAATATATCAACCCATTGGCTCTGGTTTCCAGTTGGGCCACAAGATTGGGCTCAAGTTCATCTTTCATACTCTCCTCACTTTGTACTGCTTGTTGGGCTTCTCGAATGCTTGACTCTATGTCACACTCGATCCTCAAGTTTTGTAGCAACACTGTAGTATTGTGAACATCAAGTCGGACTTCTGTATCAAACTCTCCCAATGTATCGAACCACTGCCGACGGTCGCGAATTTCTTGAACGGAGACCATCTTTTGGTGTGTCTTCCTACTCAATGCATCGGCTACGACATTTGCCTTGCCGGGGTGGTATCGGATATCGCAGTCGTAGTCACTAATTAATTCCACCCAGCGACGTTGCCTCATATTGAGATCCTTCTGATTGAAGACATGTTGAAGGCTCTTGTGGTCCGTGTATACTATACATTGCGTGCCGTATAGATAATGCCTCCAGATTTTTAAGGCAAAGACCACCGCTCCGAGCTCAAGATCGTGCGTCGTGTAGTTTACCTCATGAACCTTCAATTGTCTCGAGGCATAAGCTATGACCTTTCCGCGTTGCATGAGGACACAACCAAGGCCTTGTTTTGACGCATCGCAGTATACCGTGAAGTCGTCATTTCCATCCGGTAGAGCCAGGATAGGAGCATTACATAACTTATGCTTTAATGTCTCGAACGCCTCTTCTTGTTCTGCTTTCCACTCGAAAGGCTGGTGTTTCTGGGTCAGGAACGTGAGTGGCTTTGCGATTTTTGAGAAATTGGCAATGAATCGTCGGTAATACCCGGCTAGACCAAGGAATGATCGTACTTCCGTCGGCGTTGTGGGAGCCTTCCAATTCTTCACGGCTTCCACCTTTGCAGGGTCGACGTGAATTCCTTGGCTATTCACGACGTGCCCTAAGAATTGTACTTCTTCCAGCCAGAACTCGCATTTTGAAAACTTCGCGAACAGCTGTTCCTTCTTCAACAAATTGAGGATTTGACGAAGGTGGAGTTCATGATCAGAGTGAGACTTGGAATAGATAAGAATGTCATCGATGAACACAATGACAAATTTATCTAGGTAAGGCTTGCACACTCGGTTCATAAGGTCCATGAAGACCGCAGGAGCATTGGTTAAGCCGAAAGGCATAACCATAAACTCGTAATGCCCGTACCGAGTGCGGAAAGCAGTCTTTGGGATGTCGTCGTCGTGGACTCGTAGTTGGTGATAACCCGAACGCAAGTCGATTTTTGAGAAGATTGCGGCTCCTTGAAGTTGATCGAAGAGGTCGTCGATACGAGGAAGGGGATACCGGTTCTTGACGGTTAACTTGTTGAGCTCCCGGTAATCGATGCACATGCGAAATGACCCGTCTTTCTTCTTCACAAATAAGACAGGTGCACCCCAAGGAGAAGAACTAGGGCGGATAAAACCCTTCTCGGATAATTCCTGGAGTTGGCTAGAGAGTTCTTGCATTTCAGATGGTGCTAGTCGGTAAGGTGATTTGGCCACGGGGCTCGCTCCCGGGATCAAGTCGATTTTGAATTCAACTTCCCGTACAGGAGGTAACCCACTAAGGTCATCGGGAAATACTTCAGGAAATTCTCGTACAATTGGAACATCCTTAAGTTCCTTCCCTTTGACTTTAGTGTTGACTACGTAAGCCAAGAATGCCGGATAATTCTTACTCAGGCACTTTCGAGCTTGAGTGCATGTCATAAGCTTGAGTCTTTTGGAAGACCGTTCACCGAACACTTTCAACGTGTCTCCGGTGGGTAAGGGTATGCGAATGCACTTCTCAAAACAAACGATCTCGGCATGATTCTTCGATAACCAATCCATGCCAATAATAACGTCGAAACTCCCGAGCTTCATAGGAATAAGGTCGATAGGAAATCTATGATCGTCGAGGCACAATAGGCAATCACGAATGACCACGTCGACGGTGATCGGTTCTCCATCAGCAACTTCAACAGTGAGAGGTCTTCCCAAATTCGTACGAGGTTTCGCAAGTATCGGTTCGAATTCTAAGGAAACGAAACTCCTATCGGCACCCGAATCAAATAGTACGTAAGCATAGGTATCATTAATAAGAAACATACCTGTGTAGGTTTAAAAAAAAGGCACTTAGGCATAAATCAGGGATTTTTAGAGGATTTCTACGGAGATGGAGTTGAAAATTACGTACCGTTCACCACGTCGTTGTTCGCTTGGGCTTGGTTTGCGTTGATGTTGAAGGCACGTCCACGAGCTGGTGGAACATTGCCCACAAGGCGAGGGCATTGGGGTCGGTAGTGACCTGGTTCTCCACAGTTGTAGCATGCCCGGTTTGGTTCTGTCACTGCGTTCCCCAGTGCTCGGCGACACGTTGCCACGAGATGCCCATACTTGCCGCATAGTGTGCAGATGCGACACGGGAGATTCCCCGGATGATGGTACTTACATGTGTTGCACAGTGGTAGAGGACCTGCATAAGCCCTTGCCACGGGCACTTGTGTTGCCGGTGCAGCCCCGGGAACACATTGCCTCTGGGATGGCTTAGGAGCGGCCACTGCGTAGTTTCGTGCCGGTATAAACTTCCTTTTCCTGTTATCCACCTTAGCCTCCTTGCTCTCCTCGGGAACCGTCTTCTCAGTCTTCTTGGTCCCCTTTGCAGACATGGTGCCTGCCCGGATGTGGTTTTCTGTCAGCTGTGCAGTAATTGTAATAGCTTCTTCTAGGGTTGCGGGTCGGCTACCCACAACGGCATCCTGAATCTGAGGCGGCACCCCCTTGATAAACTTTTCCACATTACGGGCAACAGTATCCACCATGTGGGGCAACAGTATGCTCAGCTCGTGATGGCGGGTAGAATAGGCTAGATGGTTCCCGCCATCCTGTTTCAAATTCCAGAATTCTTCTTCTAGCTTCTGGATCTCACTTCTCGGGCAAAACTTGGCGATGGCTATGTTCTTGAACTCCTCCCAAGTTAAAGCCAAGATCGCGTCGGGACCTCGGTTTCGCTTTTCACTGTTCCACCAAGTTAAAGCCCTTTGTTGTAGCATACTGGTGGCATACCTCACCTTAAGTGCTTCGGGGCACTCACAGTTGGTGAAGGTGTTTTCCATCCCTTCAAACCATTCTAAGAGACCGGTGGCACCTTCCTTGCCACTGAAATTGGGAGGCTTGCATGAGCTAAAGTGCTTGAAAGTGCACTTCTGGTTGTTACGACCTTGGTTTGCACTATTTTCGCCTTGGCCGTTGCTGTTGCTTGCGACGTTGGCGATCATGGTGCTGCTGAGTTCAGCTACCATAGTCGGGATGACCGCAGCCATTTGCCGAGCAATTAGGGCGGCAAGCTTACGGCCAGATCTTCCTCGGGTTCCTTGGTAACGAGACATGCTGGAAAATATAAATTGAATTAAGATCGGTTAAAAGGGTATTAAGGATGGACAGTTAAAGTAAGAATCATAGGTTGTACGGGGTGATTCCATTGGATGACACATCATCATTTGGAATCGTTGACACGTCAAGATGAATTGACCCATTCACCTTAGAAACTGGTGTATGTTGGCCATAGTTTATCACTCATCCCGGAATTCCCCAGGTAAGCATGACTGGTCCCGTAGGATTTATACGAAATGCTTACCTTAGCCCGAGGGCCTTTTGCCAGGAAAACCAGAATACAGGTGTCTATGTACCACACTAGTTCTATGGTTCGTGGAATCAAAAATCTTGATGAGATATTTATAGGATTAGACCCTAAGTCTAAGAAATTTTTCTATCAATAAGTTCTACTTAGAGACGAGGAAGGATTCAAGTATTAGCAATTGTCGGGGAGAATCATCGTTTAATATAAGTCTAGGGAGACGAGTAACAATATGTAATCATGCAGAAAGGCATCTATGCTAAGGCATCACATTGCACATAATAAGGCATAGCGTTAGGCAGCATGCAAACAATATGTATGTATTCATAAGGATACTTTCCTATAAGGATCATGCATAAACTATAGTCTAGGTCACCATTTCTAATAACCTAAATCCCTATAGTTATGGGCTCTGATACCAATCTGTCACACCCCAACCATGACGGCGGAAACGTCGAAGTGTGAGGGTTAAGATTGTTCACAGCCACATAACGCTAAGTTAAAATATAATTGCCATTAATCAATTGTTTTTCAAACATCACAACCAACCACGTCTTACAAGAAAACAATAAACAAGAAAATGAATCCAAATATTTATTTAAGTCTAGGTCCATATCCTAAACTTTAGCATTTCTTCAATCGACATTAAGCTTGCACATTACCTGAAACATGTTGAAAATAAAGTCAACTAACAAGTTGGTGAGTTCTCATGGTTTTAAAGTACAATAAGTATATATATCATGAGAATGTGGCAATTCTAGTCAATGGTCACAAGATAGTAAGTATATAGAACATGCACAGTTACAATCAAACCTTGACTGAATAATATGAATAAGCATGATTAGCTAAGTGTATTTGGTTCCCTAGTGCACAAGCATACGGCTCCTAGGAGCCGGCAATCCCTCGGCTTTAGCACCAAATAGGCTTGTCAGGCCCAAAGATCTAAGACTTCGCCAGGCTTGTTATAGTTAATGATTGCGCACGTATGTCACATCTCATATACAACTTAACATATTCAAATAACCACGACTATGTAAAGAATTGCACGTGCGTAATAAGTATCAAAGCGTGTGTAAGTTTGTTTGTATAACCAACATGTTTCACCCCGAAAGGTGTAAAGTATATGTAAATGGGGCATAAGAACTCACATGATAATAAGAAGGCTTGAAGATGAAATACGAATAACCACGAATAATATTTCCAACACAAACGTCACAAGGCACCTAAATAAGAATAAGGTAACGCGTTATAATTGGTTTGATGTTTAGTTATAATGGTTTGAAATAGAGATTAACATCTATTTATTTTGTGTTATTGAGTTTAATGGAATGATGATAATTAGATTTATTGCGCGAAGGCGATTGTCTAATGTAAAGGAAAATTTATCGAACATTAAACCGGTCTATGTAGGTTTCATTGATTGTGATAAATCAAGTAACAATTATATATATATATATATATATATACATATTTATATATGTAAGTACTTAATCATTTATTTGACAATGTATATGTATATGTTTTACAATAATTATATAAATGTATGAATATATGAATATATATATGTAAGTAATTTATCATTTTATTATTTGACAATGTATATGTAAAATAAATATATATAAATGTATGCATATGAATATATGAATATATTTTACAATGTAAGTTAAGAATAGATGTGTAAATAAATTATTTAAATTATTTGTTAATAATTACATGTATATATATATATATTCATATATATATATACATGCATATGTTATAAATAACCACACAACATTGTTTTAAATAATTTGAAGAAAATATCAAAGATGTATTTTGAATTTAAATAAAATTTGATAAACAAGATAAATAACTAATTATTAAATTCTGAATTTATAAATTCATTTTAGGTGTTATTAAAAATAAATTTTCAGAAAAAAAGAAAGAATTGAAAAATTAATTGATAATAAATAAAATGAGACATAAAGTAAAAGAAAAACAAAAGAAAAAGGAAACAAAAAGGGGGGGGGGGTAGCCGGGGTCGAACCCGGGACCTCCCCTTGGGGAATAGGGTGCGGGAACCAGTGAACCAGGGCCATGGCCTTGGTTCACTTTTGGTTTGTTTAAATTTTAAACGTGGTTTCCCCAGTTTCCCCCAATCCTGATGAACCCTAGGTTTATCTGATCCGAAATCAACCCTCGATTCGGTGTTAAACACTCGAATCATCATGGGGTTTTTGATCTTTGAATCAAATCGAGTAGAACACAGGTTCTAATTACCTGTTTCGATTAGGCTTTGTGTGATTTCGAGGTCGACTCAGCTTCGGGTGTTTCGCGAATTGGGGTTTTTTGATCGAATGGATTTCTTGTGAAATTGAAGGTTCAGGGAGTTTAGGAACTCCACAATGAACCGAAAGGCCTCAATATATAGGTTTGATTTCGTAGATTCGAGCTTAACTCGTTTGATTTTGAAACCGCGTTCCCGTTTACCAATTTTAAAAGATTCGAGCTGTAATTGCGTAATTATACTTGATTGATTGTTTGTTTAGGACGCGTAATAAGTTTAGAAATGATTGATTTGATTCAATTTTGTGAATTTGGCAAGATTCGATTCGATTTTGGTAAGGTTTAGGCACGGTTCGAGCGGGTAATTCAAATTGGGGTTGGGTTTGGGTTCGAAACTCGTAGTCGAGGGCGAGGGCGGTTTAATTGGATCAATTTGGTTTTGAAACGAAGTTTGGAGGCTTGCCGGAGCTCGGCCGGAGCTCGCCGGAGCCGGCAGCCGGAATGTCGGGGGGGGGTGGGGTTTGGTTTTGCATTTTACACCAGCAGTCCCTGAAGTTTGGACTGTTGGTCGAAATGTTTTTTTTTTTTTTTTGCTTTTTAAGTTTAAAAATTTGCAGAACACCCCCCTGGATTAATTTAAGGATATTTTACTATTATTATTGTTATTATTATTATTATTTGTATTACTAAGATTATTATTATTATTATTATTATTATTATTATTGTTATATTTTTTTTTTATCCTTATTATTATTATTATTATTATTATTTATTATTGCCATCATTATTATTACAATTGTAATTGTCATTATTATTATTATTATTATTATTATTAAAGAATTAAACTTTGCTAACGAAGTCACAAATAAATAATGACGGAAAATACAGGATGTTACACGGTTGTGTGTTAAGGGTTAGTGGTTCAAAATGAACCACGTTACTATGTGAAATTAGTTCACATAGTTGTGTTCCTCCTTGACTAGTTAAGAAATCTTTGTTATCAAGTTGTTTTCTAGTCCATTTTATATGTATTTATTTAAATTTGTTTATATGTGTACGTATGTACGGTGTATAGGTGATTAAGAAATGACAAGCTTTGAGATAAATCGAACAGGATAATATAGCTCGATTATTTTACCTTTCAGAAACATCCACCTGGCCACCTCTTCTCTCTTTTCAAGTCACTATCAGTAATTTATAGTTATGAGTTTAAGGTTTAGAGTTTAAGATCGGTCCCATAAATAAATCGAATATTGAATATTATTATAAAAAAGTTTTTCAAAATACGAAAAATAGCAAGGGGAAAATCCTCAACTCAGGTTTAGCCAACGCTGAAAAAAGACTATAATTGTTACAAGTATGTATAATTTTATTTATATTTCCATTAATATGGAAAAAAAAAGCTTTAAACGTTCGTGTTTGTTCGATTCATTCACATAACTGATAAGGCTAGGAAAAAAATTAAACACCATATAATTTGATGTAATTTTCATTACCTTATCTGTTTTTACCTGACCAGTTTATTATTAGTAACGATAATTTCTGAATCCGTCACTTATTATACGAAAAATATTATTCATTTATTTTAAATTGATGGAGGTGTTTGGCTAAAATCTAAAACAGGTCAATTGTCAACATAGGGCGGTTAGTTTTGTGTGAACCTCGTTTAATACGTCAACGTTTCGATTTAACAAAGAGCCAACGAAGATAACGATGGCTAACCAAACCTCAAAAAAAAAAAAAAAAAAAAATATTATATTCAACTCATATAATAATCAATTAAATATCCTTACTAATTATATAATATTTTTGTAATATTTTACACCATTTAATAAACATTTTTGTATCTTTGGTAATGAAAATTGGTACAATAACATTTTTATTATCTTTAATACTTACAAGAGGAGAAAATTTGCTTACAACATGATTCAAACACGATATTGCTCTAATTGAACATCTTTCCCGTTAAGAGGTTCGTACTCGCCTAGATAACTTTCAAGATGATTCGACAAATCGCCTTTATCGATGTTTTCATGATGATACGACTTGCACACGAGATAGAGTATCGTTTGGATCACGAGCCCGAAAAGAAAGAAAGTCAGAAGCAGTACGAAACACAAAACACCAAACCCTACTCGCTTCCACGCCTCTAACGAGCTCCCGTGTATAACGAATGCCCCGAATAATATTTGTATGAGTATGAGTGACATATTTAGCAAAAAGAAAATCGCGATTGCAACCACGCGATTTCCTTTGATCAAATCCATGCTCTTTGTCATAGCTTTAAGCCCGTATGAGCTCTCTAGAACCGAAACCACACTAGCTAGTTGCCAGATCACGGTCATGTACACGAACCCCATCAAGTATATGATCAAGATCACATATAAAACGATGGCCCCAAATGCGTTATAAGGTAAAAGCAACATAAAAGTAACTGCGACGAACGCTGCTAAGAAGTTGTAGACAAAGAAAGCCGCAAACATGCACAAAAAGGTGACCATGAGTCTTTTCCAGACTTTTGGGACGACGCTCATGACTTTCTTGAAAGTCAGCTCGCGTCCCGTGTAAACAGATGCAATTGTGTAGACAACTGCAGCTGTCGACAGTAGGGATAATATTAAAAGAACTGTGAAATACGCGATCTTGAAAAGCCAAAAAGTGATCCATTCAGACGAAAGTGTGTCAGAGAGATTGTTGTATCTTTTGGTGCCTGGGCGTGTGACTTCTTTCTCGAATTCGGTGTGTTTGATGTCCCTAAACAGCGAGTGCGAGATCTCGAGATGTGCTAAGAAGATGAAGGTAAGAGGGAGGATGAGGGTTAGGGTTATTTGGGCAAAGATTTTTCTACATGAGATTATGATTTTGTAGCTTTCTTTGAAGATACCAAAGAGGCCAAGAAATTGCAATTCCTCTTGTTCTCTATCCATCTTTCAAGAAAAATGAATGAAAGTGGAATTGCAAATGATGCAATTGGCTTATAAAAATGGAATAATAAGGAGGTTGAGTCTAGACTTAGACTTTCTACCAACCCACTATACCCACAGATTTCAACATAATTACTATATGTACCACTCCTCCCTTTATTCTCTCTCAAAACAATAATATCAATACGAGAAAATTGCATAAAAAGTTTTGGTTTAACTAGATTGCACGTTTAGCCTTTAAACTTTTAGAATTATAAAGTTAGTCTAATTTTTTCTGGACACTTTGCACGTTTGGTTCATGACATTTAATTCATTTAGTCTTTAAGCATTTTATTAAATTTGGAATAATTTTTAGATTTAATTTTAGAGACCAAAAGTCAATGATCACGTGAAATTTTAGACTAAATTTGTTATTTTGAAATTTGGAGAGCAAACTTGCATTGACTACATAAAATTTTAAACTAATTTTATAATTTTTAAAGTCTGGGAACCAAACATGTAATCTAGTCAAATCACAAGGACCATTTATGTAATTTTCTCTATTAATAATAATATTTAAATCACTTTGAACTAAAACCAATAATAAAAAAGCATTAAACATAACTAATACTTGATTTAAATTAGATTAGCTACATTAAGATGTATTAAACAATAATACTAACATGTATTAAAAGTGTATGTATCATTCTAAAACTAATCTATCCTTAATTATATCAAACTCGAAGCATACACATGCACTAAAACCGCGGAAAATTGCATACATGGCTCAAATAAGTTAAACAAATGAACAGTTACAAACTTACAATGTTCGAGGGTTAGTGTTGAGTCTAACATAAACTCATCGGAAAAAAAAGCATTGAAGCTCTCTTTAAATTCAAAAGTTCAATTTCCGTACGAAACAATTTGTATATATTATTTGTGATGTAAGATTATAAATGAATGAAATTTTGTGTACCGCTCTAAAATTTTTCTTACCATGTTCGTGTCATTTAATACATTTAATAATAACTTTAATACATGATTAAACCCTATTATTAAGTTATTAAATAATGGTGTTGACTATGAAGTCTTTTTCTTGGGTAGTTTTGTAAATAAATTGAAATCTGAGGGTATTTGTGTTGGAAGATAGTTCCACAATTGCCGTCTATTAGGGGTTTGATTAGGTCGTCTATTGACACATATGGAAGCTTCCTCAAAGTCCTCATCCCAACGTACGTTGACTAGTCAACGCATCATGAACTTTCAATTCATTGTTCTAAACCCATCTTATACTCTTTGACCATTTCAAATACTTGCCTTGGTTGATTTATAACCATACCGGTTAGTTTTTCTAAACGGTAAAAAAAAACGACTCTGTTTCGTACGATATGACTTAATTTAGTGGGACTTATCTATTCATTTTTCAGCTGGAACCGTACCTCCAACCCCTTAGGAGGAGACCCATAACTAGAAAAACTCATTGGGTTAACACTGAACTCGAACTCAAAACCTCCTCATTTATAATTGTCTCAGGTAACTCATCTCAACCATTTGGGTTAAGAATCATTGTAAAATAATTAAACCAAATAATATTATAACACAATTAAAAAAAAGTATAATCTAACGGACCATACCGGACCATATCATTAGACTATATTTCAACTTCTAAGATATTTCATATTTAGTATGTTTTATTATTTATATTGTGCTTAATTGAAGTGAAACCTGTCTAGTGACCTCCTACTAGACTTAATTGAGACCACAAATCTATTTAGATATTGATAAAAACGTCAGAATCGCAATTAGTCACAATAAGTTAAAAGTTCTTATTCTTCAATTCTTGGTCACGAATAGTGTAGCAATTTAATCACTATTATTCCTTTGGTGTTTGGTTTTATTTAGGATTTTACACTATGTAACCGATTGGACATAATCACATCTTTATTATGATGGTATTATATCTTTTTAATTATAAAGGCTTAATAAACGCAAACATAAAATCATACTTCAGTAAAGATCAGTTTGGTTTTAATTTATAATTCGGTTAAAAGTAATTACTAACAGTTTGATTTCGACCCGAAAAACTGTTAAATCCAAATCATAAACAACCCTAAATTGTCTAGATTAAACTAAACAAGACGCTCCACGACCAATTTAAATACTCACTAACATGTAAAAGGGCGCTAGAATGATTCTACATACGTTAAAGTTATCAAAATTTTGAGAAAATTGTTAAACGCAGAACGTAAACAACCCTAAATTGTTCGGTTCAAACTAAACTAGACACTCCACGACCAATATAAATACTTGCTAACACGTAAAAGGGCACTAGAATGATTCTATATATGTCAAAGTTATCATATTTTTGGCATAGTATTAAAGGAAGAAACATTGCAAGAACTCACCAGAACCAACTTAAAATTTAATTCATCACTAGAAACTAAATGAAAAATATATTAATAATTGCCTCCCTAATTAATTAAGTTACACTCCATCTTCATAATAAGTTTCATACACATGTGCAACTTAGAGAATTATAAGAGAATAATAGTAAACCTACAAATCTGTAAATGATTTTAATGTTTTTAATCTTCTATGTATACATAATAATAAAAGAAAATAGGTTGGACACTTATCAACATATTAAAACATCATTGCCACATGTCAAATATTTAAACCAATATTGCCACCTGTCAGCATCTCCTTTATTTTTAATTTTTTTAACCAATTTAAAATTTTTATGTAATTTACAATTTTGATTGAAAAGTAAGGGTATAAAATTACACCTTATATGTATGTTGATATATTAAAATGTTATTTGTTTAACCCGGGTATATAGAGTAGTATATCAATATATAAACTTACACATAATGTTAAAATGTTAATATAATGTGATTATAATGTATTAAAATGTTAAATTTACATAACGTATGTTATTTGTTAATATATTAAAATGTTATTATAATGTTGTATTTTACTAATCATTCTAGGATTATACTAAATTGCACAAAAAATTAAGTTTAAATTGGTTCTCACAATTTCTCGTAATATTTGTAATCATGTAAAGAAACCTCTCAGACAGCTTAAAAGTGGTATGGAAAAGAAAACTAAATCACATGGATGCTTAATCCATCATATTTTTTGTACGATAGAGCTAGAATCACGTAAATATAAATATATAATAATGATAATAATAATAATAATGTATGCATTTGGCATGCCCCATCTCAAAACTAACAAGATCAAGCCCATTAATACCTGGTCAAAACTACATGAGGCATGCACCATGCTCTATCATCCATCAAGCTATGACCTCTACCCAGAGATGGCACAAACAGTCAAAGACCCACAAACAATCCAGACTCGACCCGGAACATGTCACGGACACATTCCATAACCGTTTTCCAAACGTGAGTTCGTTGGGCAGCCCCTTGTTTATCCATTTTCAACCGTTTAAACCCTCATTTGGTCAAAAGGTTATTAGGTCGTCAGGTAAGGTTGTGAACTTTCCACACAAGACGAGCCTAACATGAAATTTACAGGTTTGAGTTTAGCTTAAACGGGTGTGCGACAGGCCGACAGTTTGGGTCAAACCTCCGAGCATTTTTAAGTTAAGTAGGCTGCTCTTGAGTCAACCCGAAAAGGTGACGTGTTTATTTGTATGGCTTGGTGTCAGGTTCTCTAGCTGTGTTCTTGTTTCAGAGGCATTTGTGTTTTGGTTGTAGACTCATAATTTTTCAATGATAATCATGATACGAGAAAGAAATCAGGTTAAACAAGTTGTGTGTGTGTACGTGTCAACTCGCTAATACATGAGTCGTCTTTGGGTTAAAACTGTTAATGATTCTAGAGTATATAGATTAATAACAGGTTGTTATTCTCTAATCTATATACTCTAGAATCATTAACAGTTTTATATTATGTTGTATTTTTGTAACCAAATAACCAATTTAACATAAATTATCAAACAAATTACAATATTATAACTCAAGATACAGGTTATTAATTAATAACAAACTCAAAAAATATTTCTAATTTATTGCAGGATCAGGCCCAAAGGCCCAATTTTTAAACAGATAGGACTCTGCTGGACCTAAACAGATCTAAAAGGCTGGGTCTTTGATCTCAACATACTTTTGGCAAAGAAGTGTGAATAAAAGTCAATCCTACTGTAGAAATCAAAGACCCTTTGACCAACAAAAGCAAAATAAGTTATCAATCTTTCTCAAATCTCTACCAAAATGTGGATCTATGTTTAAACCAACATGAAACAGACCAAAATTTATGCAAAATCATAGGTTTCAACAACAGAAAATTTAGAAACACTAACCGAAATGTTGAATAATTAGCTGCTTCTTTCTTCACATCCTTCGGTTGTGATCATCTTCATCAAATCAGTCTCTGCACAAACAATAAAAAGATATATTATCAAGATATTATAACATATAAGGGTCAAAATGCACATATGCTAAACTAAAGGACCTGTTTCATAATTCTCAATCTTCTTCTTCAGATGCTTCATTCAACCACTTAATAAACTTTTCTGATTGTTTAACAAAAATTTTATCAGATTCATCTGCACCTTCTTTTTCATCAGCCCACTTAAGAACAGCTTCTTCTTGAATAATATCTTTATCATACAACAGATGCAATACTTGTACAAAAACCGGTGCAAACTCGTTCCCAGTCTCCAAACACATTTCTTCAAATTTCATTATCACTTCGATTTCATCATCTATACCTTGAAGATATGGCTTGAGTAATTTCGCCCAACGTGAAATCACGTCGTTTACATTTTTTACCAAATTTGCAGGTGAGTTATGCGGCGTGTCGAGTGCTAATTTCATCATAGAATAAAACAATGCACTAGCACAATTCTCAAGAGCCATATTGTATGATAATCGAAGTGAGTTGACTTCTAGGATTATATGGTCTTCTTTGACTTGTTCTTGAACACCCCTTAAAAACGTCGCTTCAATCTCTTTTTCAAATATCTGATATTCATCTCTAATTTCATCATCAGATTCATTACCTGACTCCTGTTCATCAGGTAGTGGAAAAACATTGTCATCTTGAGTATTGATTTCAAGATTCTCAAATGCCGTTTGAGTAAGCTCGATTAGTTTTGATTCAGGTATTGGTGCAACCGAATGGCGCCATTCTTCTTCATGGTCAACTTCACTGATTGACCAAATGAAACCCCGCCCACCTATACCAACATCAGATGGTTCCAATTCACTACTTGAATACCCATTCTCAGGGGTATCAGCAAACGGTATGATTCCAGTATTGTTATCAGCATATTCAAGCTCCTCATCACTGTCTTCTTTGACAGGCTGCAGGAGTAAAGAAACTTTTGAATACGCTGGGACCACGAATCCTTGTCCAACAACAACATTAAAAGACAAAACTACCCCTGGTTCAAGAACCGACTCAGATTTCATAACCACTCCGTCACATAAAATCGCATGCTTTAGTTTACAACCATCTTCTATCGTAACATTGTTCCAAATATAACAACCGTCAATCAAGACATTACTCCCAATTTTACAACCCTCCCCAATAACCGAATTTGAAATTACTGTTCTACCACCAATACTACTTCCTTCCCCAATATATGTAAACCGGCCAATCTTAGCCGAATAGGATTGTGATATTTCTGACGCCCGATAGATCCCGTGTCTTTCAAGATTGGTGGAATTACTCATTGAAAACTGTACATCTGGCACAAACGGATACGTCCATCTCTGAATTATATCTTTACTTACTGAATCATAGCTTCGGAAATTATCAACTCTCGCAGCATAATCTGAACGGATTTCATGAGTGAAGATTTTATAACCCATGATATCATCAACAAGCAAACCCTTAACAAAGTGACGTCGTAGATGCTGATAATCGAAATTGTCTGTGAATAAACTAAGGACTTCTTCAGAGCAAATGTCAATATAACAATCCTGTTTATCATTGTGTAAAGAAATAGAAGGATTTTCAGCAAGAAATGTTTTATCAAGAGTTATATTTCCTTTGAGATCGTCGGATTTATCTTCATAGTATAGCAACTGTTTTGTAGCGGGATCGATTGCCATAAACAATTCATCAGTTCCTAACCGGGTTTGGCGGGTGATTTGAGAAGGCTTTGACCGTTTGATCACCATTGTCATTACAGCGTTGCTGTCTTTTTGTCTTCTTTCCTTGTGTTCATCAAGTGCTTGTTTCAGCGCCATGTTGCTGACTGTATCACCACTAATGAGTATGAAATCACCATTAATCACATTACGTTCATATATCAAACGTAAAGCATCGCCAGCACTGATGCAATTGTGGGATTCAATTGTTGTGACTGAAAAATTTGGCTGGTTGACCCACTTTGACTTGTCTAGATAGTCGATTATCTTTTTAGAATGAGAACAACAGAAGACAAAAACTTCATCAACTTCTGCAGATTCAAGCCATGCTAATGTGTAGTCAATCATCGGAGTGTTGACTAATGGTAAAAGTACTTTTGGACACTCGAGGGTGATCGGGCGGAACTTTGTGGTGAAACTGTCGGCCAATAGGATGGCTTTCAAGGGAACATGTGGCATATCCTCTACAGCATCTTCTTGTTTTCCACCTTTCTTAGCTCCCATTGTTTGTTAAGTTTAATTTTCAAGCCTGTAACTAAAGAAAGCAACATACAGAATCTGTTTTCAACATATAATCATGGTAAATCAAGCAGTTTGAACGCGCAGGGACACCAAATGGCGATCAACTACCATTGTTTTTAAAAAAACCAAACAAATAAACAGCTCAAAGAGCTTTTTACCATAACAGACACTCGTTACTCAAAGTTTGAACGCGCAGGGACACTGTATTGCGATCAACTACCATTGTTTTAAAAACGTAAACGAATAAACAGCTCAAAGTTCGAACTTTTAGCCATAACAGACACTCGTTACTCAAAGTTTGAACACGCAGGGACACTGAATGGCGATCAACTACCATTTCTAAGAAAAATCAAACAAATAGTTCATAATTTGAGCTTTTGACGATAACAGACACTCAGTTACTGGCAGATGACCTAAAAAACACAAAATCAATTACTTAACCATATGATTCACAGAAATCACCTAATTAACTCATGCTAAGCTATCGATTCAAACCAATTCGAACAAACCCCCAAGTAAACCAGTTCAAAGAACGCCGATTCAAATTTCATAAAACCCTAGAATCAAACGAAACCCTAACAATCAAACAGCACAGACGCACAGTGCATCACAACAATCAAATTAACTCATCAGACATACTGCATATGATCTGAAACCATAAGTTAACAGTTATTTCATGAAGTTTACATTAGATTATCTGATTAAGAGCCAAAAAAATTGGGAAAAATTGGGGATTAAGAGGAAAGAAGTACCTGCTAATGGTGGATTCAGTGGAGTATAGAGAACGATGACTCCGGCTTCACGGCGGTGACGTCCGGCGAGTTTGAACGGCGAATGTCGCCGGAGATAGAATCTGAAGAGGGAAACAAGAGCTTAAAACGCAAGTAGTAACAAGCAAAGAGACAATGATAGATTATGTGTATAGAATAGAATTAGGTCATTTCTTTCACATTAAACCTTTAACTTTTGTGTTTTATATAAGAGGCACTATAATTTGCTCGTATCGACAAACCCGTCCGCTCAAGAGGGCATCAATGATGACTTGATTAGGGGTGCTCAAAGTCGGATATCCGAATTTCGGATAGTAGAAATCACTATCGGTATTCGTATCCGAATTTTTGGATATCCGAAATTTCGGATACGGATACGAATAGTGATTAGGATATTTGAAATTCATTTTCTATTATATTTATTTTTTATTTTTTTTATTTTTTATAATAATTAAACGTATGTTGTTATAAGAATAATATAAAAAACCAACTCCTATAATAAAAGTCCTAATATACACTACAAATCTCAACCCGAAATACAAATATGTTTAAAATTTAAAATATATATATTTTTTAGTTTTTAGATAATCGGATATCTGAAAGTTTTTAGATAATCGGATATCTGAATATCCAAAACTTTTGAAAAACACTATCCTAATCCAAATTCGAATTTTCAGATATTCAAAAATTTTGATATTTCGGGTTTAGATTTTCGGATCGGCCTCTCATATTCGGATATTTTTTAACACCCATAGACTCGATGTTGGTTCGGTGTTGGTGTTTAGTAGAAGTGTAAAGAAGTTGAGTTGTTTGTGAGCAACTCGAGATTGTCTTATTAAAAGCTTGATTTAAGTCGAGTTTAAACTAACTCAAGTTGAAATAGAGTTTGTATAATGAATAAGGTGAAGCTCAAGGTTCAATAGGACTCGTTGTTGGGTATGTAGGTTTAGAAGTTACTAGATTTGTGAGAAGTAATATTTGGGTTTTTATTACATGCATTTATAATTAATGGTTAGAATTAAAATATATAATGTTATGGTTTATAAAAGAACCTTAATAGTTAGATTTTAGTAATAACTATAAATTAAGCAGGCACGATGCGGGATTACAAACTTCGTTACTTGCATTGTGACAGTGACATTAACATGGTTAAGTATATAAATAAAGATATGAATTTGAGGTTACTCAATTCTACATATCGATATATAAATTGAAAATAGTTGTATAAGGGTACCGATGTTATTCGATCAGTATCGATTTTATGCTTCACGGTACCAGCACATTGCCTTTAGTCGATATAATTTACGGTACTACAAAATACCATATTTTGAACGCAACTCTATTTTTAACATAAATTATATCGGAACATCAAACAATACAATTAAACACAACCACAAATTAATTATAAAAATAGTTAACGAAAGTTATTAAAGAAAAAATTATTAGTAAACAAACTAATATGTTAAAAGCGTATATAATATATACTACATATATAAGCTTGAAACTTTAAATTTTTAAAGGGTAAAGTTGACAATAAAGTGAAAAATTTTCTCAACATCATCGATCGTACTAGTTAAGTAAAAGTATAATTATATGACTTATAGTTTGGCTGTAAATTGTTAATAAATCTAATTTAATATTAATACTAATAAACTTTGGTTCTTTTTGTTCAATTTGAATTCAAGATACGACGACATGAAACTTTCAGACTTCTATGTATGGCCGGAATCATCGTTGAGTCGAAGTTCTAGATGCACTTGTAATAGTTTCGAGCCTGATCCAGATGTTACCCGACTCTCCTTATACATTTGTTATATTAAACTTCTATGTATTAAATGATCGTTTTATAACTAAGATTTTTAATGACTAACAAGTTAATTTAATATTGTATTCATTAACATGTAAATACATAAGATTTTAACTTAGTGGCTGTTTGATTTGCTTCTGACCCGGTCAAAATGTCTGACCCACTGACCCGGTCAGACATTTTGGCCGGTCAGCGTGTTTGATTATCACATTTTTACGTCTGACCCGGTCCAACGCCACTGACCCATGCCTATTTTCCCTCTTACCGGGTCAGTTTTGAAACAAGCTCTTACCCGGTCGTCACCTTCTGACCGAGTAAGAACAATCAAACAGCCCCTTAGTTATTTATTGAGAATGAAGAAACAACAAACACAGACAGAAAATCACAAATGCAACTATTTTGTATTTTTGGAGCAATAAAACCATGTATAAAACTTATACTTCTAATAATATAAATAAGATATCTTATAATTAGAAAATATATCGCGTTGAATGAAAATACTTTCATACTAAAACAAAATGACATACCTAATTACAACTTTTAAAATATTATAATGCTAAAGATACTTTACAAAATGATAAAAATGGAAAAAAGTAAAAACGTATCTAAGACAAAAATAAAAAGATTTTCAAAACAAATCTATCTATTTTTATGAAATAAAAATAATTAAATTGCAAAGTAACAATAAAAAAATTATTAAAAATGGCATTTTTCTAAAGGTGGATTGTTTTAATACAATTTGCTTAAAAACCAAATTTTTTAAAAAACAAAAGAAAATTAAACAAAAGTTTAAAAAATAATATTGTCATTTTATTACTCGTACGTAATTTCAATCATATTTTATCAAAATATTGTTTTATAATTCGTCAATTTTTATTAATAACTATTTAATTTCATATTTAATCAACCGGTGTAATATCTATAGTATCTAATAAAGCAGTGTTTTTTTACCACTTGTCATTCTCTTAGCCCATTTTTTGTCACTTGTTATTTTTCTAGACATCCACACATTAATTTTTCCTTTAAAAGGGTATTATAGTAATTTAAATACTCATACAAATTTCTCTCTCTCATTAAAATGAATTTTATTAATTGCAATATTTCTCCATCTTATCTAGATTTTTTTTTAAAATTAAACCATCTTTTATAAAAACACATTTTATTAAATAAAATAGAAATCACATCTTTTAATTAAAATCTAAATAATAAAAAATTAAAATTTTATATAATATGAAATTTACTAAAACACTAAACCTTTTTATAACAAAATATTTTAAAATTTTAGATAAGGTAGTTAATAAATAGTAAAATTGTTTTAATTGTTGAACTATTACGTATATATAATTTTAATTATATTTTATATTAAAATATTATACTTTAATTTTTCATATTTATTACTAACTATAATCCTTTTAATTAATGGGTTTTTAGCATATCTATCTATCTATAAAAAACTAAAATAAGCGTAAAACAATTGTAAGCGTCATTATACTTATTTTCTTATTTCTCTATATTATTAATAATAATATTGAATACTAAGAATATTACTCATACCATTTTCAAATTTAAAAAATATATAATTTAATATATTAAAATCCTATTTTTTTAATTAAAAACACTTTTTAAAAACAAAAATCTTATAAAATACTGAATACAACAAACTTTTAAAATAATCATTTTTCTTAATATAAGATATTTAAAACTCACAACTTTTTATTTAAAAATCATAGTTTTGATAAAACAAAAGTTTAAGAAAAACACATAATTGTTTATTTATTTAAAATAATTATTTGTATGTAATTATAATTATATATCTTTAAGTATGATTTTATAATATATAAATTTTTATTACTAATTATTTAATATTTTAATTATTCAATTCGTGTAATAAACGTAAATATATCATTGTTGTAATATTACTAAAGAATATTGTCGACATACCGAAACCATTACAGATTGAATATGTTGCTTACATCTGTCCCCCAGTCATGGCGGTGGTTTTCCATTTTCGACTTATATAATCATCTCACCATCATAATAATAATATTATTATTATTATCATTCAGGCGCACAAAATCATCGAAACAACGAGAAGATCACAACAATGTCTGGTGAAGTAATCCGATGCAAAGGTAATCATCATCATCATCATCTTCAATCAATCATCTAGTTGGTTTCTTCAATTTGTTCTCATTTCAACGATCTCATTTCGTCTAGATTTCACGATTCCTCTGTTTTCACGTCGTATTCATGTTCAGATATCTGTGTTTTCCGTCATTCGATCGTCGTTTTCGGATTCATGTTCAGAATTTCGGTTCTAATCGTTGTTTCTGTTCGTGATACGGTGAATCGGTGATGCGATTTGTGGTTTGTGAATGTGTTGAGCGGTGGAGATTGGAATGCGTTTGTTTTGTGTGATTTTACGTGTTTTGTGTTGTGTTTTGGAATCAGTTTGGGGATTTTGTTGATAATTTGGGGATTTTGGATTGTGTGTGTAGCTGCGGTGGCTCGGGAGGCCGGAAAGCCGCTGGTGATTGAAGAGGTGGAGGTGGCGCCACCGCAGAAGATGGAGGTCCGGTTGAAGATCCTCTTCACCTCCTTGTGCCATACTGATGTCTACTTCTGGGAAGCTAAGGTCACATTTATGAATTTGTTATAAACAGTGTGATCCTGTTTTGTAGGGTAAATGTTATCTTAATCGGGCTAATGTATTTATCCGGGGTCGCACAGGAAACTCATTATCGAAAAAACTCTGGTTCAATTTAAAGTATTTCGGTCAGACTGTGACTTAACCATAATTTTATTATATTTACATGTTATAAGTATCTCATTTTAACATTTTAACCAACGCCATCACATTTATGAACTAATTGCTTGATTTTTAACCCTAAATAAATTTTACTTGTATGAGTATCTCATTTTGATTATGTTTTGATCACCAATATTGTTGTTTGTGGAAAGTAACCTTTTTAAGTGTTATTAAATTCTATAACCTACTAAAATATATTTTATTAAAAAGATAACAGGTTGTTACTTTAGTAGCATGTTTTTGTGCACTAATTGAATAATATATTGTTATTGTATTGAATATATGACACAGTGTGATTCTGTGTTCTGAAACAATGGTTGTAAATTTTGTAGGGACAAAATCCCTTGTTTCCTCGCATATTAGGCCACGAAGCCGGAGGGTATACTAAAACTTTATTGAACTTTTTTGTTTTTGGGATAATTTATGTGAAAACCACCAAAGTATTCATGTTTTTCTATTATCTCTCACACACATATATTGCAATTTTAGAGGCCATTGATCCAAGTATGTAATTTGTTTCATCTATATAATTATAATTATGTCGTGTGACAACTCGTTAAAGATATTTTCCCCCCCTCCATAAAGTTATGGTCATTTTCATCATTTGGAATGGGTATAAATGAAACCAAATACTTACTTTAGGAATAAATACAAAAGAAAGTTGATATGTACTCAGCTTTTCTATGAAGTAACATGCACAACTTATTCAGAGAACAAAGAAAGTGGTAGACTTGTGTGACCTTCACATATATTATCCCTTTTTTCTTTATTATGTATCAAATGAAATTGAACACCTCTTTTTTGTTTTTTCCTTCTTATGTAGAATTGTAGAGAGTGTAGGTGAGGGTGTGACTGAATTGAAACCTGGAGATAAAGTCCTCCCAATATTCACCGGAGAATGTGGCGAGTGCCGCCATTGCAAGTCTGAAGATAGTAACATGTGTGATCTTCTTAGGATTAATACAGATAGGGGTGTTATGATTAATGATGGACAAGCAAGGTTTTCAAAAGACGGCCAGCCGATATACCATTTTCTTGGGACCTCAACTTTTAGTGAGTACACTGTTGTTCATTCTGGATGTGTTGCTAAGATCAACCCTGATGCACCGCTTGATAAAGTCTGTGTTCTTAGCTGTGGAATTTCTACTGGTTAGTATGTTTCTTTTAGCTCTTCTGTTCACGATATTAGAAGTGGCAAGATGGACGTGGGCTTCAGGTTAGGTTGAGAGCTTGAGACGGGCTTCATTTTTAATAATGAATGTGTTTATTATGATTACAAAAACCAATAGTATTAGATAATACTCCATTTAGTCCCAAAATGAGTCATGTGTGTACAATTAATGCACAAGTTAGTTAAAAATTGTCAAAAACCAATAGTATAGATAATACTCCATTTAGTCCCAAAAAGAGTCATGTGTGTACAATTAATGCACAATTTAGTTAAAAATTGACTTGGAGAACTAAAATGAGAGAGTTATAACAATCTTGAAAGGGACTTGTTTTGGGACAAAATGAAATAATAAACAGGAAATTTTGGGACATATGGAGTAACCTACTTCCTTGAATAAAACGATTTAGAAGTTAGTTTTTATTAGTTAATACTTTTGGTGACTTTCCAATTTTAATGCGTTGACTCGCTCTCCTTTTATCTTAATTATTTAATTTGGCCCGTTTGAAATTAAGGACACCCAAAATCAACATGTTCATAAGTAAATGAGTTGAAATTGCCACGTAGCAAATGTTAGTTGACATATTTTGGTGTTTTTTGGGTGTGAAGGCATGGGTGCAACCCTGAATGTTGCGAAACCGAAACAGGGTATGAGTGTTGCTGTATTTGGGCTAGGAGCTGTGGGGCTTGCTGTGAGTTGACTTCTGTTTTTACTTCCATTGCACATGTGACTTTGGTAAATGATGGAAGTTATAATGTTTGTGACTTTGATTTTCTTCTGTTCCTCAGGCTGCTGAAGGAGCTCGCATTGCCGGGGCTTCTAGAATCATTGGTGTTGATCTAAATCCGAGTAGGGCCGAAGAAGGTTAGTTGGTCAATGTTTGACTTTTGAGTATCAAATGACTTGCTTCTTAAGATACATTCATTTCTCTAAAAATGTTGTGTTCTTGTTTAATAACAGCCAAGAAGTTTGGTGTTACTGAATTTGTGAATCCAAAGGATCATGATAAACCGATCCAAGAGGTATTTTCTAGCACAAAATATATGTGTACTCACACAAACATACAAACATGTGTGTGTGTATTCTCTGTTTGACTTTGACCTTCTTCGTCTCTTAGGTCATTGCTGAGATGACTGATGGTGGTGTTGACCGAAGTGTTGAGTGCACTGGAAATGTCAGGGCTATGATTTCGGCTTTTGAATGTGTTCATGATGTAACGCATTTTCAAACCCATCTTATTTATTATTCGTAGAGGTGGCAATTTTGACCCGTTATATGAGTATGTTTACACAGATTGTTTTAATCACAATTGGGTCAAATTTGTCAAACGGGTTCGAAGTTTAAAAAAAACCTATTTTTGACACATATAGAAGTCACATATTCCAACCCTAACATATTTTTACCATATCCTGATCACCGGCCCGTCCATCTTGCCATCTCGAAGAGTACTTGAACAACTATGACTTGATTTCTGTCTAGGGTTGGGGTGTGGCTGTCCTCGTTGGGGTCCCGAACAAAGATGATGAATTCAAAACTCTTCCAATCAACTTTCTGAACGAGAGGACTCTGAAGGGTACTTTCTTCGGCAACTATAAACCGCGTACAGATATCCCTGGTGTTGTTGAGAAGTACATGAAAAAGGTATATCTTTTGCATTCGAGTAAGACGCTCTTTCATCTTATGTTCTGTTTTGCGCACGATACATGATAATATGTTTGTGGGCGGGTGCAGGAATTAGAAGTTGAGAAGTTTATAACACACAGTGTTGGTTTCTCTGAGATCAACAAAGCGTTCGAGTACATGCTTAAAGGAGAAAGCCTGCGCTGCATTATCCGAATGGACGCGTAGGTCACGTTATATATGTTAATAGTATGGCTTTTAGTAACTACTAATATGAATGCATAGGGGAATAAAGCTTGATGCAATGGGTCTTATAAGTCCCATGAAAGCTATAGATCAATGAGACTGTGACTTATATATATATAAATATATGGTTTTTATCTATGGTTTCATGTTTGATCACACCGCCTTTTCGGTCCGGGAGTGGATGTCAGCTATTACTTTGAAGTAGCTATTGACATGAGCGGGTTTTAGTAACGGTCGTTTGTTCTGTTTCCACGTCCGTTAACTTTAGTGAAATAGCTCGTGGTTTCAGCTCCTACTACTGCCCCTTTGCATATACCCGCAGATTTAAAGAAAGAGAGAGAGAAACCGCTCCCGACAGAAGACGCTTCTCACTCAAATAAAAAGAAAAAACATTATCTCAAAAACCTTAATGATAAAAGCTGCATGCTCACAATACATCCGAAAACTAAAAACTTTCTAATATGATTGACCCGATTTATTTCCAAACTAAATTTACGTCGAAACATAGAGTAACTCGAATCTATATCATTGAATAAAAACGTATTATATTTGACTCTTTCCAAACAAATTATGTCGAAACATATACCGACTCAAAACGTACATATAAAAACACGTGCGGTGGCGCCGTATGCGGCGTAATAAAGTATATATTATATATAATCACCCCAACCTGTTTTCAAATTGAATTTATGTCGAAACCTAAAATAACTCGAATTTATACCGATTAAAAGTAAAAATTTCAAAAGTTGAAAGGTAAGAGTTGGCTAGTAACAAAGACCGACAACCTTCCTTTTAAAGGTGATAAACAAAGCCAAAGAAAGTAAAAATAAAATATTTGGGGAAAAAATTAGGCAACGCAATAGAGAATAGAGGAAAGTAGAAAAAGATTAGGCTTAAAGGGATTCGAACCTAGCTAGTTTTAAAAAATAAACAATTTAACCACTACACCAACTATCTAACTCTTTTATAAGTTTAATCAAATAGTATATAACTAAAGTCATGCGGGTGATTGGTTAAGTTATAGTTTAATATCATAGAATACATATCAGGAGTAATTTTGATAATAGAATTATAAAAGAAAAAGAATTATAAAATATCTATAAATATTTATAAAATTATAAAGAAAAATTACAAAAGAAACAAACTAAATCATGTCTTATGTCTTATAATTAATGAAAAGATTATTATAATTAATCGTAAATATATATTCTCTTTATTTCTCTCCTACGGCAAGAACGGGAGAAAATCAGTTTGGAGAGAAAAACGATACATAGAAAAATATAAGAACATACAATATCGAAAAAAAAAAAATATAAGTAATAAGAAAAACATGTGTTGGTGAAGGATCTAAGGGCATAGTGTGGCGAAAACAAGAGGCACGACAGCAGAACTACAATGACCGGAGCTACGATTTTGTCAACACAACAAAGAAAAATAAATAAGACCTTATTTATATATAGTACAATGTGTTCTTAAGCAGAATAAGAGAGAAAATAACATAAAGAAAGTTGTCACACAAAGGGACAATAAATACTACAGGAAAACATCACTCTTACCAATGGATTAGTGACGACGTGCCCGTCGATAATCCATCACTATGTAGCCATAGAAATGTTGAATTTGGCCAAAAAATTATTATATGACCTTCCGTCAAAAAATAACTTACCCACGAGCATTTCTTGGCGGAACTTCACTAACGGATGCCCATTGGTAATCGCCATCAGCACAGACTTTTAACAATTCGTCCATTAGTGAAAGTCCGGTTTTCTTATAGGCCACAACAAACCAAGATCTGACGAAAAAAACCGAAATGAATAAAATTGAGAGAAAAGAAGACATAACCTCAAGTCTCAAAGTAAGATACTTTGTCTAGTGTCTAATAATCAAAAGTTCAAAACCTCATAACATTATTAACATATGAAATGTTAACTCATGATATATGATATATCATTATCTATTTATAAAAACTAGATATATTCCCCACGTGCGTTGCACGGGGAACTACAAAACATGAATAAATTTTAAAACATGAATACAAAAACACATCATAGAATATCACTACACTTGTGATCCGTTTTCTTTAAAAAAGTGTTTGGTTTGTAACAGCGAAGCTTATGTTACAAAACAATCCCTTCAAAAACCTACCAGGACATTTCTGTAATTTCATTTAAAGCAAAAGCTCTAATCAAATTAATCACCACCACCTAGATCTAAGGATTTTGTGGCTAACAATCAAAGTTTATTGGCAAAATTACAAATTAAAAAACTTTACTGTAGCTAGAAGTGTACTTTTATATAGATAGATAATTATCTATATTCAAATAAATTTGCAAATAACATTTTATAAATTTGCATGTAAACTAAACCAATGGTAACCCTTTAACCTCTCTCCACCACCCTCCATATTATCTCTCTTATATCTCCCTAACCTTTTTCCGGCACCACAACAACAACTCCTCCTTAATCCCAGCCGAACCACCGCCTCCGCCGCCCTTATCCGCCCTACAACCGCCACCTCCACCGCCTCCAACCGCCACACCCCGCCCCACCACCACCACAAACCACCCAAATCCACCACCACCACCCTTTCTTGATCCTTTTTCATGCCTCAGAACCTGCATTCCACTGTACGGTTCGTGTCGTATGAAAAAGATCAAGAAAAACACGACGAACTATCGCGATATTTGAGTTGATTCGGTTTGTTTTCGTCGAGAAAACAAAAACCATGGACGGTTATAGGCCGTTGGATATCACGGTGATCTCCGCCAGTGGGTTGGATAACTTCTTGTACTTCTTTCGGATGAGGGTGTATGTCGTTGTTTCGTTGCTAAATGGGAACTCGGTTGTCGAGAAAAAGACGCATTCGTCGCATGGGCGGAACCCTAAATGGAACCACCGGATAAAGTTTCCGGTGGAGGAGTCGGCCATCCACACCACCACCCTCCTGTTTGTGATCCGGCAGCACCGGATATGCGGTGATCGGGACATCGGAGAGGTGTCGATTCCGGTCAGTGAGCTCCTCGAGACGAATTCCGGTGGTTCTGAACATGTGGTCGACTACCAGGTTATTATTCGATGACAATCTCAATAGCATAATATTATTTAATTTTTTTATTTGATTTCGCTTACAATATTGTTTATAAGCAAAATGGCGGAACATGACTTCATTGTAAGCGAAATCTAATGAAAAACATATGTGAATCGAGTGTTGATTTATGATGATTATATGACTGGGGTTGTCCTTCGTAACAAACGTAAAAGTTAAGATTTTCGTTTGAAAATTTTGCCGATAAATATAAGTTTAAATTGTTAAAATTTAGTTGGTCTAATTTTTAAATTGGCCTCTATTAGTGTTAAATAATAATAAGATAAAATGGCTGAAAAACAACAAAAATACAATAGTCATTTTTTCTACTAAATATAGCTTCGTTTATTTTTTATAATAACCTTTATATACTATTTTATTTAAAAAAAACTATACCTAAAAATAAAAAAATTATCATCTTTAATTACACTACAAGGAAGAGGCTTTATGGGATTTTATCGAAGACAAGTCATCGCTATAGAGGCTTTTGACCTATAGCAACGGCATTTTGTCACTATAAGTTTTGTGGCTATAGAGTGGTGGTAATAGGTCTAACTATTTTCACTTGTCAATATAGGATTCGTCGGTACAGGGACCTTCGTAGCGACGACATTTGTAGCTATAGGCTTCAAAGTGAATAAATTGATAATTAAAAAATAATAATAATTTGTTTTTCTACATTAGAAAACACCTTAATTTTAAAGTTTTCAATTCTAAACCATCAAGGTTTAAAATTCTCGGAAAACCTATTGCTATGGGGTTTTGACCAGTCAAAATCCTGAGAAACAAAAAAACATATAGTGACGACATGCTGTTGATATAGGCGTCATCCCTATAAGGTGAGGTAGTAATAAGTATAATATTCTTACAATATTTAAAATAATTGACTTCATCAAAAAAAAATGTTGTAGAGTTTACTACAACGGTGCATCGATCCAAACTATTTTAAGATGGCCAGTGCGTCTAAAGTTATACAATTACGACAATGTCAATAAACCAATTACAACAGCGTGTATTCAGATTTATCAAATGACCAACACGTGTGATTACAGCGCGTCTAAACCCAACAACGCACAAAAAGTACCGTCACTTACGCAAACTCCATACCCTCGTCTAAAACGCACGCGTCAAGCTCACAATACTTCCTACACTAACCACTCTATATATTAACTTTCTAACCTTTCACATAATCATATAACACAGGTGCAATCCATGAGGGGAAAATCTGTAGGAACATTCACATTTTCACATCAATTTAGAGACAAAGTATGTCCGGCAAGAGACGCCACCGGCAGCTCTCATCCTCCGGCGGCGATATACAACAACCAACAAGGAGCTCCGGCGTACCACCAGCCTCCGTACTCGTCAAATCCGGCCTACGCGAACTACCCGCCCGCCCCTCAATATGGCACTGGCGTCGGCTGGTATCCGCCCACTGCGCCACCGGGGTACGCGTATAACCCTCCACAGCACCACCAGCATATGCAACCGAAAGCGAACGACTAGTCGAGTGGCGAGCAGAGGTGAAGATGATTAAGGGTTTGATCGTAGAATATTTAACTACTAGAAAAATGAGACTGCTAATGCAACTTTTTAGAAACAACATTTAAAAAAAAGTTACGTTTTCTGACAAATATGTTACATTTGCTAACAAAATGGTTGTTTTAGATTTAATGTAACTTCATATGATGATGCAACATTTGGTGAAAATATTATCTTAGGGTAATGCAACATTTTCAAGACGTAATGTAACTTTCTAAAGACGTAATGTAATATATTAAAAGCTATGTAATAGCTTTGTTTTGTTGTATTTAGGGGTGTATTTTCTTTATTTTGTCCAGAGTTATAAAGATTGTTTAGTTTTTAACTTTTTAATACAGATGGCTAGAAGTCATTGTAGTATGTCACCATTCGTGATTGATACTGATTGATATTATTTTTCGCTGTTAGAAAACTGAGTATTAGTGGTCGCATTTTCGTGACTGGAAAAAAGGGTAAAGTTTAGCAACTAAATTGCGACTAAACTCAAAATGATCGTAAAAATGGTGACTACTTCCAAGCCGGTCGTAAATCAATCGTTAACTTTGTGACTGTTTTATTTGGGTTGCAAAACGGTTAAAAGTATGGAAAAATAAATAAAACACAACTGAAATTAAAATTCTTGTGGTAAGCTTCTCATAAAACAGGTGGTCGTAAAACGGTCACAGATCTAAAGACCAGCTTTTAGTCACTAAAACGGTCCCAATATGATTTTGATCGCGAAAAACAATGGCGATGGAGGTCTTTGCGACCTCCAAATCGATTGCAAACTGATAGTAAAATCACTTTAACAACAAATTTATGACCAAATTAGCAGTCGTAAATGTCCAGTTTTATAGTAGCAAGCACTTGCAAATGTCACTACTGTTTAAAAAATAACCGATAAATATGAATTACGTAAATATATATCAAATACGTATATACAAGTAAAATCCATATGTTACGGAACTGGAATCATGTTTTATTTGACAATAATTTAAAAAAAAGGTCAAGAATAATAAGAATATTAATACAATAATACATTTACTTGATGATTTAACTACAATTTAAGAGCTACTTTTCCCAATCTTCTCATTCTTTATGCAATCTTCTTCATCATGAAGATGCAAATCATCATCAATAGTGATAGCCACAGTCTTCATGCCATTAGGACCCTGCGCGATGTCCTCGCGCACCTTCAAATGCTCGTCGACGTGCACCATTTCACTTTTTTCGGTCCTTTTGCTACATTTCCATTTCTTGATGAAGCAACACGAAGCAATCGTTGCGAGTCCAAGGGCAAAAACACATCCAAACGAAACGAAAACCGTGAATATGGTGGTCATTTTATTATTTTCTTGATCAAAATTTGTGGGATTTTGAGATGGGTTTGATGTGCATAAAGATATTTAGTGGATTGGTATTTGTAGTGTAGAGAATAAAATGGTACATATCTTTGAAGTTTATAGGAACTTTGTCTTGAAGTCAATGAAAAAGTTGTAGAGTTGTAGCTTGTGTGTAGTTTAAGCACCTCCAAAGATTATATAGGGTCATTTTCAACTTATTTTTCTTAAGAATTGTCAATGTGTGTTAGAAACTGTCTCGAAGTTAGGGCTGGCAATTCCTGACCTGTTTATGACATGATTAAACCCGTTTAATAAAAAATATATATTTTTTATTTTATATATTTTTAAAAATAATTTAATTTAGAAGTCTAGACTCTATTATTTCATATTTTTGGTTCATAAAAACATAACAAAATTTTATAAGCATAATATATAAGTAGTTAACAAGTGTTTTGCATGTTTGGTATGTGAATTCTGCGCGTCATCTCTAACCTGTTAAACACGATAAGACCTGTTTTGTCAGCCCTTGTCAAAATGAAGGGTTTTTTTATTGTGCTGACTATCTAAGATATTTACTCAAAAAGGTTTAAATCTGTGTTTTTTGGATGACCTTTCAGTTGTCGTACCAATAGACCATCTTGTGATAGCTCAAAATGAAGCTTAATCAGGTAGGGTTGAGTACTATAAATCTTAATGATTTTTGAACCGTAAGACATCTTGTTCGATATCTCATTAGATTATGAAAACATTAATATGTAAACACAAAAAACATCAAATATAAGTAAAAGCGAATTTTTAAATTTTACACGCTATATTAGCGACGGATTTGCAAAAAACAACCCTTCTCGGAAGAGGTTTATGAAAACTAGTCTTGTCGCAAATCTTTTAGAAATCCGTAACAAAGAACCGTCATATAATTCATCGTAGATCTATCGATGGCGAATATGTTTACTAATCTCTGCCGCAAAAGCATTTTGCGACGAAAGTATGTATTGCTGATAAGTTCTGTCCAAAAAGTATATTTGTGATTACGACAGTTTCATCCGTCACAAACGATAATTGTAAATCTAGGTTAGGAAATGAGAGCGGAGTTAATCAAAGAACATGCTTAAATAAATAACGATTATATATAGTTTTAATCATAGATTAATATGCTTCCTAGGGGTTTAATTATAAGGATTAATTATTAATGTAGAAGTGCATGAGAACATCATCTTACATATAAGTCCTTAATTATAGCAATATGAAGAATACTTACCTTTTTATTTTGTTTGAATCATGTCGTAAGTGATTGAGATGAGTGACGGACCCATGAATTTGTTTATAGAAAATTCTGAAAATGTCCCTTTAACTAGTTTTTCTTTCAAAATGTCCATTTGACCTGCTCATCCTTCAAACTGTCTTCACTCCTACACGGATGTCTCGATCGCAAAACAAGTTCGTTCAAACCCACTATGAGTTGTTCATGTGAAGCCATCTGTCTAAATGGGGTCGTTACGAAGGTACGGACAAACTTACGAAGGTTCGGACGACTGTAAGTTTGTTCAAACGAACTTACTAAAGTTAGGACGACCGTAAGTTTGTTCGGAGGAATGGAAACAAGTCATTCATAACGACCCTATTTAGACACGTGTCTTCATCCGAGCCGCTCATCTTGGGTTCGGACAATCTTGTTCTATGGTCGGAGGCGATTTTGTTATGTGGGGACATTTTAAGATTATTTGGTCAAAAGAACATTTTAAGAGAAAAATATGGTTGTCAATGAGTTCTAGATCAACTGGTTTAGGAGGCATCTTATGACTTTCCAAAGGGATGTCATGTGTTTGAGTCTCACTAGGTGTAATATGCTCCAAATGGGCCAAGGGTTTTACCATAGTGGGTCTTTGGGTGATGGGTTTCCCTTGGAATGGTGGGCGAGCCGGGTCACCAGCGCTGTCTGTGTTCATGGGCGTGGGTGGCCTTTCGCCAATGGGTTTACCCGGGTGACCGGGCTTAAAAAAATAATTCGTTGCCCGTTCAAAAAAAAAGAGAAAAAATGGTTAAACTAGTATTAAGCCTCCTGCGTTGCAGCTGGGGGCATAAAACAATGTCAAGTGGCACCAATGGCACACAACCGCTAGTGACCACCAACACCGAAAATGCTCGTATTAAAAAGGAAATAAAAAATGAAGACAATAAAATCAAATGAAAAGTAAGCGTAAAAACGTTGAACCGTGTAAACGAAACGTAAAACATATAAAACAATAAGTCAATCTAGAATCAGCGTTGTGACAGGGTCGTTAAGCTGAGAAAAAAAATAAGCGTAAAAATGTTGAATCACATACGTGTTGTGGTGTGTTACTCACAAAATTTAGACGGAAACACAAAACAAAAAAAAATTATATAATATGAAAAGTACGGGGTGATCAAAGATGAAAATAAAATAAATATTAGGTTTAAATTGTAAATGATGTAAAAGTAGTAGGTTAAAATAATAATAAAAAGTTAAAATTTAAGAAAAAGACAAAGGTAGATACAACCCACTAAATACATAATACAACCCACTAAGCATACCAAAATTGATAATTAGTATTATATAAATAAAAATCTTAAATTTTTGTTCGATACGTAAATAAAATGCAAGATCATTAAATTGAACATGTTGACCTACTATTTTAGAAAAATAAACATTTGAATTTAAACCCTCTCTAACTCTCAACCAATTAAAACTTCACAAGTTACCCAAGTTGGTAAAAGAAAAAAACAAGACAACATAAGCGATTTTTAATAAAGAAAAAATAAAAAACAAGTACCAAATACTATATAACACATAAAAAAAGTTTGGCCCGTGATATTGTTTGTTTGGGTCTTCTTATTGATATGTATTTTGATTGATACACACTAGAAATATGTTATTACTACATTTACCATGAATGATACATTATGGAACTCAGATCATATATATTGGAAAAATTTTATAAAAAAATGTATTCAAGAACTAATATTTTCAACACAAACACATTCAAACTTCATCATGAACATGCAAATCAACATCAATGATTTTGGTTTATAGCCACATTTTTCATGCATTCGGACCCTGCGTGATGCTCGTCGACATGCTCCATTTCACTTTCTTCAATCGTTTTGCTGCATTTCCATTTCTTGATGAAGCAACGCGATTACGCGAAGCAATACTTGCGAGTCCAAGGACCAAAAAAAACAAGCAAACGAAGCGAAAACAATAAATATGATGGTCATATTTGAAGTTTTTCTTAATTGAATAACCAATAAAAAAACTAAAAATAAATGTAATGAAAATAAGGGTTTAAAATTTTGAAAAGTGTTTTACAATACAATCAAAACTACTTGCTATGAAAGTCAAGTTTCTTGAAACTTGGAAGCATGTACTATCCTCTTTACTACATATATCCATCCTTCAAAACTTCTTTTTGCACATCTCAAAAATCCACAAAATTCAATCAAATTCATCAAACAAATCAATAAACCTCAACAATGACTACCATATTTGTAGTTTTCGTCTCGCTTGGCTGCTTTTTCTTCATAGCGCCCGCGTTATTTGCTTTGTGGTGCGTCGTTAAGAAGTGGAAATGCAGCAAGACGACTAGCAAACAAGAGATGGTTCATGTTGATGAGCATATGAAAGTGAAAAAGAACATTGTGCAAGCTTCAAATGGCATGAAAACTGTTTCAATTACAGTTGATGATGATTTGCATGTTGATGAAGAACAAGAGTGCATGAAGAAAGAAAAGGTTGGAAAGAATTTGCATCATGATGGCATTTATGCACAGGCTGCAACTTCTCAAGCTTGAATTTTTATTTGATGCTGCAAATAATTATGAAGCTGTGCAGATTAACTTATGATGTAATGTCACTTGCATATTGTTTTATTGACTAAATTACAGTTTCATCATTGTGCTTGTTAACATATTATAATACACAATATGACATGTTTAACCTTTATGTTTAGCGCGTGTGGGGAGTGGGTCTACAAACGAATGATAGGGGGCGCGTTCAGGTTCGTCTGGTTGTGATGATATGATAGACCAAACCGCTAATTAGGGTATCAAGAAATTGCAAACCAAACCAACAAGGTTGGTTGGGTCGGCCAGACTGGCCAAACTGACCTAAACGGTTTGGTTTTGCAATTTGAATCTTTTTTTTAGTTTAAAGTCGTTAGTTTGGATTAAATTTTTTAAAATAATAAAGATGGTCACAAATGTTATGCGTACATATTCTTAAAATGAAAAAGTATATATATTAAAGGTAAAACACTAGTTCGGTTTTCTTCAAACCATTAACTATGAATCAAACCGCATTCAGTTGGTTTTAACAGTCTATGAACACCTAAACGATGGCGAGAAGAATGAGAACATCCCCACATGACATGACCGGAGAAAAACGAAAAGAAAAAATTTGAACATTTTCTCATTTGCAGGGAAAAAAGAGCTTGTATTACATCATATATTCATCTTTATGAAAGTTGACCCCAAAACAACTCATCTATGTAAAATTGAGAATACAATTATTGAATACAACCCTTGTACAACAACAAAAGAATTGAATTTGTTTCATATTTTCTTCATCCCTTTTGCACTCACAAACCAAAATAACCCCAAGCCTGCAAAAAACACCACCACTTCAAGGTCAAACAACGAAATTTCAGATTCGAATTTGATGCAAATTTCAAAGAATAAAGATATAAAACAAAATGAAACTAACATCAAGCGTTTGAATCAACGCTCCTATTCCAGAAAAAAAAGATCAAAAAATTTGTAAACAATAATATCAAATTTGAATTTGAAATTGACTAGGTTTGACCTCACAAAGAGTCAAATAGTCAGCTTACCATTTTACAAGTATGAAAACAGGATTTCATTCCATGCATCAGGGACTCCAGGTAAGCACCAATGGCTACAATCAGGAACCGTTGGCTTATCACTCCAAGTACCAACATGAGCATCACTACGGTATGAGCCCATCGGGGTCACGTACATTGTCGTTACAGGAACCGACATATTATTCACCACTTTCTTTATAATATCTGAAAAATGACTTCTATATTCTCTCTTACTTCTAGCCAAGGGCTTTCTTGTAACCTTGCAAGTGTGACCGTTTTGCCCGCTGGTACACAAAAAGGTGTTAATGGTAATATTTACTACTTACATTCAAGAAAAAGAGTAATGCTTTGACTTTGAGGTCAAAGTCAAAGTAACCAATTCAATTCAATGTTAATAAGAGTTAACAGGACTTTTAGAACTGCTTTCAATAAGCAGATTACATTTATGCAAGTTGTAGGAAAAATTGTTTGGTTGATAATTTTTGATGGACTTTATACAAATTTTAGAAAAGTATTCCATTTTAGTAAAGTACCTGTGTGTTTTTTTCCAATTATGTTTTGTTTTCCATTGTGGTAACTAAAAGTAAATTTTTGGGTTATTATAGTTTCATTTTGGTCGTAAAAATCAGTTTTAAAGCAACAAAGAAAACCCAAAAATACACTTTTAGTTACCAATACGGAACAGAAAACATACTTCCAATGACCAAATCAGAACAAAACTAAGTACAAAGGATATTTTTTTAATTACTTTGAACTTTCCAGGTCAAACAAACAAATTCAACTTCAATATTCATACGAATTCTAAACCTTCCAAAACAAAATTTTGATGACCACATGAAAGTCTCTAACGAGATTTAAAAACAGAAACTTTTCTCAAAAATATATCAAGTAACAAAAGCATATGAATTTCACATCTAAGGTAATCTGTTTTGACCTTAAAAGTCAATACATACACTTTTGTTCAAAGACGAGACATGTTTTCATAGTGTTTGAACTTTGAATTATTTGTTTTCTTGAAATATGTAAAGTACCTCCAATGACTGCCCTCAAAAGTCCTAAAGAACACACGGGTTCTATTTGTATCAACCATATTTTCGACCCATGAAGCCCAAGTGTTTAAAGCTGTCGTATAAGCAGCCATGGTTGACATTCCAAGTTTTAGCCTTCCATTGACCTTAAAATAACAACCACTGTCCAAAAGTTGATTCAGATATATTGCATCATAACATTCACAAAAGAACATCATGTTAGCTAGAAGTGGCAGATGGGAAGGTCAAATAGTAGCAAATAACATGGTCAGGTCAACACGTGTAGTTTTTGGCCCAGGCCCGCATTGGGTTGGTCACAAAACAATCATGGTCCAAGTATATAACTAGTCTCTTATTTCAATAATAATTTCACTTTTTTTACTAAACCGATTTACAAGCTTTATGCTTTTAAGATACACTCTTTTAACGACTTTCAAAATGTTTGACTTATTTCCTTATTTAGCTAAACTTTCTGTTTAATAACATGTTTTACCCATTAGAAATTAATCAAAATCGCATGGACCATGTAAAAGTAAAATAGGTTACATATGCCACCTCTAATGTTAATAGATAAATAAAGCTTAAAGTTAGGTTCTTTCACATGCTAATTACTTAATTCACATTTCACAATTGTAAGTATACATCCTTAAAGCATTTTCAAATATGCAAATAAGAAAATTGGTGAACATAATCGAAAGCGTTTTTAAATGCATAATAACTCCTAAATCACTTCAATCAAAAAATGAGATTATTACTGATATAATATAATTTTGGTATACATCCTTAAAGCCTGTAAAATAAATGCAAATAAAGAGATTTTCAAAGATAATTGAAAGGATGTGATTGATATATTCATAAAATCATTTGGCGAAACACTACGAAACTGTGACCATTTCATCAATTTTGTCATTTTAACATACAAAACAAACCAGAAAACAATGTAAATTAAAGATATGACAATAAAATTTATCAATACAAATCAACAAGAGATCACATTAGAATGAAGAAAAACTTACATCTCAAAAAGCTTTGCGCGATTCCACCAATGGCCCGTATTGAACACAAGAATATCAGAATCAACCCATTTTGAGCTAATATGATCCAACTCATCAAGTTTAATCGTTGATCTAACCCTCTTTGGTGCACGTTTAGGAACCGAACCAATTTGAACCAAAAACACAGACCGATAAAACTCAACTGTAAAATTATAAGAACTAAACCGAACACCCAAATACCTAATCTTTTTACTTATCTTATTCCCATTAACTTCATAAACACTAGATTTATCATCCACACCAGTCATAAGCAAACATATCATAGACTCCCATTGAGTTCTACTCAAAGAATCACCAACAAACACAACCCGTTTCCCACGAAGTTTCTCCAAAATCTCACCAACATCAAACCTATTAACATCACAATTCTTCGGCTTCCATCGCCACTTAAGATACCCCTTATCCCTTCTCCCATTAGCTAAACAGTTAAAACCTTTTTCAGCAAAGGGACATTGAGATGCATTGTATAAAGGATAAGTTTCATCAAGAACCCATGTTCCATCATAAAGATCACACACCCCCTTCGAATCACTCGAATCACCAATCACAGTTTCTTCAACAATTACAGGTGGAACAGCTTCATATAAGTATACATACCAGCAAATTACAGCTACAACAGTAAACAAACAAAAGCTAATCAAATTGAATCTGTTAATTAACCTAAAAGGAAATCTTTTACAATACACCCAATTCGCAATTGAATCTATTCTATTAACAATCCGATTTCCCCCAAATTTCATACTTTTTCAACAACCCAAATTGGTACAGCAAACTGTTAACCAAATTCAAGCAATTGAGCATCGATAGATCAGTGAATGAGCACTTAAAAAGATGAAAGAAACCCTAGAATCTGACCGTTGAAGTTAAAGAAGCGGTGAATCTGCAGAAATTGCAGCAATTGATGAGAGATTATGAGCTAAAGATTCAAGATTGTTCATAAAAATGTGTGCTTTTGTCAAGAATCTTGATGTTTTGTCAACTGCTGTTGTAGTGGATGATTGTTTGAGTGAGAGTGAAGTTTAGAACGAAAGATTTGGAGAAGAAAAGGGTAGTTTTGTTATTATTATGCGATGATCGCCACTGAGATCAAGATGGTGGTTGATGGTGATGTGTGAACTATAAATTTGGTGATACCAATAAATTATGTTTTTGTCGGTGATATCTCACTCTTCTGACTTTCGCTATGTATACTTTTTAATATTATTTAAAACGAAAAACCATTTAAGGGTTGTTATTACACTGACTTGGTAAGATCTGATTGAATAAGAAGCTGACTCAGTTAGAAATTCTGACTGGGTATGTATCTGACTGAAACTTGGCTGTTTGATGTAGTATCTGACTGAGTCAAAAACCGTATATTTTCTAATCAACTAGAATCATTAATAATCTTAATCAACTACTAAATCAAAATCAGAACCACCATAACCACCACCGTCACCGTACACATTCCGACAAACACCGCAGGGGGTCGCGCAGCAGGTGGGTTTGGCCGAGGGGGGTCGCGCGCAGGTGGGTTTGGCCGAGGGGGGTCGCGCGCAGGTGGGTTTGGCCGAGGGGGGTCGCGCGCAGGTGGGTTTGGCCGAGGGGGGTCGCCCGCAGGTGGGTTTGGCCGAGGGGGGTCGCGCGCAGGTGGGTTTGGCCGAGGGGGGTCGCGCGCAGGTGGGTTTGGCCGAGGGGGGTCGCGCGCAGGTGGGTTTGGCCGAGGGGGGTCGCGCGCAGGTGGGTTTGGTCGGGTCAGCATGTTTTGATTTAGGGTCTGGGTCAGCAATGGAGACCTGGTCAGCTGACCGCGAAGCCGAAATCAAACGGGTTGACCAGCTGACCGAGTCAGCCGGTCAGCCGGGTCAGCCCGGTCAGCCGAAAACAAACAGCCCCTTACTTCTGTTTGCCCCAACATCCCTAACGACACAGCTTACCGCCTTCGACTTATTAGTCTTCGTTACAAGGTAGGGCGGAAACGAGTTCATGCCACAACGATCCCTATGGAAGGGAAATTGATCAATCTTTTTGACTCGCAAATGATTCTATTACCGAACTTGATATCATTTGTAACATCTGGTATCTCATATCATTAATATTATACGTTTTGCTCATGAGGATTGCTGTCATCCAAGTACGTTTAATTGTGGAGTTTTTTTTCGTTGTATATTTTAACATAAAATTTGTTTTGTAATATAATTTATTTTTTTAATACTTCACGCGATAATGTTTATATTTCACTTCTCTTTTTCCTACAAAACCATTTTTTCTTCTCTTAAATAGCATGCTATACATGATGCTTTACTAAAATTTCATTTTTAAACGAGATTTATTGTATATATTATAGAATTGAAGATAATAAAATAATCCTCAAACTTTGTTAAAATCTTAAAAGTCAATTTAACAATATAAATTTTAGGTTTATAGACTAATAACTCTTTCGAACATCAAACATTATGCAGGTATTTGAGAAAACATACAAGTCTAACGATCAAATTGTTAAATAAGATGCACGCTAAAAAAACAGGTTAATACAAGTCGAACATCGAACATTATAATGTTAATATGAAAATTTCATGTGGAACTTGAATGAACATAATAAACAAAATATAGTTGTCAAATAGCTATATGACGGAGAGGTTGTATTATAGAAAACTATAACAACTATATTGTTATATCGGTTTTTAAAAACCATATAACCTCTTCATAATATAAGAAACTAAAACAAAACGATCTTTGAGTCTAATAGATTATACAAACTTAAAAATCTGCAAAGATCCTGACTAAAAGCAAAGAGTCAAAGGGAGTGGTTATTCGCCACTCCCTTTGCTTTTTGCTGAGGGGTCTTCCTTTCCCCGCCTTCTCTCGATTAACCTTAACATCGGCTAAACCCCAAGTACAACATTTTGTTTCCAGGTCAAATGATTCGAGTCTCAAAACACCATCTTGCTCAGTTGACGATGAGGCATCATCGCCTCTTGTTGTGTATTTTACATACATGGGACGATCTTTGAATCTTCCGAGGTCTTGTGGGATCCTAACCACCCTCTCGAGTCCAGGTGAAGATACCTATCAAAACAACAAACATGTTAAAAAGATTGTATTTGTTTATATGTTCTTGTTTTATAATTTGTTGGCCCCTTCTTCATTATATTAAATTTGGCAAAATGAGACCCATAATTACATTCACTTCTCTAAAATAACCATCTGTAGTTATAAGAATTCCATGAAAGGGAACAAGCAGATTGGGCGGGTCGGGTGGGTTGTAATGGGTTCGGGCCAAAAAGGTTTTTTTGGGAGTCCTTGTGGTTGAAATACGCGACTTCAAAATGCTTTTGCGGAAATAACTTATTTCACCCGCAAAGAATCTGATAAAAAGTTTGGATAAGCAATCCTAGACTGCGTCAAAACAGTTTTAATAAACAATCCCAAACACCCTGTACGATAATTCATTGTGTCAAAATAATGACCAAAACTTTTCTAAGGAGGTGGATTTAGAGGTTTCATGCACTTAGAATACACTTCGGATGAAAGACCAGTTAGATCTTTTGGCGGAAGTCGTTTGACCCATTAGTCTCATAACATGACTCGAACAACCATTTAAAGATAAATTGTGGAGACTGTCAGTTTTTATAAGAATTAAAGCAGTAGATGAGAGCCTTTCAACTCATTTATGTGAAAACAGTTCAACTCCTGACTCATGAGGTAAAGTTAAGAGCTTAGCCGAAAATACTAGATGGATCAAACGGCTTAAACTTGCCCAAAGTATACTAAACTGCAAATAAACTCCTAAATTACTTTGTTCAAAGAAACCTGATCATTATTTTCGTAACAGTTTGTCAGTCCTAGTCAAGTATGTATATACGTGTGTGTGTATGCATATATATTGAATTTAACAAAATTCGAGAGAAAATGAAAGAAAATCATTGGCCGGTTGACACAATCCATTTTAAAATGTGACCTAAACATATGTGTGTTTTGACCCATTACCTCAAGTGATATATCAACAGGAATAGATCCAGCAGCCTCAGCCTGATCTAACCGCTCTCTATACGCTTTTGAGAAAGCTTCAATATCCTCCATGGTGGGAGAACCTGACCTGTAAAACAATTAAATTTATAAATGCACGGTTATTGTTTGGACAAACAAATATTATTGTGACCTTCTGATTCTTTAGTGTTAAATATCCAGTTTTAAATAATTAGATTCAATAGGCGGGAACAAAACTAAACCTGATTACCAAAGGGTAAAACTTAATTACCTAATTAGTCATTTTTCATCTTAATTTAAGAAACTTCTACTCCCATCTAACAATATGTCTCTTCTTTTCACAGAATGTTATATCAGCCATTTCATGTAAGTTTATGGGGACAATTTCATATATTTCTTTCTAAAATTCCAAAAATTTTATATATATCTTTCTAAAGTTCATGATATCATATTTATCATTTCAAACATTAAAAATTTATCATAGTTAACCATTTCATATTAAATAAAATAGATCAATTATAATGGTGTATTTCACTAAACAAACAAAGAGAACCTTATATCCTGAGATGATTCACAGTTAACCATTTCATATTAGTGTTGTTTTCATGTTCATTTATTCAGTGAAACAGTTGTTATAAGTGGTTAATTTTGTTATGTAATATGCTGGATAAGTATGATATAGTATGTTTTGAAACCATTAATATGAAATTATGAATTTAAGAAGGATATGTGTGTGTATGATCTTAAAGTTTTAAAAAAATGATACACATGAAATAAGTCCTTTACGTATTCAATTCTTATAAACAACAAAATCACATACAAACACCATCTCCTAGCCTCTTTTATTGCATATGATTATTTGATTATTCAAATGAGAAAAGTTAATTAGACACATCCAAATGAGACATGAACACTTACTTGTTTGAAAGCCTCTCAATACGCACTCGAATTGCAGAATTTTGTAACGTCTTAAAAGCATATATTCCCAACTCTCCATTAAAAGATAAAGAAACTTCTTCAGCAATCGTTAACACTTCTTTGTCCCATCTGGTTCCCGCTAGAGAAATGCCCCCTCCTCCACCTCCATCCCCAAACTTCAAAAAACAAATCAAAAGAAACCTACAATTAGTCGATTACCACTTCGTATAAAAATTAGTTTACTAATAAGTTGTGAATTTACTAAATTTAGCCCCATATCATTGGCCAACTTACTCTAGGTTCCGCATCTTCGTCTAGAAAATCATCTTGGAAGTCATCATCCTCATCAAAATCCTCTATATAAACATTCAATTTGTCATAAGATCAATAATACATACATATATAACACAAAGTTTCTCGTTCATGGATTGTATGATGCTTAACTTCTTTAAATTGACAAATAAACATCCAATAAGTTACATGATTAAATTAGCTCATCTCAAAGAACAATACAGTTTAATGCCAAAACTCAAAAGATTCCATATTTAAAGTGGATATTGCAGCATTGCCAACAATTAACCGTTCATCTACTAATGTTAAAGACTTCGTAACTATCTGGTGCAGGGAGAATAAGGGTATCACCTTCCACTCTCGACTTGAAAGTCAAACAAGTTATTATAATTATTTAACTCCAAGAAACTGGTTATGATTTTGATTATCTCAATATCAGGTATGGAGTTGTTGCTAACTTCTTATCATCTATGACAAATGAAAATGAAGTGACACTAGTTTATCTTATTATCTCATTCTGAAACATTGAGAAGGCGTGTCTAAACACCGTTATGATCACACAGATGAAAATGTATGAAATCCTATTTACCCAAATTTCTTCGTTAAACCCTAATCAACCAAATTTCTTCCTTAAACCCTTATTACTTGAATTTCTTCGTTAAACCCTAATCACCCGAATTTCTTTGTTAAATCCCAATCACCTGCATTTCTTCCTTAAATCCCAATTACCCAAATTTCTTTGTTAAACCCTAAGACCCCAAAATTTCTATATTAAACCCAAATTAACCAAATTCGTTAAACCCTAACCACCCGAATTTCTTCGTTAAACCCCAATTAACCAAATTTGTTAAACCCTAATCACCCGAATCTCTTCGTTAAACCCCAAACACCCGAACTTCTTTTGTAACCCACAATTACCCGAATTACGTAAACCCTAATCGCCCAAATTTCTTCGTGAAACCACCCATACAAGATAAACAAAACAGAAATCTCAAACAAACAATACGTCTACAAACAAGCAATTGTAAATCACAAATGAAACCGCTTTCTATTGTAAACAGGAAAAAACAAGTTCAAGATCATTTCTATTCAAACAGAAATATCAAATTATAAGGAGATTAGTACCATCAAAATCATCATCTTCATCGTCGAATTCTTCAAATTCATCAACCTCTGACACTTCTTCAACAATGGAAGGAGTGAGAACTGGGTCAGGTGATCGATTCTTCTTTTTGGCGGGCACAAGACATCGATGGGTTCTGTTGGATGATGCAGATGATTGTAATGAGTTTGAATTACGTAATGGGGTTTTAAAGAAAGTGATGAATTGAGTGTAAAAGGGCTTCGATTGTGATTGTGAATGAAAATTAGGAGTTAGTAGGATTGTTTGATGATAAGAGATTGAACCCATTGCAATGGTTTGTTTGTGATACTCTGTTTCAATACATAGGCGCAAATTTTACAAAAGTAACTTTTTGACTTTTGAAGGGGTAAAAAGACTAAAATACCCCTCCAGAAAAATTAAAAAGTAAAAAAGTTTTGACTTTGTAACTTTTTTGAAGGGGTATTTTGGTCTTTTTACCCCTCCAAAAAGTTGAAAAGTTACTTATTTCACTTTGCCAAACACCCACGTATAGTTCTTTGAACTTGTTCATAACTCCTTTTGCCTCTATATTATAAAGTTAAGTTAGTGAATTATCTCGTTTTTTGTATAATTACGTTAGAAATCACTATTTTTTATCTTTTATTTTTAATTAAATAATATATTTTATGTATTTATCATTACTTTTTATCTCTAATCCATTAACAACCACTTAAAATATATTAAAAGAATTATAAGGGTTTGAACATTGATTCCCTAATGTACAAATTGAGTTGTAATATTTTATCTTCTTCACTCACAACTAGTTATAATCATACCATATAATATAGGGAATACACTCACGTCATTTTAGAAAACGGGATGTGAATGCTCTTACTGAGTGTGAATGATAAGTTATTTTTATTGTACAAGTCGATTGTGCATGATGGTACAAGTCATTGCTTCATATGTATTTATTGTTTTATATTTAATCACATCTGTGTGTTTGGATATTTAACATAAAGAAAGGGTGATGGTTGTGGATGTTTTTGGCGGTTTATTTCCGTTGAAGGTCGTTGATGATGCCTTCTAGTTAGTGGGGTTATATCAGATTAGAACTCGATGTCGATGGTGCCGGATGCATCTTTTTTTAGAGAGAGAAAGCGATGGGTGTCGATCCGGCCGACTTCGTCGTTAGTGCCAAAGGTCTTCAGTTGTCCACTTCAAGTTAATGGAGGTGATAATAGGATCGTTTAAGTCTGCAAGCATAGTCAAACATTCAAATTGGGTATATAAGGTGGGGGTTCAAGCTCGTTTACTACTTTCATGTTGGGCTCGATTCAAGTTTTTAACAAATGATCTTGAGTAGGTCACAAACAACTTAACCTGTTTACACGATTACTGTTTTTTTCATTGTATAAGTTTAACAATAGCATGACCTTCCAATCTTAAGTGTAGTTAACGAATCTATCAGAACAACGAGTAACCGAGTAGCATCGAGTTTGAGTTTATTTATTGATAAATATTTAAGATGAAGTTATAATATTCCCATTTTCTTGCTACCGTTGTTTTTGGTCTTGTTCTTTTGTGGTGCGTATCTAAGCAAGTGTCCACTTTTACTTTAGGAACATTAGCATATATTATATGTGTTGTGGTCCAAAGTAAGTGATATAGGAATGTTTAGGAATTAAATATTTAAGCCCTTCATCTTTTATTGATACTTCTTTTCACCTCTAATGTTTAACAGTATTGATTGTGATCACATTTCTCAACTTAAGAGTTTGTGTGGTTGTCGTTTCATTGTGTACATTAACAAATTGATAAGAATGAAGTGTTCTTTTTATCCTTCTGGTTTCACAAATTGAATGATAATTATACGACCGAAGAATATGTGTTATTATAACTGAGTCCATCTATTCGTTTTTCAGTCGAGACCGCAACCTCAATCTCATTGGAGAAAACCTACAACTGAGAAAACCACCTGGCTAAGCCATAGTAAATTTACCCAAAGAGAGATTCCAACCCACGACCTTCCATTTGGAAAGTTATGGGGCTAGCACTAGAGTAGAAGGCTTCGCGGTACAAATAAGATTTTTAACTTTGTATGTATGTTACTTATTAGCTTGGTTACAAATAGTTTTAAATTAACTTTAATAACTAATTAATTGACGTAGTTAGGCTATTTAGATAACTTATTACATCATCACGGTATAATAAGCTTAACGTTTATTTAAAGTTGATTGTAGCATAAAAGTTTACTCGTTTTACCTTAAATTTTACAAAGATTTCTATTATGGCAAAAGTTAGGAATTCAATATAATTTACATCGCAAACCAAGATACATCAATTGAAATTCATCAACTGAGGTGTTCAAAAAATGGAAAGCCGTATATAACCGAAAACAAAACCGTACCTGTAACTAAAAAAACCAAACCAAATTGTGTCGCTTTTTAGTTTGGTTTCTAGCTGTATCCCAATTGTGAATTCACTTTTTAGTTCGATTACCGGTTTTACAAAGTCTTGTTTATTCGGTTCGATTAACAGATAGACCTCAAAATATTTCATATTCATACAAACTAAACTAAATAAACCATTAACTAAACTGTCTGAAGTCTGAACACCCGTAAATCAGAGACTAAATTGCAATAAGTTTTCTTTTCATATAATAAAAAAGAAAAATATGAAAAGTGCAGGACTGAAAATAAACTACAAGATAGTTGAAGAACTAATTTGCAATTAACTACAACCCTAAACCCTCGTCTTCATGTGCATTCATCATTTCATACTCTCACTCACTCTTAACGCTACCTTGTCCAACGCCACCTATCTCCGGCAGCTTCCACCGCCACTCCGATCAACCTCCGGCGACAAACCCCTCACCGGTAAAACCCCAATACATATTCTTGATTCATTACAATCTTTATTTGCTTCACATATAAAAGCATAAAACTTTGATCGTCATAAGTTGATGTAATTCGAATCTTTCACCAGTTGAAGATCTTATCTTTTCATGTAATAATGGCTGCATCATTGGAGATCACAGCAGCAGAGTTCTTACAAGTATGTATCTTTTTTGTTCTTTAATTCGTTTGAACTGTTTAAACTTTATGAATTGGAGTGAAACTGTGAAACTGATTGTAATCTGTGTAAAATTGTGTTTGATTTCAGGGTTTAAATAGTCGTAACTTATTCTTGCCTAAACCTTTGCCAAAGGGTAGAAATTCCCATTTGATTTTGGGTTCTGCGAGCAAAAGAAGTGGTTATGTGAGAATATGCAGTAAAGGTGTTCGACGAAATGCTTCTGAGAAAGTAAAAGCTGTGGTGTCAGTAGATACACAAGAGTTGGGCAATGTGGGTGATTTGGTTAGTGAAAAAGTGATTCATTTTTATAGAACTCCATTGATTCGAGAAAGCGCGACGGAGGAGTTGCTTAAGTTGGTTCAGAGCAAGATATCTGATAAGATTGTGGGTCTGAAAACAGAACAGTGTTTCAACATTGGGCTTGACGAGGGTCTGTCGAATGAGAAGCTTTCGGTGCTCAAATGGCTTCTGCAAGAGACGTATGAGCCTGGTAATTTAGGGGATGAAAGCTTTATAGGTAAAGAGACGAAAGAGGGGTTTAAGACAGTGGTGGTTGAAGTTGGTCCTAGGTTGTCTTTCACCACAGCTTGGTCTGCAAACGCTGTGTCCATATGTCACGCTTGTGGGCTTACGGAAGTGAACAGATTAGAACGATCAAGGCGGTATCTTTTGTATGTTAAAGCTGAAAGTGCACCGCTTCTTGATAGTCAAATCGTCGACTTTGCTGCAATGGTGCATGATAGAATGACTGAATGTGTTTATCCCAGTAAACTTGTTTCCTTCAAAACGAGTATAGTTCCTGAGGAGGTTTATTATGTACCTGTTATGGAAAAGGGAAGAAAAGCATTGGAGGAAATTAACCAACAAATGGGGTTAGCATTTGATGAACAAGATCTACAGTATTACACTAAACTGTTTAAAGATGACATTAAACGAGATCCTACGAATGTTGAGCTTTTTGATATTGCACAATCGAATAGTGAGCATAGCAGGCACTGGTTTTTTACTGGAAAGATTGTTGTGGATGGTCAGCCTATGAACAAGACTCTAATGCAGATTGTAAAGAGCACTTTACATGCAAACCCTAACAATTCTGTGATTGGGTTTAAAGACAACTCTAGTGCAATCAAAGGGTTTCTGGTGAACCCGTTACGCCCTACTCAGCCTGGTGCTACATCTCCTTTGAGCCCGGTTGCTCGTGATCTTGATATTCTGTTTACAGCCGAGACCCATAATTTCCCATGTGCAGTTGCACCGTTCCCTGGTGCAGAAACGGGTGCAGGAGGGCGAATTAGGGATACACACGCAACAGGTAGGGGATCTTTTGTTGTGGCATCAACAGCTGGATATTGTGTTGGAAATCTTAATATCGAGGGCTCGTATGCTCCTTGGGAAGATGAATCCTTTGATTATCCATCACATTTAGCTTCCCCATTGCAAATACTTGTTGACGCAAGCAACGGTGCATCTGATTATGGTAACAAATTTGGTGAACCGTTGATTCAAGGGTACACAAGAACATTTGGAATGAGACTTCCAAGTGGGGAAAGACGGGAATGGTTGAAACCGATTATGTTTAGTGCAGGCATCGGGCAAATTGATCATACCCATATAATAAAAGGCGAGCCTGAAATCGGGATGTTAGTTGTTAAAATCGGTGGGCCCGCTTATAGAATTGGAATGGGAGGTGGGGCAGCATCGAGTATGGTTAGTGGTCAGAATGATGCTGAGCTGGATTTTAATGCTGTCCAGCGTGGCGATGCTGAGATGGCACAGAAATTATATCGTGTTGTTCGTGCTTGTATTGAAATGGGTGAGAATAACCCGATTATCAGCATACATGATCAGGGTGCAGGTGGTAATTGTAATGTTGTTAAAGAAATCATCTATCCAGAAGGTGCTACAATTGATATTAGGGCTATTGTTGTTGGTGATCATACAATGTCTATTTTGGAAATCTGGGGTGCAGAATATCAAGAACAAGATGCAATTTTGGTCAACCCTCAAAGCCGTGATCTTTTGGAGTCTATTTGTAAAAGAGAACGGTTGTCAATGGCAGTTATTGGAACTATAAGTGGTGAAGGGCGTGTACGGTTAATTGACAGTTATGCAACTGATAAACCTCCTGCTGTTGATCTTGAACTTGAAAAAGTTCTTGGAGACATGCCTCAAAAAACATTTGAATTTCATCGAGTAAAAGATAAACAAGAACCACTCGAAATAGCTCCTGGGATTACATTAATGGATTCACTTGAAAGGGTATTAAGGTTACCATCAATCTGTTCTAAACGTTTCTTAACAACTAAAGTTGATCGTTGTGTAACTGGCCTCGTGGCCCAGCAACAAACAGTGGGTCCATTGCAGATCACTCTCGCTGACGTGGCAGTTATCGCTCAAACATTCACTGATCACACAGGTGGTGCGTGTGCGATTGGGGAGCAACCTATCAAAGGTTTGCTTGATCCAAAAGCAATGGCCCGTTTGGCAGTTGGAGAGGCGCTAACAAATCTTGTTTGGGCTAAAGTTACTAGTTTGAGTGATGTGAAAGCAAGTGGGAACTGGATGTATGCTGCTAAACTTGATGGTGAAGGTGCGTCAATGTATGATGCTGCTGTTGCGCTTTCTGAAGCCATGATTGAACTTGGTATCGCTATTGATGGTGGTAAAGATAGTCTTTCAATGGCTGCTCAGGTTTCTGGTGAAGTAGTTAAAGCTCCGGGTAATCTTGTGATTAGTGCGTATGTCACGTGTTCTGATATAACTAAAACCGTGACACCGGATTTGAAGCTTAAAGATGATGGTGTTTTGGTTCATATTGATTTGGGGAAAGGAAAAAGACGGTTAGGCGGATCTGCTCTTTCTCAGGTATTTTTTTAATAATTAAATTTTACTTATTATCATATTGTTTGACATGGATTTGCTTGAAGTAGGGAACCTGGAGCAAATACACTGTGTAACAGGTCAAAACAGTTACTTCCAAATTATTATAGACAGTTAGTGTGTCAAATGTGATTACCAAATACAAATATTCGATAACGTAGTTTTTGGATTAAATGCTTTAGGTGGTTTTACATGTTAAAAATACGAGCACAGCGATCTGTTATCTGTATTCTTTTTATCTATCTTTTGTTTGATCTGTTATAAATAAAACATAACCCAAATTGATCCGTTACAATTAATGTGGGTAGAAGTGAATTTTTCAACCTGAAACCGGTTAAAAGTTGTCTAAAGTACAAGTTTTTACATATTACAACCTTCTAAATTGCTTTTCTGTGGGTCGAATTCGATCATTGGTGTACAAATTGTATTGTAAACGCATTTTATACGTTAACTTTTTTTATTTTTGAAATAAAAAAGAAGCGTTGGCGGATCAATAGAACCTGTTTTGACTTTTGACCTGAAAGTTGAAACTACTTTGACCTGACTGCCCTTTTGCAGCCTATAGTCAAAGGAGTCCTCACATTATCTGATATTTCAATCTTAAATAGTTGAATTTTTTTTTTAATTTTCACAGGTGTTTGACCAACTTGGGGATGAATGTCCTGATGTTGATGATGTTTCTTACCTCAAAACAGTTTTTGAGGTTGTTCAAGATCTACTAACAGATGAACTAATCTCAGCCGGTCATGATATCAGTGACGGCGGGCTTATCGTTTCGGTTCTCGAGATGGCTTTTGCTGGAAATTGTGGTGTTCAAATCAGTTTAAGTTCGCATGGAAAAAGCATATTCGAAACATTGTTCTCGGAAGAACTCGGTCTCATTCTTGAGGTCAGCAAAGACAACTTGGTCAAAGTGACAACAATCCTTAAAAACCGCGGTGTTTGTTCAGAGATCATAGGACAAGTAACAGCCGAACCAACGATTAGTTTACAGATCGACGGAATGACACATTTAAATGAGAAAACCGTCCATCTTCGAGACATTTGGGAAGAAACTGGTTTTCATATCGAAAAAAAACATAAATTAGCCGCTTGTGTAACCTCAGAGAAAGAAGGATTAAAGGACAGACATGAACCTGCATGGCGGTTAACTTTCACTCCAAGATTCACCGATGAAAATTACATGAACGCACCTAGTAAGCCGAAGGTGGCGGTCATTCGGGAGGAGGGTAGTAACGGTGATAGGGAAATGTCAGCTGCATTTTACGCTTCAGGTTTTGAGCCGTGGGATGTTACTGTGTCGGATCTTTTAAACGGGTCAGTCTCTTTAAACGGGTTTCGTGGCGTTGTGTTTGTGGGCGGGTTTAGTTACGGTGACGTGCTTGATTCTGCAAAAGGCTGGGCTGCTTCCATTCGGTTCAACCCGTCACTTTTAAACCAGTTTCAAGAGTTCTATAACCGCCCGGATACTTTTAGTCTCGGGGTCTGCAACGGGTGCCAGCTGATGGCCTTATTGGGCTGGATCCCGGGCCCAGAAGTTGGTGGGACTTTAGGAACTGGTGGCGACCCGGCCCAGCCCAGATTCATACACAACGAGTCAGGTGGGTTCGAGTGTCGGTTCACTAACGTGACACTGCAAAAATCGCCAGCAATAATGTTTAAAGGGATGGAAGGTAGTACATTAGGTGTTTGGGCTGCACATGGTGAAGGAAAAGCTTATTTTCCTGACAAAATGATCTTTGACAACATTTTATCATCTGACTTGGCTCCCTTGAGATACTGTGATGATGACGGGAACCCAACCGAACAGTACCCGTTTAACTTAAACGGATCACCGCTAGGCGTGGCGGCAATTTGCTCGCCAGATGGGCGGCATCTTGCCATGATGCCGCACCCTGAGAGGTGTTTTCTGATGTGGCAGTTTCCGTGGTACCCAAAGAATTGGGATGTTGAAAAGAAAGGCCCGAGCCCGTGGTTGAAGATGTTTCAGAATGCGCGAGACTGGTGTTCACAAAGCAGTTAGTTTTTAACGCTCCAGACGTGTTTTAAAACTTACGTTTCGTTGCTGAGAGTGATGCAGAAACCTTGGTGTTTTTAGAACTGTTATAGTATTTACATAAAGGTTGTCACATGCCATGAAGGAGATGTTTCATTTTTGTCTCTGAACACATCTTTATGATCTTACTTTCCTGATGTTAACGGCTTTTCTTCGTGATCTTGTTTCCCGTTTTAGTGATATAACTTGTGTTTTCGATTGCACGATGCAATACGCATCTCGGCTATATGGTGCCAGGTATTATAAACATACCAGATATTGAAGGTTGTGACAGCAGTTCTGTGCCTTTTCTTTCACCCTCCAATAGAATGGCGTGGAGCGATGTCGTTGAGTGCGTTTATTGAAACTTGTGATTCGTGATCCCATAATAAACTTGTGACAGCAGTTCGTGATATAACATGTATTATGGGATCACGAATCACAAGTTTCAATAAACGCACTTAACGACACCGCTCCACGCCGTTCTATTTGTATCGTGTTTATATGTTTCTGTTTTGAACTATGCTAGCTATAACTTTTTGAAGTTCGATACATGACAAATTACAAGCCAAAAACTTGCAAAGCACAAGTTTCCCCTTCTCAAGTTCCATCTTAATTTTAAACATTCATAACTTTTACATACGACAATATTTTTCTAAAAAAAATTACACTATAAAAGTGAGTATTTTTTAATCTTTAAAACGTATAATTATAATAAAAAAAGATTTTTTTATACTCATTGTGTAATTTCATCAAATCGTTGTGTAATCTTCTGAATTGATGAGGATTACACAATTATGTGATAAATAATACACAATAAACTTGAAACATAAAAAGTTTACATTTCTTATTATTGTGTCATTCGAAAATTATCATTTAAAAAAAACAATGCATAACACATTGTCAACATTAGACACAATGGGTAACACAATGACCAGCACTAGGCTCTATGATTAGCAATAAACACCATGAACTGCTTGATGAGGATTACACAATGAACTGAAAAACATAAAAAAAATACATTTTTATTGTGTTATTTGAAAATCATCGTTTTAGAAAGCATAATGCATAACACAATAGTTAACACTAGACACCATGGGTAACACAATGACCAACACTATACTCGATAATTAACAGTAGACGTAATGAGCTGCTTGACGAGGATTACACAATGATCTAATCAAGATTACACAATGCACTAGAAAAAAATTAAAAAAATTACATTTTCAGGGTTGTGTTATTTGAAATTATTATTTTAAAAAACGCAATGGTAACATAATGACTAGCACTAGACTCGATGATTAACAATAGATACAATGAGCTGCTTAATGAGGATTACACAATAACCTGATCAGGATTACACAATGAATTAGAAAACGTAAAAAATTTATATTTTTAGCATTGTGTTATTTAAAAATCATCATTTTTAAATATTACACAATTACCTGATATTACACAATAAGCTAACAAATATTACACAATAAACTGAAATAACGTAAAAAAAACTTCATTTATTATGTATCAAGATTATAGGTGTTTTAAAGATTAAAAAACGCTTTTTTTATGATATAATTTTTTTTTAAATAATGTTGTATGTAAAAGTTACGAGCGTTTAAAAGTAAAGGTGAAACTTAAAAATATGGTTAAGACTAAAATACACTTGACCCTTGGATCTAAAGTTTCAATCATTTACCATTATGCCATCGAATTTTCTTAGCCCTTAGATCTAATGAATCATAATACTTCTCACCCTTTTTAGTTTTTCCTCCATTTTTACAATTACCCCACCCATAGAAATTATCGAATTAGGAGTCGACATTAGAAATGTCATTTGGACATATGACATTACATCATGCTCTTTCCTTATACTTGGTTATTAAACATAAAATGCTCTTTTCTGGCTTATAGAAAGTATCTTTGTCAATGTTCAAGCTAATATTCTTGTGGTAAATGTGTTCATCGGATGTAGCATCATTGTCAAAAGGGATATTTGGTTTTGGCTTCCAGATGACATGTGGAGTTTACATATCATAAAAACCTAATAGGTAGATTTTCAAGTAGATTTTCATATGTTCCATTATCATCACGTGTCGGATCATATAAAACCAAAACCATAAAAGACACACGAGTCAATCCCATCCCTTTAATCCTATTTGGCCGGACCCGTTTGGTCTGGTTCAGTCCGGTCCAGTCCTCAACTAGACCCGATGCTAAATGGTTTGGGGCAAGGGTGATGATACAAGCAATGGTCTTTTAAATTAATACAAGGCAATACAAGTGTTTACAATTAACAATAACAAAGAAACATCTCTTGCACCAACTATAATTAAACTATTAACTCACCTTATGTAATCATCATCATACCTCATCAGATTTTGGTCAAGAAAGTGAGTCTGAATCACTTGTTACGCCTTCATAAGCCTTCCCACGTATGCCTGCACAAAGAAATTATGGTTTTTTTTTGTCCGTTATGAACGTAACCGATTTTCATGTGCATAAAGCGGTTGGTATGATTATAAACAGATAATGAATAGCAACAAACTAGCAATAAGACAGAAAAAACAGATTAACATCTTCAAGATAGTCTTCTTTAATCATATATAATACATTAGTCGATTATCAAATTCAGGGGGAAGGATCAGTAAAACATGACAAGACCTGACTCGACTGACCTGTTATGACAAGTGTTTCACAGTTACCCGTTCTGTAGCCATTTAGGAGCGTTCAGGGTCTGGTTTAGCCAGTTTCGAGGGTTTTGGGAACGACAAACCAAACTGGACGGGTTTGGTAGGTCGGCGGACCAGGCCGGTTTGGTAGTTCCAATTTGACGGTTGGAACCAATTTTTTTTATTTTTAAAAACTTCAGTTTGCATTAAAGTTTTAAGAGGATAACAACATATTCCAAAAATAAAAATAAAAATAAATATATAAAAATAAAGGTTTAACAACCAGTTCCAAAGTTCAAACCGAACCACTAAACCTGCCAAACCACGAAAACTTGACCGTGAACCGAACCCTTTGGGTCTCAGACCGGTTGACTTTCTCCGGGTTGGGCGGTTTGGTTGGTTTCAATGGTTTATAAAAACCCTCAAGTACCCAACCCATACGACCCGCCCATTTTTTCTTAAACAGTCTTGAGAATAAAATAATAGAAATTAAGTAAATTACTACAACAAACAGATAAACTGACCTCAACAAGCTTAGTAATTTTGGATTTAGAAACCGTCAAATATTGATCCATTTTTTCTTGCGTTCGTGGGATCTGAACTCCTTGTATGGTACTTGTAACTTTCTCAACCACTTTCTTCACAATTGTTTTATAAACTTCTCTACTCATTTTACCTTCTTTCCATGTTGGCTTTAAAATCTCTTTAACAAATTCCACAAGTGTGACCTTGAAAGCCCGCATTGCCTTTTCATCATTTCCCAAATTGCCTTCATCTACTTTTCCTTCTGCTACAGTTTTTCCAAGGTTCGTATTAGATTTTTCGGTTATTTTGTTCTCACTGTCTTCCTTATTTCCAACTGGTTCTTTTGACTTTTGATTCTCCTTTGGCGCACTAGCTTTGACCGGATCGTTGACCACAGTAGAGTCAACCTGGCCACCAGAGTAAAGCAACCCAAGGGCATTGGCGAGATTTAGGTTTTGAGATATCTGAGGGAGACTACTTGCTTGTGGGAAATCGTTTCTAGATGTTTCTAGAGGTTTTCCATCTTCATTAGCTGAACCATTTAACTGACTATTAGGTCCATTGCCGTTCAAACTTATATTGGGGCCATCAGCATTGATGGGAATAAATCGGGATTCTTGGTTATCATCCAAACCTATTTTGTAAGGATCACCAGATTCCAAATTGTTCAATTGAGGATCCTTCCAAGATCTGTTCTTGTCATCAAAATTAGGGTGTGAATTAGGAAAATCACTATGATCCTGTGACCTTCCTTCATAGACCTCTGATTTTGGAACATCATGTGAAAACCTGCAATTATCGCGGTTGCATCTACCCATCATAAAAAATTTGCATGGTCGCTTGATATCTTGGTTTGATTGCCGCCTGTGATCTTGATCATTATGACCACTCTTATGAGTTTTATGGTACTGTGAACCCCCTGAGTATTCTGGTCTATTATTACTCCATTTTTTGGTTGAGTCATAATCATGTCGGTTTGAACCACCTCTAGATGGGCTCACAGCCCTGCCCTGGTCTCTTCCTCTACTCCTACTCCGGCTCCTACTCCTGCTCCTGGCTAATCCCCGAGCCCTGCCTCGGTCCCGTTCCCGGTCCCGGGCTCGGGTTTGATCCTGGTCCCAGAGCCGAGTTCGGTCCTGGTCTCTGTCCTGGTCTTGGTCTCTATCCCTGGTTTGGTGTGGGCTCCAACTCCTGCTCCTGCTCCTGCTACGAGCTCTATCCTTGCCACTTGCTACTTGGTTGCCGCCCCTACATGTAGCACCAACCAGCAGGCAAAACATAAAAAGAAAAATAACAAAAACTATCACTTCCTTCAAAGAAGCAACCGATTTAAAAAGTGGATCACTTTGGGCTACGTTGTATTCATAACGGGTCAAACAGGTAAAATCTATATAGTTCACTAAAAATCCATGTGTAGCATCAACAACAAGCAAAACATAAGAAAAAAAAAAGTAAAAATAGAAAACTTATCACTTACTCCAAAGAAGGAACTAATTAAAAAATATTGTATTTTACTAGTAACAGGCCAAACAAATCAAATTTGGATAGTAAGCTAAAAAGGAAACAGATTGTTTATCTCAAAAATCACTTTTTCCTTAAAAACATTTTATTGAAGATAACTAGACCGTAATAGTAACAAATATTTAGCTAATCATATTTAATACGTTGATTATTAATGAAATTAAAAAGATATGGATAATAGAAGTGTTTTTGGATCAATCCAGCCTGTGTTAAGCCGGCCTACAAATTTACCCATCTGACCCATTGCATGGGCAGCCCATTTTTCCACATATACTATTGACACACATGTGGTTATGATAATAATTAGCCTTTTAGACTAAAATACTTGGCATTTACAAGCTAAACAAATATGAAAGGGGCATTTGGATATGATTTTTCAAAGGATTTTATATAAATTAACTACCCTTTTCTAACTAGTCTTTCTGCAGATACAAAAAAACTGAATATGAAGAGATAAAATTATATTATCTTCTAACTTTTAATTGATTATAAATGATAAAAAGAATTGCAAACCTATAGAGTTGATCATATTGACCTTCCCAGTCATCAAAAGCAGGATCCGTCTTCATTCTATGTTTGTCACCGATGTTATCATTATCCATTAACATGTTTTCATTTCCTTTCATAGAAAAATCATCAGACATTAAAACATCATTAATTTCTGAATTTGACCGTTTCGGTGAATCGCCACTTGAATTAAACTCTTTGGTCTCGTTTTGATCTTCTTTTCTATCCCATAAAGATTCAGATCTTCTACGTCTGCCACTCATAATCCCGGCTATTAATCAAGATTCTGCAGCTTCTATACCTTCTCTAATTAAAATACAGCACAACCTGCAGATGAAAAAATATATATATCAATACTTTACGATACAAAAGGTAAACCCTTTAGCATTACTTCCTTTTAAAGTAATAGTGGCAAAATGGACATGTAAATTTGATGCAGATTGGACGCTAAATTGTACACCATTTTGGTGTTTTAGTGCATACATTCAGCATTTCAGCATATGATCATTATTAGAGCAATTATATAAAAGGTATCTAAATATCATAAACCAAAATGTTCACAAACATTGCTTTTAAAGCTACTTGACAAGTAGGAGCATAAACCTAAACATTCTAAAAGTTTTGACGAACAAATATGATTATACATGTTCGACATTTACGAAACTTAGATCTTTTAACTAAGCTCTAAACACTGAATAAGACAAAAATCTGTGTATCAAATTTAACTAGTATCATGTAAATATTTTCATCTTCAAACATAGCCACTTTTTACACTGCCACAACTTTACATGCAAACATGTTGTTTAGGTTTTGACATCTGAATAAGAGTTGTACATCCAACAATGGAGACGTAACGTGAAGTACATTTTTTACACTCCACTCCATAAAAATTAGCATAATAGAATCCTTTTGGTTTTTCTTTCTTTTCTGCTAATAATAAATGTAAAAACTAAAGTGCCCGTCAAGTACCCCGACAACCATTTAATAACGCCCCACATAAAATCCAAGTTGGACATGAACATGCGCACAACTCGCACTACGTGCTTTGTCTAGTCTTGATGTAATATAACACACAAGCCGCTAATTATGGAGGTTTGAACGGTACGGTTAGGATTGGTTCAAGCCGAAGTAGGCTCCACATCCAACAACTTCATGTTTCAATATACTAGATCTATATATTGTTTGATACGCTCATCCTAAGAGGACTTTTTAGGTCTCTATAGGCACCATGCCTTTTCTAAAGCTAACCAATCGGTATTCTACCTTGAAGGAGAGAGCAAGGACATCATGTAATTACTCAAGATTTTTACCTAGGAAAGATGATTATGCCTTGAGATTTGGAAGTTATGGAGTAATACCCTTTTATACTTGTTAAATATATCAATCTCAACCTTTGACTTCAATCACTTAATTACCATTTCCCTCTAATAGAGGTCTCGGGTTTGAACCTTGCTTCTGTTGAGGTGTGAAGGCCTTTGGGCTTTCGGTGGAGTTATGGGCCTGGCCAATTGAAGCTTCTCTTAAACCCTAATTATCTTTATATATAGAGCATGTCATTGTATTGTAATCTTGTCCCTTGAGCTTTATAAAAATACCTAGTTGCAGAGAGTGGACGTAGGTCATCTTGACCGAACCACTATAAATTCTCGTGTTCTTATTGCTTTCGTGTGCGTGCGTATAATAGTGAGTTTATTTCCGCTGCGTAAAGATACCTAACAACTTCCACTAGTTTTCACCATAGCCTCTTGAAGACCACCTACCCAATGCAAGTTGTGATTTACCTGATCCCGTTGGTTAGTAGGGTATTTCGGGTCCAATAAGCTTACAACAAGTAAGTTTACTGGAAATAGGTTCTCATGGTGAAAAAAATCCTAAATTACCATATATGAGATATCATATGAGGGTTCTTTAGCAAATCTCCAACCCCAACCATTGATGTTCAATACAAGCCTTTCTCTTGGTCTATTTTGACAACTTTTCACACTGATGACAAGGTGTCGATGCAAACTATTGTTCTCTATGAATGCACATTGACATCAATGCATGTAACCCATAAGACTGAAACAATACCAAGGCATACACATTTTTCTCTTCAAAACAACACCCACATGTGGATTATACATAATTGTGGTGGAGGTTGTTACTACTCAACAATCAACCAAGTATATCAACCTCTGACAGGCATTGAATTATTTTAAAAATGCTTATGTCATGGGTCATTTACATAATGCCTTTTGAAAGATATTCCTTTGGATCGCAAAGCTTTATGTTTTAACTATAGCGGTGTCAAAACATTGTGCTCTAGCTTCGTAGCTTATACGACATTCATCATTAGCCCCGTATTTTTTCACAATGTGCTCATCATTAACTTTGCTTTTTATACAAAATGCAGCACATGGATTGGGTGCACAACCAGGTATATTGCCATAGATTATGGCAAGCAACTTAAATGCACTTCAAACACATTCCTCAATTGACCAATGTCATGTATACGATCTCTTCGAAACTGTCATGCTCTAACAACGATAGCTCGGAAATGTTGAAATGTGATTTTCATTATCACATAGTTGGGCTTTTCGCCCATGATTAGTTGCAAGGGAAAGGAATTGCCTATGTGTTACCCGGATCAAGAAAGGTTGGCTATAACAAGAGCAATATGGATTTCCACAATCTGAATATGTGGAACCACAAGATGAAGGTATGACTTTTGAAGGTAACATCACGTGGACGAGAAAAAACACAGCCATCTACACATGTAAAGATCACCACAAAAAAATAATCAAGAACATATCACATGCTAGTGATATACAGGAAGCCTAGATTAACACATAAAGCTTAAACGAACAGCAAGTAAGGAAGCAAGTACGAGTAACTATTTGGATATACTATTTGTTGCAATGTTGCAGAGTTGATCACAAGCATTCATCAGCATACAGATATAATTTTTGGTCGCAAAATAAGATAAATTAAAAAAAAAAAAAAACTTTACACAAAAACTCCAACCATCAACCATGTCAATCAGTTAAAAAAGTCAAGACTAAGTGCCATGAAAGCTGCAAATACGGTTAGGTCCAGAAACTATATACGGTGTCTAGGAAGAAAACTTGACATCCTGCCAAATGTCATCCATGTTGCATCATTCACTGCTTAAGCAAACTATTGCAAGACTTTTGATTTATGAAGCCTGATGGCACGCTTGTGTCCATTGATCGTAACAGTTAAGTCAAATTCTTTGTTAAAAGTTATATACCTAAGAAATCTAAAATCAGAGACCTCGGGAACACATCAAAATGATATCGATTTCTAAAATTTTCTTATTGTGATGTAAAGCAAGCTATAACAAATCTCTTAAGCTATACAGCTTTTCCTAATACCACATGTTTACCTAATATGTACCTATTGTGATGCAAAGCAAACTATAACAATAAATTGGAGAGACAACAGCTAAAACACATAATATACATACGCACATACATGTATACATATATAATTAACCATAAACAAGTGAGATTATAATGTAATGAGACAGGCTAAACACTAGCATACTACACTGCTAACTCGATTACAATCAATTAACATTCCCTAATTCGAATTGAAGGCACAATAAACACTAGTTTACGAATAGCTAACAATATCATCTCATGTCAATTAACATTTAATTCCTAACGATACATGTTAATACGCTGTATAATTGATAATGAATCTATAAACCCTAAAATAAAAGCGCGAGGGGATGAAGAATACCTGTAACCGAAGAAAAAACCCTAGAATTCGTTGTGATTATCTCTCTATTACACCATTGTTAATTGTTATTGAGTAGCTCCAAGATCTTCGTTTCGTGAGTGGAATTTTAGGTCATTTAATTGTACGAGTCAACTGGTGATTTGGAGATATATGGAGTTTAGGGGTGGGAATTGGAAACCTTGAAACTACAGGGGCGCTGCTGCAAAATGTTAATTTATAATTTAGTCATTGTGATTATGAAATGTTGCATTTCTGAACCAGATAAAGTGCTATCTTTTTTTGCCTTTTTTTAAGTGATGGTTATTCAAAATGTTGATAAAGAAAATGTTTGAACTCGGGTCATTAAGAAAATCTTTCAAACGTCTTACCACTAGAACTTTCAATATAATTGTTATGCTTAATACTTAAGACACAAATTGCAACAAATAGCTATGCATTTTTATATCTTTTATAGTTTGGTTAACAAATTTAAAAACTTGTGTTGACGTCTACTCATGTATTTGCTACGCAACAGACGCGGATGTATAAATGCTTGAAGTACTAATGCACAAGTCATTTAAGCAGCATAATTTAATCAATATATAATTAAACTTATAATATGATCTCTCAAATTTAACTATATTTATCGTTTATACCTTATGCATTTGCATTTGTTATTTATTTATTTTTATTTAAAATCCTTTTGACACATAACATACTTGCACCGTTATTTTTTTTGTTTATCTTATAGCTTTTAGAATGCATTTTATTATATAACTATGAATTTATTGTTGTGGCGTGCTTATTTTTATTTGTGTTTCCGTGTGATGTTATTCAAAACAAAGTTATACGTAATAATATAAACGACATCCTAGCACAAACGTACAGGTTGTCGAAGATGCTTTAAGGCTTCAATTTCATTACAGTTTTTCCCCATTTAAATTTAAAAAAAAAATGAAAATATGATTTTATCATTATGACATACTTAATTTTAGCAACGTTTCATTGAAAACGAGTTACCTAAGTAAATTTTATTCAAAAAGGCAGGTGAATACTAATTTACAAATCATTAAAACTGAGCCTTACAAATGCAAACACCCTCGTCACAGCGTGCAGCTACATCCACTGGTTGATATTATTAAAATTAAAAAATATGGATAATTTTGGCTAGAAACATGGTGTGGGTAAGTGGAGTTGAGTTCAAGCTCGATTAGCCTTTGGTTCAATTTGTTTAACCTTACGTGTAACCAATCAAAGCTTTCATAACAAGAAACAACGAGTTAAAGTTGATGCCACGTATCGACCGTTAAATGCTCAAGATGAGAAACAAGATTTTTTTTTCATATTTGGTGATTATTTTCTTTGTTGTTTCATTCAAAATAAGTTTTTTTTACTTATTACGACGGAGTGCACTAGAGAAGTTCTGGGTTGCATGGTTTTCAGTAGGTTACATTATAGATTTTGTATTGTCTTTAATATAAATAAATGTATACGAATATATGGATTGTGGTTAAATTCGTTAATCTCAATACAATTGGCAAGTGAAACTAAAACACACCAAAAATGTATTAACGTGATATGAGAGAAAACAGTGATGTTATTCAAAATTACGAGAGTTCGGATATTCGGATTATTTGAAATATTTTTCTAAAAATACTAAATAATAAATATTAATTATAAATTTTTGATATTTTTTAAAAAACTTCCAGATGTCCATGAAGTTTTGTAATAAACTATTAAAACTTTTTATAAATTATTAAATAGTACATACTTTTCAAAAATCAAATATCTGTATCGATATCAAATGCAAATCCCAAAATTTCAAATCTGCTAAATTCTTTTTTTAGATAATAACTTGAACACCACTTAATTACAAGATAATCACATCATATCATGTCCTATGGTGATATGCTCATGGTGCCCCATCATATCACACCCTATGGTAATGTGCTCATGGTACCTCACAAGGTAGCGTTTCTCTATTGCATCTATTCAACCTTTTATGTCTATATAAATAAACAGATAAGCTAGACCCACAATCAAAGTATATTTACTACGCATTATGATCCGAATTCCGAACCCTAATAATATAAAGTGATGACACGTAAACGACTTTTAAAGTTAGCAAAAGCATGTTTAAAAACAAATTAAGTAATATAGATTTTTTAAAATAAATTTAAGCGTTGCCATCACATAAACATAAACAAATCGGTGGAAAAGGGGGAAGGCATGTAGCATGAGGTGAGTGGGAGGGCGGGGCATGATTTTAAAGAATACATACATGATAAAAATATTTCTATAAACGTACTCTTAAGTTTTCATAAAAATCAATCATAACACTAAAACTAACATTTGTAACACCCTGTGTAAATCTCACATCTTTCGTGAACATAAGAGATACCTGGCTCATATAGAATGTCTGACATCTAACTTCACAAACGCGTTTTGTGCGTATTGATGGTGGATGAGAAGATAACTCCACAAGTTTTCACCCGGACAAGCAAAAACAAACCCGTGAGCTCCTTGTGGGCAAAGCAGACAATATTGGTGATATAAGAGGCCGAGTGTTACAAATGGTATCATAGGCACTCCTATGCCATTCAGGATGGTGGGAGCAAACCTCATCAAGGATAGTGAGTCCCCAGGGGTGTTTAGAGGGATAACTTAGGCAAATCCCACATCCATGGATGGGCTAGTAGGGCAAACCTTATCGAGGACGATGAGTCCAAATTGAGTGATTGTAATACTATAGGGAAATCCCATATCGGTTGTGGACAACAGGGGTTACTGGTTCATAAGGAATGTCTAGCCTCTAATATTAGCAACGCGTTTTTGGCGTATTGGTTGTGGATGATAAGAGAAATTCACAAATAAGCATGCTTAGGTAACAACAATCTATGAAAGGGTGATCTTTCTGGGAAGTGTTATCCGGGCAACCAAAAACAAATATGTGAATTTCTAGTGGGCAAAACGGACAATATTAACGGTATGAGGGGCCGGATGTCACAAACATTCACTTAAAAAGAAACATCTTTATTATCGTTTCAAAACATTTAACTAAAATAACGAGTTATTTTACAAAAGATCAAGTCATACAAAGCAGAAAACTGTATTCACCACCATAAAAATATACTCTGTACAAAGATTACCTCAAATTGCTAGTTCCTTTCAAAAGCGTTTCAAACTATCCCTTGTACTTAAATAAGCCTTATGATATGAAACATGATATCAACCGTTCATACTGATTTTAACACTTCAAACCCAACTCACCCAGAAACACCAAAAAAAACAAAACCCACCACCATGAAAAACCCTTTTTAATCAAGTCTGAACCCGAGACCTAAAAAATCACAAACACGCACCATTTAGCGATTAAATTATTATTATTAGTTAGTTAACACACTCCGGTGGGTTTCCTCGTTATCATATAAAGTATAAACTCTTTCATCGAGATACACCAAAAGCATATCCCAAAAAGCCCCACACTCTGCACCAACCGCCATACCTTACGATCATACTCAAAACTCCATAAAAATAAAAAAAATTCTCTCAATTTCATCTTTTATTTTGAAAAAGAATAATAATATTCAGATTGTCATCTTCTACACAAATCTTCAAGCATCTGTTTCACATTAAAGTCGAAAATCGTTCGATCGATAGTTCGATACATTCATATCGTAAGTTCAACTTCTCTAGGGTTTTACGAAACACGCATTTAGCGAATTGGTGTAATGTGTATCTGTTATTGATTTTACGATGATCTCTTCACCGTACTTGTTTGCGATTTTGTTAACGTTTGCGTGCATGCTCTCGTATTCGTGTTGGATTGTATATTGGTATGTGATTTTAGGTGGTTGATAGGTTTTTTTTTGAAGATGTTGTTGTTGATTTTATTTAGGTTAGGGTTGTAGAACGAACGTGTGATTGTTGGATTGTGAGGGTTGGTTGGCTTCAGTTGCTTTTGTAGTATGCAATTTTATATTGTTTTGATGTTTTAGCGTTATTTAAGTATTTAACTGCTTTTGAATGCACTTAGGGCCATGAAGTTCCTCCCCCTGTGCTGGGCTCCGCTGGTCCGTATCACTACTCAATAACAATGGTGTAATAGAGAGATAATCACAACGAATTCTAGGGTTTTTTCTTCTGTTACAGGTATTCTTCATCCCCTCGCGCTCTTTTTATTTAGGGTTTACAGACTTATTATCAATCATACAGCTTATTAACATGTATCGTTAGGAATTAAATGTTAATTGACATGAGATGATATTGTTAGCTATTCGTAAACTGAAGGGAGTAGTGTTTATTGCGCCTTCAATTCGAATTAGGGAATGTTAATTGATTGTAATCGAGTTAGCAGTGTAGTATGCTAGTGTTTAGCCTGTCGCATTACACTGGTAATCTCATTTGTTTATGGTTAATTATAAATGTATACATGTATGTGCGTTTGTATATTATGTGTTTTAGTTGCTTTCTCTCCAATTTATTGTTATAGTTTGCTTTACATCACAATAGGAACATATTAGGTAAACATGTGGTATTAGGAAAAGCTATATAGCTTAAGAAATTTTGTTATAGCTTGCTTTACATCACAGTAAGAAAATTTTAGAAATTGATATCATTTTGATGTGTTCCCGAGGTCTCTGATTTCAGATTTCTTAGGTATATAACTTTTAACAAAGAAATTGACTTAACTGCCTCGATCAATGGACACAAGCGTGCCATCAGGCTTCATAAATCAAAAGTCTTGCAATAGTTTGGTTAAGCAGTGAACGATGCAACATGGATGACATTTGGCAGGATGTCAAGTTTTCTTCCTAGACACCATATATAGTTTCTGGACCTAACCTGATTTGCAGCTTTCATAGCACTTAGTCTTTTAGTCTTGACTTTTTTAACTGATTGACCTGGTTGGAGTGTTTGTGTAAAGTAATCTTTTTTTTTTTTTTGGTTTTGTTTTGGGTTAATTTATCATATTTTGCGGTCAAAACTTGTATCTGTATGCTGATGAATGCTGATGAAATTGCAACGCATTTCAAAATCCTTTGCTGTCTTGTTTGCATGTCTCTATATTAGTTTTAGCTTGCCATTAATCTTGACTAGCTCAAAAAACTGAGGAGTTGAACCTTTTTATTTTCATCAGAGTTCTGCGTGTTTTTCACTTACGTACTGCTTAAGATTCAAAATCAGAGTCATTTAGTTTTAATTATTTGTTTTTTCCCACTACATATGTAATTGCTTATTGACAAAATGATGGGATATTTTCAAGTTGTTTTTTTATTAATCCAGTTCCCATTCTACACAGTGTTATCATCGTATGCTTCCAATGGGATGGAGAGAAGTATTATTCTCTCTATCTTTCACTCTGACTCTGGCAGAATCCTCTAGCAGATCGTTATCGATGTGGTCAATAAAACTTGATGCTGGACATTCTTTTCTTCACAACTGGACAATCTTCAGTGCAAGCTTTTGTGTACTCATTGCTCTGATCTTCTCAATGTATCTAATCTTTGAGCACTTATCTGCTTACAATCAACCTGAGGTATTCCATTTCGTATGCAGATTGCATTTACGTTATGCATTTCTGTTATCCCTGTTTCTGTTGTGTAACATTAGATTTGGGTATATTTTAGACAATATGGGTTAAAAAAATGATAGCTAAACAGGAATAGGGTCGAAGTCACCCAAAGTTTTGTTTTTTAAGGAACAATAATGTAATAAACATAGCTTTCACTATTTTGGTGGTTTAACCTTTTTCCATTTATTCTGCAGTGGTTCCATCTCTTTTAACTTGGTAACAAAAGTTCAAATGGCAGGGTTAGAAAACTTTACTTAGCCAGGTTATAAAAAGTTTAAATGGCAGGGTGCGAGGGTGTAATAAGTAATTTATTTTAGTTTGAGTTAGATTAAAAGATATAGGGATTGAACAACGACAAAAAAAGTGAAGGGACCTAATCGACAAAATGATGAGAGTTGGTTGGTTGAATCTAATATAAACTCTAAGCATATGTAAGCCTGAACAAGTAAAAAATGTTAATGGACAGACCGCCAAAATGGTGAAAGTTTACATGTTTATCCCATTACTAACCTTACTTCTTATTCATAGTCCCCTGCTTCATTTTCATTTTATTTATGTAATCCTCTTTGGCACACTAATTATTATTAAGTTAAAAGTTCTTGGACAAATAGTGTATTTGGTCAACCCAAGCGTGTGGCGTCATAGTTGCTGCCTACTTTTTTCTAGTCTATGTTATCCTTGATTACAATCCGTAATACTTGGATCATAGCTAGCTACTTGTATCATCTTAAATTGATGGTAGTGAGGATTACTTCTATTTCAGGAGCAGAAGTTTTTAATCGGGCTCATTCTGATGGTTCCTGTTTATGCACTGGAGTCGGTATGAAAAAATCATGATTTAGTTTTCTTCTTTCATCCCTGCTTGAATCTATGTTCCTTTTCTTATGTTTCTGATTTTGACCTTTTAAAATGTGGACAGTTTTTGTCACTATTGGATTCAGATGCTGCATTCAATTATGAAATAATCAGGGATTGTTATGAAGCGTTTGCTTTATATTGCTTTGAGAGATATTTGATTGCCTGCTTAGGTATCTTCTTCTTGATAATAACCTTCTCATTGATGTTCTTTTTATTTTGACTGATGTTTTACAATGAGGTTCTCATGAATTCTTCGAGTCTTATGCTCTCATTATATCATCTTAACACTTTATTTCTTTCTATTTTCTGCATGTTTGTGGTGCTTAATCATTAATATATAACAATGCTCATCATTTGAGTAGAGGTATGGGTACCAGTTTCAACCCATGTACCTATAGATGGGTCAATGCAAGTTATATTTTAATCTCTAGTGGGTTAAATGGGTAAAATTACAAAATTTAGCTAACGAAGCAAGGAGGAAACAAGTCAAGTCGATGAGTCCAAACTGGTCGAAAGTTTTCCAAGGTGTATTCAAATGAATACCCCCCCACCCCAAACAATAAAAAAAGGTTTATTTCAATTAAGTCTGATTATTATTATTATTATAATAATTTTTTACCTAATAAATATTTAAAATTATTCATAAAGTTCATAAGGACGTGTTTGCGGGTCAACCTAATCCATATGAGAAGCTCCAGTTTCATCCCGTTACCCAACCCATCCATTTCTTGCTCTCCTTTACACTTTCCTTTCAGATTGTGTTTTATGTGCACATTATATGCATTAATGCTATCCTTGGCCTTATTTTGGTACTCAAATTCGCTGTTGATTGATATCATTGACTAATATTATTGTGTTATTGAAGGTGGAGAGGATAAAACTATTAAATTCATGGAAAGTAAAAGCCTAATCAGCTCTAGCATTCCTCTTATAGAAGAATCATATACTTATGGAATTGTTGAACATCCTTTCCCATTGAATTTCATGCTGAGGGAGTGGTATCTTGGTCCTGACTTTTACCAAGCTGTAAAAATTGGAATCGTGCAATATGTATGGACATTTTTATTCATTTATCATTGTTGCAGTTAAACGTCTTACAATTTCCACCTTATGAAACATTCTTGCTTGCAGATGATATTGAAGCTGATATGTGGGCTGCTGGCGATGTTGTTTCAGTTTCTGGGAGTATATGGAGAAGGAAAGTTCGAATGGGGATATGCGTAAGATAATTTTGCTATATCATGTATTGGTTGTTAAATCAGGGGGGTGAGGTAGTAACGGATTAATATGGGTAATATTTTTTGAACGTGCTGAAACGGGTTTGGTGGGTTGTCCTGAAACACTTCTTTTGTCCAAAAATATTGAACTTCTTTATTAATAAACTGTGTCAAATATGATTGCAAAAGTTATCAAATGATGCAGTTTTTTTAATCATGCTCACCTGCTTTTTTTTTGAACACCAAAATGCTCACCTGCTAATTATTGATAACAATTTATATTCAAAAACTTATTCAATAGCATGATTTGGGTGGTATAATGCATTTAAAATACATTTTGGACAACTTTGGACTTGTGTTACTTGTTCAACCTGTTTGACTCGTTTATTTTTAAGCTATAATTTTATCACCAGCTTGATCCGTTAGAGACAAAAACATAACCTGCAGTGGCTCTTTCATTAGTAAATGAGTTGAAATTGCCACCTCTATGTGGTTTATAAGTTTCTACTGAAAAAGGTGTTCTTCCATCACGTTCATTTTGTTGCAATAACTTCTGTAGCACGTAGTAGGCAATGATTTTTAGTACAGGTGGCATTATGGATCGGTTTAGTGGATTGGTGAAAGTGGCTGATTTTGGATGGGTCAAAATGTGTCGGGTTGTCGGGGTCTCACACAAACCATTTCTTGTCCGTATATTGTTGTAAACAATTAAATATGATAACAAATATATATATTGTTTTTATATTTTTAATAAAATAAACTAGGAGGATTTTTTGAATTTAAAATACTTTTTGAGCTGCTTTCTACCTATTTCACAGTTTTTCTTTTAGCTATTTTTTTTGTTAATTTACCTGTTTGACGCATTCTAGCTGACTATGTTTGATTGCTTGTGACACGTCTTTATATTTCTTTGCAGCTATCCGTACTTGGCACTGGTTCTTAATTTCAGCCAGAGCTGGGCGTTATATTGTCTTGTGCAGTTTTACTCAGTAATCAAAGATAAACTAGCACCAATTAAACCTTTGGCTAAGTTTCTGACGTTTAAATCAATAGTGTTCCTAACTTGGTGGCAAGGTGTCATTATTGCATTTCTTTTTTCTATGGGAGCCCTTCAAGGTTCTTTAGCTCAGGAGTTAAAAACTCGCATTCAAGATTATCTGATATGTATTGAGGTGAGCTATGAATATATTTTGATTTTTTTTCCTGGTAAATTAATCTTCAATAAGGTATACTGAACTTGTTGAACAGATGGCTGTTGCTGCAATGGTGCATTTATATGTGTTTCCTGCCGCGCCTTATAGACGGGGAGAAAGATGTGTGAGAAATGTCGCTGTCATGGCTGACTATGCATCATTAGGGACCGAACCTGCTCCAGATGAGGTTCGGGACTGTGAGAGAACCACAAAAGTAAGGTTTGGTCATGATGATGTGGCAAACCGTATGAGGTTACATCAGAGTGTTCGTGATGTGGTTGTTGGAAGTGGTGGAATTGTGAGTTACAAAACTTTTTACTCGAGCTGTTTTGCCTAATCCCTTCCATTTTCTTATTATTAGAGGCTACTTAATGGACGGGTTGGAATATACATGAGAATGGGTTGGGTCATGTTGGGTAATGGCCTAATGGGTGAGAATGGGTCTGGTCTGGTTTGCTGACCTGCAAACACTTCTTTTATCCATTTATATGGAATTTTATAAATTTAATGGGGATTGTTGAATAAAAAAGGCGACATAGCTTGGTTTTAATTCTTTTTGGGAAACAATGTTTATTCACTCAAAATAAAAATCACCTAAAAGTTTTGAACTTTTTGATAAAACCCTCAAATTTCAGTTTTTTTTAAGTTCAAATCGATGACGTGGCAGATGATGCGTCTGTTATTTGACCATGTTGACTGGTTATGTGCTGACAAGGTTAAAGATCACCTTGAATAAATTTTTTGAAACTTAGTTACATTTCATTGGTGAAAACAAGATATTGAAAACAGAAATAAAAAAAAAGCATGTTAACTTATTATGCAACAAACCCTTATTATGTGTTAAATATGGCAACCATACTATATCATTACGATAATAGTTTGGCTTTTTATTTTAAAAAAAAGCAATATAGTTGGCCCTTATGCATTTGAAAACACTTTGGATGATTCTCATCCTGCTCGACCCATTTGATGTTTTAGAGATAAAACATAACTCAAATCGACCCGTTTATAGCAAAAGGGTCAGAATTCTCCTGTGTGCTTGTTATTACTTGACTCATTTGGTGTTTGTACCCATCACAGATAGTTGACGACATGAAGTTTACAGTTTCACACGTGGTGGAGCCCGTTGAAAGAGGAATAGCGAAAATTAATAAAACTTTTCACGAGATATCAGAAAACGTGAAACGTCATGAGGAAAGAATAAAAAGCTCTAAAGATGACAGTTCTGTTATTCCATTAAATTCTTGGACAAAAGAATTTTCAGAAGTAAATGATAATATAGTTGACGGCAGTTTTAGTGACAGTGGCGTCTCTGAAGGAAGAGGGCAACGGCGACAGCTGAAAGCAACATCATTTTATTCTAACCGCCAATAGTGTTTAAAAATTCTAACAAGGGAAAGATATGCTGGTAAGTTTTTATTTATTAATCACTTAGATAACTTGCTATTCTGTTTTCATGAGATACAATATCTATAAAGAGCAACAATCAATACATAACAACCTATTCAAGTAGAGAATCGCTAAAACCGCATAAACATGTGTATCTATTGATTTAAATATAATACATAAGACGGTTATGTAACCACATAACCCTTCCTCTCCCTCCCATATTACCTGACAAACATAATGTACAAATATTTATGCAGTTAGCGTTGTTCTTTACTTAAAATTGATGTCATATTGAATGTGCCTCTATTTATGAAATAGTTTGGCCTTTGCTGATATGTTATGTTGTTGCAGGGTGATTAACAATAACAATCATGATTCCATTGCTGCTGTAAAGAAGATGGATGATCTTACTGGATATTAACTATAGTACTATACTATGACCCCTGTTAATACATCTTACTGGTTATTAAATCCAGTGTCTTTAGTGATAATGTAGAAGTTTTTTATCTTTGGATAATGTACTGTCAGTCACATTGCCATTATTGAGTTTGATTTCTGATGTCAATAGGTCACAACTTCTTGTTATACAGTACTCTTAACTTTTAACTTCACATTTAAATTATTTTGATTAACATAATTCTGGTCATTTAGATAACTAATTAATATGGGTTGCCAGCTTTTCAAAATTCTTTGAAGTTTACTTTTTGATTAATCTATTTATCAGAAGAGATTGATTACTATAACTTTTTTATAAGGCTTGACACTAAAATTTTGTTTGAGAACCTGAGGTTGAGCTGCCTGTGCCTCATGTCCGTGGGGTTACGACTTACCACGTATGACTTGATAATAGTTTGTTTGATTCCTCGTTCTTGGTGGTTACCTCTGACGGAGATAATCATGTTCTCTATAGCGTCAGTTGATTTAGTGTCAGTTCGGAAGAATTTGGAGAGCTGGAAACCAATCAGTTTGTGGATTGAATACAACCACTTTTAGAAGGTAATCAAGATTTGGGTCGGATACACAGAACTGGATAGTACGATTCTAGCAGGAAAATCAATCTTTGGGTGGTACTGGATGGGTTTATTTACGTGGGTTTTTAATGAGATTTGGGTTGCTCGTAGTCCCTCATCTACTTTTCCAAGACCTTACTCATAGCTTTGCTATTAAATGATATTTACGGAGTATGTTTGTTTGTTTGTTTGTATGTGGTTTTCTCTGCTTCTAATGAAGAAGGGTCCTCTGGTCCTTTGATCAATAATTGGCAATTCATAACACTCAAATGCGTATCTAATACAAACCTGACTCCATAGCTCCCAGTATAGAAGTCGGGTCAGAAAACTTCATTCGTTTTCCAGACACTTCACGCAAAGCAGCTAGACTGAATCGGAAAAAGGTTTACCATGTAATCATCATCCAGCCAAAAAGGGACTCTTTTAACTTTTTTTTTTTTGTTGTTGCGAGGAGGCTCATGTCGAGTTGATTGATTTTGTGGATCAACAAGACTCCAAGAGGAATCACGCATGTAGAAAGCCAAAGTTTCATAACAACGTGCGGGAGTGCGTGACGATATGATATAAAATCACCTAGATAGAAAAAGGAAGATAGGTTGCCTGTTGAATAGATATAAACATACAAATAGTTGAGAGCTTATGTACACCATATCTATCCTAATACATGTAAGAATATACCAGCTACCCATGAATTTAGTGTTCACCCTGTTAATATAAATAAAAAATAGAGGTGAAGAATACATTAAAGCCATGATACTTTAGTAATGGGCAAGTGGTGGTAGAGATTTAGCTGACTGCAGGGTAGTTTGGGTAGAGACCGATAATTTATCTGACCCGCGAACATTATATGTTTCATAAACTTTTTCACGGTTTTCTGACCACCATGTCTCCGCTTGGTGCTCACCAAATCTCCGACGGCTGCACATAGAACCACCATATCACCACCAATCTACTTAGAAATGGTTATGCATATATAAGTATGCATTCAATACAAAACCAATTTTAAGTAAAAAACACATAATTCACTATTACAGCTAAAACAATAGGTATATCCATATGTATATATCGGTATATGTATGTGTATGTACATGTTATATCTACATATGTTTGTGTATATCCCTTATATATGCATATTTATATATGTGTGTATTTGTATATATTCATTTCTCACAAGGAAATATATGCACTTAAAGTGTTATTGATGCATAAAACCTCCTGAATCATTTTATTAAAAAATATTATTCGTTGGCATTATACCTGAAGCGAACCCTTTTGAGATCTCGGGTTCCACCACGTAAAGCGACAAGCGTTATATACACGCCAGGCTCATACTGTTCAATCCATTCAGCCTCAACTTGATCAGGGGCATTATAGGTACTATCACCATTATAAGATGCTGAATTTCCACTTTTGAACTCATCATACTCCCCTTTTTGTGAAGGTACATGATCTGACAAATACTTAGTTCCCAATTCTACCCCTGAACCTACACTGCCACTAAGAGATCGAGAATCCGAATATCCATTCTTCCTGTTAATAATCCTTGTTGATTCTTCGGCTTCAGTGAATCTGTTCGAGTTTGACTGATCATCTCCATTTGGTATCTTGATGCTGTTAAGGTCATAGGATCCAGGTGGCAATCTTTCTGCAATATCCTTAAGCTGCAGTATATACAAACAGACCTTAATATAAACATGATGATGATGTGGATACAACATTCAGGTGTGTGTGTGTATCGAGAGGGCTGGGGTCAATACAGAACCAATTTTAAGTAGAGAATGACAAAACCGTAAGAGTACTTATACATGTTGCTTTAAACATGATACATCAGTTTAATCACATCTCTTTCTATCTCTCGCTACATGTGATTATCTTTTATGCACTGCGTGTAAATGCTTATACGGTTCTCATGGTTCTGTACTTAAAAGTGGTTATATATTGAATGCACCCATGGTATAAACAATTGACAATGCTTATAAAAAAATTTGATACATAAAACAGCCTTAAAATGATCTTATTAAGATCTTTATAATGAGTCCAGCAATTTGATATGATATTATCATAAAATTTTTATTTGTTTTGATTATTTATGATTGTAATGGGTCCATTTTCATTAATCTCAAGATCAATCATAGAAAGGTAAATAAGTCCCATAAGCAACTAAAACCATAATTTTATGAGTTATAAAGTAGCTTCAAGAATTCCTCTTTTCAAATCAAGAATCAGAATTTCCAAAGATCCTTAGTTTTGATAAACAGAAAGTCAAAACAAATCCATGCTGTTGCAGTTTGACGAAACAGGATGACTCGTGTAATCGTTAACAAGGAACTACCTGTGAAGTAAGGGATTTGATTGCATCTTTTGCAGCTTTAAATTTTGTAGATTCCTCAGCAGCCAACACCATTGCTTCATGAGCTTGCTTTCTTGATTTTATAAGCTCTTCTTCTTGAATTTCACATTTACGCCTAAGGTTGTCAACCTGAACAATATGCACATACAAACTTAATAGCATTTCAAGAAAAAACTTCAGAGCCAAAGGTAGCAATTTCGACCCATTTACTTATGAATGCGTCAAATCATGTTTTTTTTAATCTTTAACAAGTCAAAGGGGCAAAATTTAGGAAAAATACAAAGAAAACGGGTTGAAAGTTAACCAAAACATATATTTAACACATATAACCTCTGCATACTTTTTGACCCATTTACTTATAGGACTCTTGCTTTAAGAGATCATTCGTTTTCATTAAACTATCTACATGTGGCTATTTTGACCCGTTTACTTATAGGGTTGATTTGGGTTATGCTTTACCTCTAAAAGGTCAAACATGAATAGTTCACAGGAAGAATAAGTAGCTAAAAAGGAAACGGGTCGATAGTTTCTCAAGTCCGATGTGGTTTCATTACAAATTCAGATTCTTACTAAACTACTACATTTATTTGTAACTAAATGTTACAAAATTTTTTTTGATAAAAAAGTTAAGTTTTTGACCAAAAACACCTGACCCTACCCGTTTTGACCCGCTGACTCGCTTATGCTGCTACCTCTACGTACCCTTTTTAAAGTTTTGTAATCTACCTGCATGCGTAGTTTAACAACTTCTAGATTCAAGAGATCATTCCTTTTCTTTAAACTATCAGCAACATGTTTGGAGAAAGAAAGCCCGGATGTCGTAGGAACGGGTGTTGCAGAGCGTGGCGGGCTAGATTTTCTGGATAAAGGTGAGACGGGCCTGGAACCGACACCTGCAGCCAACACAACATCTTTAAGCTGTAACAAAGGATTCATTTGCGAAGAACCACGTACTAGAAATGTATCTGCTTTTCTCCCTTGTCGGCTCGCTTTATTATCCAACATTTTTAATAAATCTTGATTTGATGGTGATCCGGTTCTAGCTAATCTCATTTCTGATCTGTCTAATCTGTCTATGTTTTCAACAGAAAGCCGAGGCACGACGTTTCTTCTGTTCATAACACTGATGTCTGCGAATTTATGTAACTTAAGAAAACACGAATCACACACGCGATGAGGTTTGTTTGGATCAGGAGCTAAAGTTGCTCTTAGTGCTTTTCTTGAACTACAAGAATGACAATGCACGAGTCCGCAGTTATAACAGTTATGCCTTTTTCTAGTGAACCCGAAAACTTGCCTACAGGATGAGCAATGAGACTGTTCTGTACTCGAAATCCTTTTGTGCAGACATATTGCCGTCGTGTAGTTTGACCCACAAGCTACAAACTTGACGTGTCGGTCTTTTAAAGATTCAACTAAAGTTGGTGTTTTTCGGTCTTCTATGTCTCCATGACCCAATCTTCCATTTGCACCTTTTCCCCATGTGTAAACCTCATTTCTTGATGTTAAAACAGCCACATGAAAGGCTCCACAAGCAATGTCTTCGACGGGTTCACCGGCTAGCTTATCTTCTACTAGACATGGTAATTTTCCGTCGCAGTGTGGGTTCCCAAGTTGACCAGAAACTGTACTCCCCATGGTGAAAACATGTCGCGACGTGGTCAGACCTACGGTCAAACTATGCCCGCAAGCAACTTTGTGGAAGTTGTATTCGATAAGTGATGAGACACATGTTGGCATGAGCCGTGGCTCACAATCACCATGACCTAAACGGTGGTTGTCACCGTCGCCCCATGTGAATAGTTTTCCAGATGAAACGCCTGAACTAGAACGTGTAACAATCACCTCAACTACAGCTGCAGTGTGCCATACTCCACATGCAACCGCAACTGTTCTTAACCCTGATAAAGATTCTACTTCTCTCGGGCAAGTGACATTTTCGCGGTCACCATGGCCTAAAACACCAAAAGTTCCATCACCAAATGTAAAAAGCTGCCCGGTTGATGTTATCAAAGCCGTATGCCATGGCCCACAAGCGACAGACGCGACTTTAAGTCCGTCGAGTGGGCCAGTGACCCGTTTTGGGATCCAGTGGCCCACGTTTTTTTCATGCCCGAGAAGCCCAACATTGTAGGTCCCATCTCCCCATGTGTAAAGTTCACCTGACATTGTGACAGCACACGTGTGGAACTCACCACACGCGACAAAATCAGTGTTGCAGACGGATAATGACTCAACCAGACGAGGAGTAATAACGTCTTTTTCAATCCCATGACCGAGCCGCCCGCCTAATTCCTCGCCCCATGTGAACACTTCACCTTGCCTAGTCACTAAAGCTGCGTGTCTCACGCCACATGATATATGACTCACATCCAAAACGACGTTTGATTCCAATAGTTTGGGTAGAAGTACATCAGTTCTTGTGGCTACAGAATCACTATTTCTATCAGGACTCACTCGGATAATATTATCCGAAATTACTTCACCCCATATATACACATCTCCTAAAGCATCACAATCATCTAGGACTGACCCATGACTAGAACTACTCGGTTGACTAGAAACACTAATCCTAAAAGCATCAGAACCGAACCCTTTGACTTGCATACTTGTTCGCTCAAAAGGTGCATTTGACTTTTCGAAACTAGAAAGATTTTCTGAACGATAACTCGTGAGGTTAGTACTTGAATACGAGCTAATAGATGTGTCTGGAGAACTTAAATCTCGCGATGCACTAACGGAACTGGTGCTTGCAGTGCTTGATGTTATATCTTTATCATCCTGATATCAATGAGTCAAAATAAAAATACTAAGCATATTTATCAATGAGCTTTAACTTTAGATATATTTGGTTATAAGCATCTACTTAAACTTACATCAACATAGAGGCCTCCGTCACTCCATCCGTCGATTTTGCAACGTCCTCGTTTAGAGGAAATTAGTGTTTTGAGTCCTGCAATCCACACTTCAGCCTCAACTTTGTCCTTACAGATCTAGCACATAAACAAACAGTTTACATTAATGTAACTATAAAAACAGATACTAACTATCATTACTTACCAAATCAAGAGACCGTTTTCCGTTGTTGTATATGAGAGAAAATGAAAGATAGTCTTTTTGAGGATGTAGATACCGCCTGAAGACAGCCTAAAAGTAGCGCGACAAAGAGAGAAACAATGAAACATTATGTGAAATGTTTCGTTTGATTGAAAAAACACGCGTGCATGTGGTAATGCGGAGAATTTAGCAAACATTTGCGAATAGAGTATGCTTAAAGACGATGAATGCTTACAGTTCTTTGTCCAGGGATAATTCTAGAGACCAAGGATAATTTCAGGCTCCTTTCGCCTTTGCTTGAAATCCAAATTAAAGATGATTCATCCTGCGTAAATAAGCAGGTTCGTATCAAAGTCATCAGCAGTGATCCTACGTATATTCGTATAATGTAACTCGTTTTGATGACTCACGTGAGAAAGTCTAAATAGACAGAATTTGGGCTTCCCCTTGCGGCCATATTTAAGTAACTTCGCGCCTTTCTTAAGAGAGTTTAATGTCTGCAAAAGGCAAGAAAGAAGTTTAAGAACAAAATGGTAGTTGCAAAAGGCTCGAGATGTTTACAAAACCAAGCCAACTCGGTTTGGCTCGTTTAAACTTAAGCCAACTTGATTTTGGCTCGAATTGACACTTTATAATTATATATATGTATATGATTGTTTACGAATGGTGAATGTTTTTTGTTAGTCTATTCGGAACTTTGTAGTAACAATAATTATATAGATTTTAGTTTCTACCCTAATTTTAACCAAAATACTCAATAATATATGTTGCCTATTAGCCAAAACTTAATCTGTTCAAATAACCCATCCCTTAAATCTCGTTTGAAAGAAGCTCAAAAAAAGTCGATCAAAATCGGTTTGTGAGTCAGCTCGGATCGTTTATAAATCAAGCCGTCCTCGGCTCGTTTACAAACCAAGCCGAGTTCGACTCAGACTCGGCTCGTGAGTAGTCCTACGTACACAACCAAACAAACCAAGAGAACACTAAATTCCCAAAGTTTATCTACAACAATTTCTGACAACTGTTTAACAAAAGCTGCATATTTCATAAATATTATATGGGGTTCTTGATTCATACACGGGGTAAAAGTCTGAAGAAAAGTAAACTGCAGTTTACAAAAGGGTAAACGGTCGTTTACTCTGTAAATTGTAGTTTATAGTGACTGTAAACGACAGTTTACAAATTTATAAACAACAGTTTATAAGGAGGTGGTGTATGTAACATATAACCCATAATATATTTGATCATATCATAGGTCATAGAATCTCATGTTATCTCCCAAAATAAGGCGGACAATATGTCAGACACTAATTAAATAAATGGTTATATGTTACATACATCATCTCCTTCTAATTCTAAACTACAGTTTATTGACCGTAAACTACACGGCCGTTTACCTTTTTGTCAGTTTATTTTTAATCATACTTTTACGTGGTGTATGAATCAAGAACTCGTTAAAATACCTGCTCAATGTCACGTTCAGCGTTATAACCGTAGGTAACAGAATCCGCCATACACATTCACCGATGCAATCTCCGATCATCATCAACGCCTCATCGTTCGCATACTACCATCAAGTATGATGCTTATTAGGTGATTGTTTCTTTTTCAACGGTGGATATGATGTTAGAGGAGGTCGCCGGAGAAGGTTGGCGGAGTCCGGCGGTGTGAGGGATGAGTTGACGACGGAAGTCGCCGGCGCCGGTGACGGAGTTGGAGTGAAGAAGGTGGTCTCGTCGGAGAAATTAAGTAGTTGAAGGAGTGATTGATTGTTGATGATCTAATTTAAATATTAGAACATGTTAATTAATATTAATATTTCCATCTTTCTAACTTATATTGTTGTTTTAGGTGTTACAATAAAATATTAAAATAAACAAATTTAGATATTATAATTAATAGTTATATTCGGTCAATATTTTTAAGAAATCTTGCTTACGTAATAATTATAGATCTATATTAATGTTTTTAGAACCGAATCGGACGTCGAACCGCACGCCTTACTGGTGCGGTGGTCGGACCAGATTTAAAAATCGGATGACGTCATAATTGTATATATAGGATATTATATATATAGTTATATATATATAATTAAGTATAAGTAATTTATGTGTATTTTTTATAGTTATATATAAAACTTAACAATAATCTTATGTCCAACATACTAATTTATTGTTCAACCCCCTGTTTTTACCCATTAAAATCTAAAAAACTAAAAAAAATAATTCAAAATCGGGTCCGACCACCGGTTAGGTTTCCGGTCCGACCACCGATTCGGGACGCACCGGCCGGTCGAACCCCTCCAAAACGAATGACGTTGTAGGTTGTAGTGTAGTAGATAGGGTTATTCACGAGTTGGGCTAGGGTTTGGCTCGGCTTGACTTGGTTGGTAAACGAGCCAAACATAGCGGGCTTGGTTATAAATAAGTTGAGACGAACTTGACTTGGTTTATAAACGATCCGATTGGAGCTAGCTCACGAGCGGATTTCAAACAAGGTTTTTGATCTTCTTTCGAGCGATATTTAAGCCACAAGTTATTTAAATATTCGTATACTTAGTTTTGACAGGTGGACAAAATATATTATAAGGTATTTTAATTAAAGTTGTAGTATAAACTAAAATTTATATAATAATTATTATTATCACGAAGTGACGGGTAGACTAACTAAAAGCATTCACCACTCACAAACACTAATATATACTGGTAATATAATTATAAACAAACAACTCAAGCCAAAATCAAGCCCGTTCGAGTTAAAACGAGCCGAGCTGCATTTGTTTTGTAAACATTTCAAAACGAGTGGCTCGATTTGTAAACGAATTGCTTTCGAGCGAGCTTTTTCGAGCTATTCCTGAGCGAACTTTAATGGAGTTTCGAACTATTTAAACAACCCTACTAGAAACATTGATGATTATTATTTATAAAAATAGTGTGTTCAAAATTTTGCACATGCAAGGTTATGCGGTATATGGAAATAAAAAATGCTGTTAAAAAAGAAAAAAAAATAAGTTTTGTTTTTTTTTTATCAAAACTAATATAAACTTAAAAGCATCTTAATCTTCATATAATAAAATATATTATCCCTAAACATAATTAGTTGTATAACTAAGTATTAATATCAATTTACAAATAATAAAACAGTGACAACAAAACATGGATTATCACGTACGATGGCACGTGTAGGTGAACGACCATGATTTGCAGGGGGCCCATTTGTATTAAATTAAGTTATGGAGGGGTGTATGTGTAAACCTACCTTGATGGATCTCACCAAACACATTTTTTATTTATTTTTCTCAAATCACCACAAATAAATATTTTTTGAAGTAATTTATAAAACATGTCTTTAAACTATTAATTTTTTAAATTTAAAACTTGTACATGTTTTTTGTTTTTCCAACTAACAACCGTTAATTTTTTAGTTAACATAAAGTATAAACTATAAAATGACTATTATGTATAAACTATATAACTTATGTGTAATGCTAGATAAATAACACTAATGTGTAATTTACTTTAAAGTAGGGCCGTACATTTGTCGTTAAAAAAATTATTAACGATGTTGTTAACTAGTTGTATTTTGTGCATATAAATCCAGCAAATGCTCCTCCTACCTTGGCCCGGATCAAGTTGTTGTGAACAACAACGCGTCTTATGCACAAAACATATTGATCATATTATCTTAATGTTTCTCGTCAAACATTGTATTTGAACATTGTTTGTAATACTTATAATGCATTTAAGATAATATGATTAAATAATTCTTAAACTGCATTTAACTCTACTGTAATTTATTTCTTGTTGTATCGACTCATATTATTATTTTTCCTTTAACATATGATTCATTGTGATATTTGGGGTCACTCCTACTACACCTTGTTTTGCTAATCGATATATTAATGTTGGGACAATGTGGTATATAAACAACCACTCTTAATTAATGTATTTTAGCATTGCTATGTGACATACTCCAAAAGAAGGACACACATATCCCATACGTCATAGTCGTATCAACTATCACTAATAGTCGTATAACCTACGACCATACGTTCGAAAAACATCTCTCTTGCTTTCTTTAATCCGTTTACTATATACTTCCAAGTAAACATATTTATAACTTCAATTAGTTACATTACCTTAAACATAATCTCATAATTCTTCCTTACATAATAGTAAAACATATACATACTTTTTATATGAAGACGCTTATCTACTTAACTATTTGCTGTTAAAAAAAACCTTTTAACTATTTCGTCTAATTGTGCTCAATGCCTCAATATATCATTAAATTACTTTACTTGGGCCTTTTTGATGTCAAATAACCCAATCCACATATAAAACTAGCCCAAATAACTAAAATGATAGATGCCACCGGCCCAATCTCACTTCTTATCCCAAACAGCCCAATCAACTAAAATAAAAATTGTATTATTTTTTTGACATGGAGAACATTTAAACAAATAACCTATTAACATATAAAACACTAATTCATTTATTAAAAGTTATATACTAAAGGGCTTATAGCTCAATGGTATTTGGTGTACATAGTAGTATCCTTTCCCATGAGGTAAGAATTCAAGTCCTACATTATTCAATTCTAAAATTGAAAATTTTCATTCAAAACTAGAACTTGAGTTCAAATTGAATAAGTCCGATTTCAGTTTTGAATAATTCTACTTCAAAGATATTGCCTCATAATTCTCATTGCATCACACAAAGTGTGACTCATATATAATTCCAGATTATTATGACATAACGCGTGGTTTAAGGAATTCCAGCCTTTAAAATTTAAACTTATGACCTTATTTGAATAATCATAACTGCTTATCTTCTGGCCCTCCTTCATTGATTTCTATCAAGACTTGTGTAAGTAGTAAATGTCAACAACGAACAAGAACCTACCATACTTTTCGATGATTCAATTATTCAGGTTGCAATCACAATTATGATTCATAGTTTTGAGCTTGTTAAAGAGGTCATGGGTAATTGGTTAACAATTGGTACATAGGTTTTGAAACATGTTATTAATTGAAAATCTTTAGGTTAACCAAGCAAAGGGATAATAATCCATCTCACTGTTAAACATATAATATGCTTTTTACAAACTAAGGTTGATCAAATATACAACAATATATTAGTTTGGTTTGTTTGAACATCTTTGGTGGTGATATGGATTGCTGATAGGATGAATGCGATCACATTTAAAAGTTACGGGATGTTGATTAGTGTGACTTTGAAGTTCAAGGGCTGGAATTGACACATTGAAAGACTTAGAGGGTTGCAATGAAAGTTGGTGTTTGATGGCTTTTCTACCATTGTTAGAGCATTCACAGTGAGTTCCCTATTTTCGATGTGAGTGTGTGCCCTATATTATAGCGGATGGTTGTTAGTGGTTGTGAGTAGGGCTGCAAACGAACTGAACGTTCAACGAACTGTTCGTGAACCGTTCGGCAGGAAGTTGGTTTATGTTCGTTCGTTTAGTAAATGAACAAACACGAACAAAAAATTACGTTCGTTTAGTTAAACGAACGAACATGGACACAAGCCACGTTCGTTCATTTATGTTCGTGAACGTTCGATAATGTGTTCGTTTATGTTCGTGAACGTTCGATAATGTGTTCGTTAAGGAGGGAGAATATTTATGGGGGTTGTACTGTGATTCCCCATATTTAAGAAAATATGAGAAATCACGGTACAAACCCCATAAATTTTTTAATATTTTTAAAAGTGATTGTAAGTGGATGAGAGAAAAAAAATAATGATAAAAATATTTAAAAAGTATTATTTAATTGAAAGAGATAGTAAAAAAGTAGTGTTTTTAGTATAAATATGAGGATGATGTTAAGGAAGCTATTGTGAATGCTCTTAAAGTTCAATCTTCAGTAGCATATTTCCTGAAGAGTCTAGATGTTTTTGTTTGAGATGTTTTATATTTTTTAAATCTGTTTCATGGTATATTCAGTTTGTAATGTTTGATGTGTTTAATAAGTGACAGATCTAGGATTTTTTCTCAATGAGGGCAAAAACGGATCATGTTAAAACTATTCACATCAGATAGATCAGAAGAAGTTATGTGAAAAATTTATATTAATTCCTAGCAAACTCCACAGATCATGACAGGAATTTAAGTAATAATATAGCCAATCAAAACACAATAATAACATATTAACCGCGTAAAAGTATATAAAGTCAAAGAACTAACTCCGTAAGTCATGACTAGAAGATGCAAATGGGTTCATTCACTTCACAAATTTTCAATAAGCAACTAATAATTTGTATAATATTCACCTTCACTTTCTTGACAAGGATTGGCTTTAATAATCCTTTAATTATTTCACAAATACCACTTTCTATACAAAACAAAATCACACAATAAGTACAAATCCAAACCTATAACATAATTGATCAAACTACCATTTTTTAAACATCAAATCTACTCTACTCTTATATTACACCAATATAAATCATCCCTAGATTTAAACTCGCGACCTCCAATCTAAAAGACAAGAGACCAGTTGCCTTTTAAGGTGCTTGTGATAAAATCTGTAGGGGCCCAAACAATATTGTACAAAAACTAACACTAATGAGAGCATTCACAGTGGAGTCTTTAAAATTATGTGAGTGTGTTTGGTATATTATATGGAATGGTTTTGAGTGGTTGTGAGTGAAGGAGAGAGAAAATGTTATTGTGGATTGGTATATTTAAAGAATCACTGTTCAATCCTTATAATATTTTTAATATTTTTTAAAGTGGTTGTGAGTAAAGGAGAGAGAAAAAAGTAATGATAATAGTATAAAAAGTATTATTTAATTGAAAAGAAGAGAGAAAATATAGTGATTTTTAGTGTAATTATATGGATAAAGATAAAAAAACACTGTGAATGCTCTGAGTTGAAACTTAAAAGTGAATGGGGGCCTTGCCACCCTCTTAGCCCATATTTAATCCGTCCCTGTGTTTGATTTACAAGTTTTGAGTTAAAAGATTATTGAGTGTCACATTTTATCACCTAGCGTCATAATTAAACATTTTGTTCTTCATATATTTTTTCTTAACACTTAGATTTTATATAATAAATAATCATATCTATAGTGTCCAACTAAAAACTCACAACATTTTAACTATGTGATGCAACACTTACATATCAAGAGGACTTAACTTCCAACCCATATGCTAACAAAGCATAAAAACTAGACAAATTACAAATATGTTATACTAAATATAATCCAACAAGTTTTGAACCTAGTAAACAGCAAAAAAAAAAAAAGAGAATATGAAGGATTGAAAAAACGAAATTTTGCATAAGATGATATTTGACAATGATGATGGCAAAAGCGGGTTAGGTTTTCTTTTAAAAACTACTGTTATACTATACTGATTCCGATGAAACTAAAATTTCATTGAAAGGATTACTAAATCTATTAAGTAAAGAAATCGATACCAATTAATTACAATTCTAATTATTATAATTCATCGTTCTTTCAACGATAAAGTAAAGTTTAACTGTTTAAGAGACGAAATTAAAATTCTAGTTCTATTGGTTACTAAAATTTCTATGAAATAAACACTCTTTTAGTTTTTTAGGTTCACCACATTAAAATAAAACATGATTTTTTTTTGTTTGTATGTAGTTGTCGCAATCTAACGTCAATGGTCGACACCAACTACACCTTGCTGGAGTACACTAATTAATGCATGGTCAAAGTTCAACATCAAACATGTGTCAAATTATTGATCTAATTTCTTTAATTTCCACGTCTCATTAATCATGCATTCATGCAATATTAACGAGATCACTTTTTGTTACCTACCATAGGCACTGATTGAACATAATAAATAAATAAATAACTAATAATTATATTATAATGATAATATAAGATAGAAATCTTAATTTGAATAATAATAATAATAATAATAATAATAATAATAATAATAATAATAATAATAATAATAATAATAATAATAATAATAATAATAATAATAATAATAATAATAAAAACAATAGTAATAATAACAATAATAATAATAACAACAACAACAACAATAATAATAATAATAATAATAATAATAATAATAGTAATAACAATAACAATAATAATAATAATAATAATAATAATAATAATAATAATAATAATAATAATAATAATAATAATAATAATAATAATAATAATAATAATAATAATAATAATAATAATAATAATAATAATAATAATAATAATAATAATAATAATAATGATAATAATAATTATAATAGTAGTAGTAGTAATAAAAATAAAGATAATAATAATAATAATAATAATAATAATAATAATAATAATAATAATAATAATAATAATAATCCTAATAATATTAGTAGTAGTAGTAGTAGTAATAATAATAATGATAATAATAATAATAATAATAATAATAATAATAATAATAATAATAATAATAATAATAATAATAATAATAATAATAATAATAATAATAATAATAATAATATAATTTAGTATATTAAATGTAATATAAATATACATTAATACATAGAAATAGTAATGTGATTGTATAAAGTACTGGATTATTTGATTTTTAAGCTTTTATAGTGGATTATTATATTACTTTAATGACTAGAAATTAATATATAAATTTAAATTATATTACAGTCAATAGTTAGGCATGTTTAACTAATAAACATAATCAAAATGCCAATATTTCAAAGGACATAAAACCATATCAATATAAAATTGAAGGTTTTTTCTTATTCTGTCATTCTCATATGCTACTTATATTTGTTTATTTATTTTTTATTTAGTTAGATAAGATTCTTTTTATTGGATGTTACTTGAAATTGATTTAAATTATGCACCAAGTCAAGTTTCTTTTGTGAACATGTTGATCTTTCCAATCCAATTAGATTAGTTTCTAGAATGTGGATTTAAATCAAACCAATTAAAATTATAATTCGAATAAATAATTGTTCACAATCCGGTTTTTATTATTACGTAAAGATATTACTCAAAAGTCAAGGATTGACGGCATACGAAGTGATTAATATTAAGTTTCTGGAGTTATATACTTAATTACTTATATTTACTAACCACATGGTGCATTTCAAATTACATAATATTAAAATTGCAATGTGAATGAACAGTAGCACTTGGGATATTTTTGCATTGTGTAAAAATTGTTTATGAGAACACAACTTGTAAAGCATTGTGTACAAGTTCGTGATGGTAGGTCGGCTTCATTTCCTCCGATGCAGCTGAAAGCATTTTCCCGGTGTGTTGTGGTGCCGGGACCGCCGATCGTTGCTCTTTCCTGCCATCGTCGACTCAAACCCTCTTCCATCACGGTGTGGCGGTGCCCGGGCCGCATCTCAAGACCGTCGTCTGCCGCCACCGGTTTGGTTTTTCTGATATCTCCGGCTATGGCGGCGGAGGTGGTGGATGAGGCTGGGGTTTTACGGATGTGGCGGTGAGAAAAGGGGGAGCCAAACAGCCGGCGCGCCTCCTTTCTGACCCTTGATTTGCGCTTTGGCTGCTTTTCGAGCGTCGATTTATGCTCCCGGTCTCCTCGCTTCCTTTTTTGCCGATGATAATCTTGGTGGTTGCATGTCGGCCTCCCTTCTTTGTGTTTAAGTTGCCCCAGTCTGAGGTTCGATTTGGCTATTCATTGTTGTGGTGGGGGTGTGTCTGTTGTTGTGCCGCCCCTTGTGGTTAACATGGTACTAATTTCATTGTGATATTGGGGTTTTCATGGTTTGACTTGGTGTTTAGATCGTAAGCGTCAATGATGTTTTGGTTTTTTATGTGTGATATTGGGGTTTTTCGATCTGGTTTGAGTTAGTGTTTGGTTTGTGGTTGTCGTTGATGTTTTGGTTCGATGATACTACGATCATGCTTACTTCAGACTTTATTGCTCTGTTGTCAATAATGTTGAGCTTTAGCTCTTTTGGGACTCCGTTTACACACAATATATTATTATAGTCTACATTGTTAAACTGAATGAATAGTTCATGTATCGATTTGTTAACGATAATATGTTGAGACTTTGTTTTTATTATTTGCTGATGTCGATGGTGATGGACGCATGTTCATCTGAGACCTTTAGTCGATAATATGCTGAGACTTTGTTATTATTATACATGATATGATACATGACATAATATTCGAAAGATACACAATTGTCTGACTCTCGGTTTACCTCGTCGTTATGACGCGCAACGCGCGTACGAGATCAAACTCTAGTTATATTTACTAACCAAGAGATGAAGAACCTTAATGGGGGCCAAAATCTACTACTGAAGTTATGATAAGATTATAGTTCTATAAAAATATGACAGACTAAGATTATATCAGTTTTGTTGAGATTTTTCATATTGTTCGACATATAAGTGAACTGTTTTCCTCCCATTGTGTATTCAAAGAGATTTACATCGATTATGAAGTATTGAGTACATTAGTGCTTCATTCGCAAGACATTGAATTTATACGTTACGATAATAAGATCATTAGAACAACCTTCTGATGATCCTTTGATTTTTGTTAACTTCATTGGGTCACCTACACCTCTCCAATTAATGATTAAAAAATCATTATAATTGATGATAATCACCTTCACCTCTAATCAAGTTTCTAAACTGGTTGTTGAAACTTGATAGCTGGAGTCATAAATATTCTTGATCCTGAATAGTTGCATCCACTTCTTGCTTCATCTTAGAGATAGATTAGAATTACTCTCCTGACTCGCGATTTTGAGTGATATTTTTAAATAAGATTACAAGAATCTGATTGATATCTTTTAAATTTTAGTTTAAAGGCAAATCTTGTACCAACTAGTAATTTTGATGTTTTGTGGTCTTTAGGTCATTGCTTCAAGCTGTAGGAACAGTCTCGTGCACAAAGATCCTACATAAAGCAGAAGATAAGTCAAACATTATATACGTCATTTTCTCCCATTAAATTTTAGTTACAACTTTGTCATGAAATTGAATATAGATTGTCTTTTTAATGGATCAATTGCATATATATCCTTGTAAACATCACTTAAATGCATATATACACAAACAAAAACTATAATTGGATATATACCTAATTTATTGCTATGATAATATTATTCTCCTAAAAAAATTAATAAATACTTACAGATAGGTATATATGTCATTAAAAAGTTTTTATGTTTTTAACCCATTTGCCAATTATAAGGTTCGTAAGGGAAAAATTTACCATTATGAAGTTTTAGTAAGAATAAGAGCAAATTAGTAAATACATAAACTACTTTTAATGAAAATAAGTAAATTTGTCAATTATGAGAATTTATAAAGAAATATATGCAGTTAAATCTTTTGCTCGGGTATATATGCCATTAAAAAGTTTTAGAAGTGAAGATATGCTTTTAACCTTTTTAATTACAATTTTTGTGACAAAGTTAGCCACAAACTTTATTAATTAACTCGTTAATTCTTTTAGTTACAATTTTGGTGAACATTAGTTATGGATAATGTTACTTTCTTTTTTAATTATTAATTACAATTTTACGATGAAAATAACAACAAAATTAGTTAATACAATTTTGTGACGGAGTTAACTAATTTCTTCTTGAATTATATTTTTTGGGGAATTAGAGACAGATTTAACTAATTTATTTAAAACTTTTTTTTACTTTTATAAACAGGTAGTTTGCGATGCTTTTAGCTTATATGACGGAGATCTTTTGGGATGAAATCACCGTTGTAAAATTCATTACAACCGATCTTTATCGTAAAACCATCAAGTTTTTTGGGACGTTGATACTGGATTTTTTAGTAGTTATGATTGTGACTAATGAGAAAAAAAATATGACTTCATCTCAAAACATACCAAAATAAAAGGATTTGGTGTATATAATTTATTAAATTTTAAAACGTTGGATATGTTTTGCAATCAATTAAATCTTGAAATATCTTTAACAAAACTAACACACATGTGATTATAAATTGATAATTGACAACTTTCATTAATATTTGTAAAATAGTATCATAGAAGTATTATATATCAACTCGAGGGTTGAACATATCCACGTTTTTGAAAAATATGCATTAGTTAGGTTCGATTGAATTATTTTGTTGAAACTAATTTTGCGTATAAAGGTAGCTTCTTGACTTTTAGACACTTAAGGGCATCTTTCTGCATTTTAAAATTTTGATTTGGTTGATTAAAAATATTATTTCTAGACGTACGGATGAATTGACGACTGTAAATTATATTAAAATAAATGACTTTTGAAAATCTTGTAATTGGAAGCTTTAATGCCAATATATTAGTTCTCTAACGGTGATATATGTTTGGAGAATTGTTAGCTTGTAGACAAATCATAGAAATTTCAATTTTGATCCATAAGGTTTGATAAAAATAACTATTTTCATCCAAAAGATTAAAAATATCAATTTACCTTCAAAAGTTTCATAAATTGTTTCAATTTCAATCCAAAAGTTTTATTAGTTGTTTTGAATTAAATCCAAAATATAAAACTTTTGGATTGAAATTAAAACAAATGATGAAATTTTTGGACTCAAATTGATGTTTTTAAATTTTTGAAGGAATATGTTTAGTTTTGTCGGAGCAAAATTGAATTTAACTCTATTTTATATTTGAGGTAATTATATTGAAGAGTAACAAGTTTACAAAGTCTTTTATTAAACTCATTCAAAATTGTTTTTTCTTCTAAACCACTCAATTATTATTAGTTGTTCTAATATTATATTCTTGTGTAATCTTTTTTGTCACCCTGTTATGCATCTTCATTTTCATTACATCTCTCTCTTAAGAATAAAGATCATAAAAACAGTCAAATAAAAAAATGCTTTCAGGTATTAAATAATAATGATATTAAAGATAAGGGTATGGTTACAATGAAAAGGATGTTTTATCTAAAAAGCCTAAGATGGATTGTGAGTTTGACATGTGTTCTTTTATTGTTATAAATATGAGGATATTTTAGTCATTATGCCAAATACATCAGTTAATTGTGTCTTATATGTTCATTGTGTTATATATTGCACATCATGTGTTATATATATTAATCATTGTGTTTTACGTTTTATATCACTTTGTATTATTTTGTCATTGTTTTTATAGAATATAAACTTGTTATCTATCATTATATTTTACAGTTAAAAGTACAAAATGACATACTTTCACCAATGTATTTTCAAAACTCATATTGTTGAAGATAACACAATGTGTTATTTTTGTTATTATTTTTTAATAGATTATATAAACTTGTTATCTATCATTTTGTTTTACCATTGGAAGTACAAAATGATGGTATTTCACCAACGTACTTTTAAAACTCATAGTGTTCAAGATAACACAATGATGATTAAAAGACACAATGAGATAAAAAACACTTATTTTTATGATTTAATTTTTATAAAAATTAATATCGTACATAAAAGTTATGAACGTTTAACAAAATGGGGGAACTTGGAAAAAGTCAACAAAAATGACTATAATTAAATACCACTATAATAAACTTTTTCTTACAATTAATCTCAACCATTGATTAAATAGATGGATGGTTGAGATTACTTATTAAATTTTTTAGTTTTAGAATATTTTGTATTTGAACATTTCCCTTATAAAACCTAGTTACTATTTGGTTATTATTTTCTTAACTATCACCTTTTACTTTATATTAATTGAAATTTTTTTAAGTGACTTAAATAGAATACTCAAAAACTTATTAACAATAACCGGGGTCTAAGGACTAGAGCCTCTGACTTGTGAAAGCTGCATTAAAAATTGATTTATCCAAAATTTCACAAGTGAAATTCCGGGTGACAAATGATGCATTTTTTATTCGAAACAAAAGGGATAGCCGCCAAACGGTAGCTTTGGTGATTCCCTTGAAAAATCGAATTGAACTCTTTTTTGTTTTGTGTTTTGTCCGATTGAGCATTTAATGTGTACCTAAATAGTATTAATTTGAAAGTGATCTCACGACTCTTTGGTTTCCAAGTTATCAATCATGTGAGTACGAATCCTATACAATTCATGATCCAAATTGTGGATTGTTGATAAAGTGTACTATCATATGTCCAGAAAGTAAGGCATCATGATGTTAGGTAATGATAAAGAGCACCTCTGATGTATAAATGTATAAATGTACTAGCATAACTATCCGTGTGTTATTATCAGTGACTATTATATACGAAACATGATATGTTTATTAATAACAAATCACAACATGATATGTTGATATCATTTAAAAAAGTTAATGATATCATGTTAAGCAAGGTAATTTGATGGTTTATTAATAACATATAAACCAATATACATAAATAAAAAATGAACACAGTGAAGGTTATGCTCGTTGGACAAAAAATATCAGTCTTAAGGTTTATAATTAAAAACTTGTCTTTTAAATCAAAGTGTATGTAATATTGTAATTGAATGCAATACGAAACGAGTTGAAAATAATGATTGTGTGAATAATGGAGAAGTAAAAGAAGTTCTCTATGCAAAATACATAAACTCTTTAATCATAGGAGACGTTATTTTGTCAAATATCTTTGATAGTGAAAGAAGAGTAAATAGAAAAAAATATTGTATACATATAATAAAATAATGATATAATGTTATATAATGCAAGTAAATATTATATGATATTGTTAAAATATAGAAGATTTTTAAAATTTAAAACTATTAACCCAAAATACTCAGATTGATTGTTATTATTGGAATGCAAAATTTGTGAACTACATATGTTTAATTTGAATATTCAAATTGTTATTTTAAATTTTAATTTTTGACTAATTAACTAGTTATTTTTAGATAAAATCTCGAATTAATTGCATAATGCATTTGAAATTCAAAGCTTTTAAATTTCCATTTCATTTATTAAATTTTAAAATATAATTTTAGAATATTATTTAATTAGACATTAATACTATTTTAACATGATTGTGAGATTATTTTTATAAATTATATTGCTAATAAAATATCACGTGACAGTTATATATTGTGAAAATGTCATGTGACAATGTATTGCCTAAAATTTTGACATGTGGCTTAACCCATTTCTTTTATTATATACTAGCCTAACCACCCGCGTGTTACACGGGTTGAAAAAATTAAAGTAAATATAAATAAAAATCTAAATTATCAATTACTATTAATAAGTTTGTAATATACACATGTGAAGATACATTAAATAGATATGTATACATGTAAATTACATAAAAGAATTAAATACATAGAAAAATAATATTAATGTTTACAATCTCTAAAATATTTTTTGTATACAAATCTTTAATCAGATTTTGTTAACATATTCTCAAACTTAAAACCATCTTTTCGGAATATTCTCCTGTATTATAAACTAAAAATTTAAAATTTAAAAAATATAAGTTTTATAAGATAAATTTTAAAAATATATACATTAAATATTTGTTCACTATTTTTTATATATTTTAGAATGTCAAACAAAAATATTTCTTTTGTTTTACTCTTTTTGGTAAAAGATTGACCCACTTTTAGCAATCCAAAAAAATAAAGTTTTCGCGGGTGAATATTTACTTTTTCAATTTCTATTTCAGTTCTATCATTAGTTCATAACTTTTCCGAATAAATGAATTGGTCTCTGACTGAATAACAATTCGATTAGTTGAACAATAAAAAACTGGTTTTGATGCATGTAAAAAAAATAGTTATATAATGGTATATAATGCATGTAATATTATATGATATTGTTTAAATATAGAACATTTCTAAAATCTTAATTTGTAACCCAAAATCTTAGATGGATTGTTATTATTAGAATTTAATTTTAATATTCAAATTGTTTGTTATAAATTTTAAATTTTAACTAAGTTAGTAAGTTATTTTTGTATAAAATTTTTGATTGAATAGTAGATTAAATTTAAAATTTGAAGTTTCTAAATTTACATTTCAAACATTACATTTAAATTTTAATTTTAGAATCTTGTTTAATTAGACATTAATACTTTTTAAATAGCATCCACAAGTTTCCTTCTATAACCATATATTGCTAATATAATGTCATGTGGCAATTGCATGCTATGAAAATGCCATGTGGCAACACAATAGCTTAAATTGTGCCACATGGCTAAACCCTTTTCATTTATTATATATAAAGATGAGATTGAGATTCGGACGTGGGATTTGTTTTATGTGATGTGTAGGTAAATGAGAGGATGGAGAGGTAATTTTGTTTGAAAATTCGAATGAGACGAGATGAGATTAGATGAAGTTTTTTAGTGGATGGGTGTGTGCTCTAGGTCTACAAGTAAAGTGAGGAAAAACATGTGAATAATATTCTTGCAAGCTAGTATTTGAGTTATTTATGATTAATTAATAAATTAATGTATTTCGAAATGACAAGGATATTTTATTTATGTTCGGTCATGACATTTAATATAAACCGTTTAAGATCATTTTAGAGGGAGAGAGTGGTATTTTAGTGGTTTTACGACGCGGTGAGGTTTAATTTTATAACAGGATACGCATTATGGTTTTACGGTGGTGTGACAATCCTCAAAACGTGTTTTTTGTGTCATTCTTGATGCGGCAGGGTTTACATTAGAATGACCATTATTACGACTTGTGGCAGAATTTTCAACGCAATGCGCATTAATCGGGGCAAAACCTAGTTAAGTTTACTTCTAATAAAACTTTAATTCATGTGTAGTTAAAAAAGTATAAATATACACTGATACGTTAATTGATTTAAACTTATTTTTCTTATTATTGATGTTATTTATTTCTTGGTTATTATTAGCGGACCCGCATGAATCAATAATTAGTGTTTTTAATTCCGTAAAATAGAACTTTAGGGAATATGCCGCTTTGCTTGTTTTGTTAATTTCATGGATCCATAATCCATTATTCTTATGTTCTTTTATAGTTTGTTTATTAAAAAGTTAATTTATTTGACTAAAATTATGACACACATGTTGTTGCGGTTGTTTTTTCGTCACGCAAACAATAATTCATAACTCTAATATACATAAAAAGTATTTCAATCACGTTTATATTTTACAGATAATATAAAGAAACTAAGCCGTTAAAAAAACGGTCGAATGTTGATAAAAATAAAACACACAAAGATCTATAAGTCTGTGAAGAAAGTTAAATAAAAAAGACCAGACGTTGTTACGGTTGTTTTTTCGTCGCTTATTGCAGATGATATATATAGAAAAAATATCACCATGTTTTAAAACATAATTTTAAACGCAGTTATTTTACCATTATGTTTTGGTAAACACATTATTTAGAAAACACAATGATATTTAAGAAAACATGGAAAAATATGAAAGAAAATAAACAATAATGACTATAACTATAATATACTATTGTACAAACGTTTTCTATACAGTTTGATTTTAGCTATTAATTCGAAAGTTTGATTGTTAAGATTAGCTATTACGTTCTTTTTTTAACCTAAATACCCTTTTTGATTGTTAACAAAGTTTGATCTTAACTAAGGGTTGTTTTCATAGAGATTTTTTTAAACTAAAATTGATAAATTAAGTAATTAAGATCTATAATGTAAAAATTAACTAGATTATATTTCATAAACAATAATTCATTAAAAGAGATATATTTCAAAAGCTTATCAGAAATTGAAGTGTTAGTTGATTACTCAATTGCTGCCCTTTTTCTTAATGTATCGATTGTTTTCCAAGTTGTTGCTCAAGTTGATTCTTTTGCTTATTAGATTGCTGTTGCACACCTTTATAAAAAAAATTCGGTTGATATAGAAAACTATAGTGAAAGCAAGGGTAGATGAATAAACTTAATGGTTAGGTTCTTAAGGTTAATGGATCACATAACAACAGTCTTAAAGTTTCAAGAAAAAAACATTGAATTATAAAAATTAAATCCATAAATATTTGTGTAGGGATGAAATCTAGAATTTACGTCAAACCATAATAATAATTTTAAGTAACTCATATTATATCTAATAAGGGTCGAATATAAAAGAGAAAGTTACTTTGGGATCTATATGGATCCTTATATATCGCTAGAACAAATAGAAATGAATTATTCACATTTTAAATCTTAACATTTTTCAAAAAAATAAAATAAAAAATGTAATGTTTATTTTTATTTATAATTAAACCAAGAGAACTACATGAAAAATTTTTTTTTATACATGGAACATATAAATGCGTAAGCCATGCATAATTAAACGTTAAATAATTTTATAACATCTGACCACAATAGTTTGTTGAGTTCTTATGTACATAACATACATATATATGTATGTGAAAAGTGTACAATTTTAAAAAATATGAACTACATATTAAAAATTTAGCGATTCAGTTTTATTATTGTTCTTGATATAATTTAGTGTTTGCTAATAATTAAACCTCACCTTATATATACTTTTGTGTGTGTTTTTTTCATGATACAGTCCATACACACATATATGATTTAAAATATAAATTTGGTTCTTTTAATCAATTGGAGAATATGTAACCTTTACACTTCCCGAGATTTTTCAAGAAAAAAGTGGAAGGATGTGGAAAATAACTGGAAAATATTTGTTTCTAGTGTTTTTTCCTTTTCTTTTTAAAATAAAAGAAAATAAAAGACATATTTTCTAATGATTTTTATTCCGGCTTTCCTTCTAAATCAGAAGGAAGCGGAAGAAAACGAAAGGAGAATTTTTAAGAATATCGTACTATTTTTACCTTTACAACCTAGCTAGTTTAATTAGAAGATTAAAATAATATAATTAATAAATATAAAAATTTTATTTTATTTTCTTCTTTAATTTGGAACACACAATTTTTTTCTTTTCCTTTTCATTCCATTCGTTTCATTCGAACTTAATTACACAAAAAAAATTATTTTATAATTCTTTTCCTTTCATTCTTTTTCTCTTTTAAATTTCATTTCAGTTTTTTCATTAAATAACTCAAAACAACGTGTTAAAGCTGAATAAGTGTTACTTTTTTTGAAAAATAAAATATGAATATAATAGATTTGAATTATTAACTTTAAAGTGAAAAAGATATAAACTTTAAAGACTTTAGCCATTCAGAGCCTAGTCTTCTTTGAATATTCATTCAAGTGGTTTTTTGTATCAGCATGCCAGATTAGTTAATACCATCAAATTTCACGTTACAGTTTCAGCCTAGATATAAATAATAATTTTTGATTGGTTTATTCAATAAAACTTTATTAGTATTATTAGATAATAGCGAGTAAAACAATATATACAAGCCGTTCACTCTTACGAACATCTTATTATTTCTTCATTTATCAAGTAGTTCTTCATTATCAAATCGTATATATATCAAAGAGAAAATAGCACCTCATTTACATGTATTTTTTTAGTGGCTGAAAAAATATCATTAAGAAGAATCCAGCAAAGTACCAAACTCAATAAAAAGCAATTACGTCATAAGAAGATTTCTAAGCCACTCATCCCAAGTGAAATTAGTTTACGATATCCAATCAAATACCATAACAATGAAAAATGAAAAATAAACATCTCTCACGTAGTTGATGTAACAACATGAACGTACATCAACACAAATACATATTGTTTCTATCAAAGAGAAATAGAAAAAAATAAAAATAAAATGAGTATACGATTTGATTATTTATTAAAAGAATAAGCTTATGACACAATATTCACGAGTTCATAAATGTTATGCTTGAGTGTGTAGTGAACAAGATTTTCATTAGCTTATAGCAAGTTTCTTTTTCTCGTGTTCGTACGTATGTGCTTATGTGCGATCGTGTATTAATTATACTTGTCTTTTTTTGTATAATTTGTAATTAATTTGACATAAATGTGAATTGTGTTTTACATAATTGGTTCTTCACTAGAAGTAGCTACACAAGAGAAGTGTATGTAGTAGGTTCGCGATTATAAAAATATTTCTCTACAAATTAATTAACAATTTAGAAGAAAAAAAGTCATATTAAATACAAAACTACTTAAACGCTGAATTATTCAAGGGTGTGAATATAGGACGGCTTAGGATGCATGGATGGTCGTTCGTATACATGTATATATTATTTTATTGTAGTTGGTAGAATAATTTTCAACGAAACTTTAGTTTAATTAACCACTATTATTAATTTAAACTTAATAAAAAAGTTTTAGTTTCTTATATAAAGGATTGAGAGGTTTCCTCATAACTCAACTCAGATCCCACTTCTGAGTAGAAATGGGAACTAATACAAAGATGTCTTCAATGACAACCCTTCTAATGACTCTTGTAATGGTTGTTGTTTCTTTAAGCTTACCGTCATTGACCACCGCCAACTACCCTTACTCATCTCCACCACCGCCACCTAAGAAATCTCCACCACCACCGCCACCTAAGCATCATTATGTATACAAGTCACCACCACCTCCTCCACCAGTCTACAAGTCACCACCACCACCTAAGCATCATTATGTTCACAAGTCACCACCACCACCTCCACCAGTCTATAAGTCACCGCCTCCACCTAAGCATCATTATGTTTACAAGTCACCACCACCACCTCCACCAGTTCACAAGTCACCACCACCACCTAAGCATCATTACGTTTACAAGTCACCACCGCCACCTCCACCTGTCCACAAGTCACCACCACCACCCAAGCATCATTATGTTTACAAGTCTCCACCGCCACCTCCACCAGTTCACAAGTCACCACCACCACCCAAGCATCATTATGTTTACAAGTCACCACCACCGCCTCCACCTGTCCACAAGTCACCACCACCACCCAAGCATCATTATGTTTACAAGTCACCACCACCACCTCCACCAGTTCACAAGTCACCACCTCCACCAGTTCACAAGTCACCACCACCACCCAAGCATCATTATGTTTACAAGTCACCACCACCACCTCCACCGGTCCACAAGTCACCACCACCACCTAAAAAGCCATATGTTTACAAGTCACCACCACCCCCAGTTTACAAGTCACCTCCACCCCCAGTTTACAAGTCACCACCACCACCAAAAAAACACTACATATACAAGTCGCCACCACCACCACCACCAGTTTACAAGTCACCACCACCCCCAGTTTACAAATCACCACCACCACCTAAGAAGCATTATGTGTACAAATCCCCACCACCACCACCACCAGTTCACAAGTCCCCACCGCCTCCTCCACCTAAGGAACATTACGTGTACAAATCTCCACCACCACCTCCACCTAAGAAACATTACATGTACAAGTCTCCACCACCTCCACCACCACCGGTGAAAAAGTACCCACCCCCACATTACATCTACAGCTCCCCACCTCCTCCTTACCATTAAGGAGAGGCTCTTAAGGTAATTAAGTAATATCATCATGCAATCTTTATTTATAACTAGTGATCTTTATATGTATTTTTATTTTACTAATTTTCTTTTTCTATCAGTTATTTCATTGCTGCAGGATTAAAAAAATAAGAGATTTGATGTACTAAGTTTATAATTTATACCTTCCAAAAGCTGAAGAATAAGCATGCACGACAAAGAATGGTTCAAAGATGAACGGGAGGGGCTTGTGTTTTTGTTCTCGTTTTCAATAAATATTTGTTTTTTTAAGTTTGTGTTTATAATAAAAAATAGCAAAAAGATGTTCTTCTACTTCTTCTATATTTTCTTTTGGTTTTCAAATAAATAAAAATGATTAAGTTATTGATAATATCTAAATTATAATATGTGACCATTAATGAGCTCTTTAAAATGATTTAAAGCATTAGACATATGAGCTCAAGTATAGTAGGGATGACTACAATATGTTTTAACCATCATGAAATTGATTTGGGTTGAACAAAAGGGTAGCGGCTTTACAACAAATTTGTGTCTGTTTTAACCACAGGGGATGATTCGAACCAGATGTTCTTCTCAAATTATAGTTGATAACTAGCCTAACAAACAAACATACGAATATATAGAATTGGTTCCTGTACTTGAACTACAAACCTCTAACTTTGACCAACTTGTCATTAGCACTCAAAACTTTATAACTTTTGCATTTCTTAATATCAAACTTGACTTAGACTTCCGTGAACTATTTGGCTTTATTCTCAACCTTTAACAAAACTGATCACTGTTATAGTAGAATGAGTATCGCGATGACACGTTACCACCTAAATCCTTCCATCAGTAATTATCCTGAGATCAATGACCTTTTCATAAAAATGCTTATGAACAAATTAGGAAATATACATGCTCCATTGTTAAGCCCTCAGTGAGATACCCGAATCCATGAAATTGAAATTATCATCGAAGGACTGTTGATGCGTGGTAAACTGTGACATTGATCATCAACATGGGAACTGATAATTTCCGAAAGAACATCCCTCTATAGTGAATAGAGGATTTCATTTGAGATTCCCGCCGAGGCTATTCTGTTATTTGTTTCCCTTGAAAATCCGTTGGTAATAGTGTATAGTTGTATGTATAACAACAAAAACTTACCAAAAATAGAAAAGAAATATCATCTATTAAAAACCCATACAACATCATCCATTTTAAACCCATAAATGGTAACCAAAGATGGGTCATTTTTCTCGTAGATACCAACAACTACAATTGGTTTCCTTCATACCCGATCAAACTTTTGTATTTTCACATATGTTATAACCTCTTTGTTAATTTGGTATCACTAGTATGATTAGGTTTGGGTCTTAAAACATGGCACCAAAGGAAGTGTTCTTAGATTAACGTCTAAGCTTAATTCGAAAAAGGGTCCAAGTATTCATGCACATGTCGTATTACACCAAAATGTCTTATTACAACCTAATGTGACTTTATGTAATCTAAACTAGCATACTAACATATGATAAAATCTTTAAGGCCTAAAAATGTACAGTAAATACACGTATTAACATACCAAAATGACTTATTATAACCTATTAATGTGGTTTTGTGTAACTTAAACTAATCAACTAACATATGGCAGTCCCTGTTAAGGCCTAAAAGTATACAAGTAATTACACACATCTCGTTGTTAGACGTGTATGCTCTAAAAACAACATTTGACAACACCAGTACTAATGTGGTAAATCCAAATGGTTAAACATTGTGCAATGATTATTATCAATGGATGTTTTCAAGGTTTAAAAAGTATGTTACATGAATATTAAATAACAACACGTGATAATTAATTGAGAAACAATTGTCAAGAATAATTAATGGCTAAATAAGATAATTATTTGAAAAATAATTATCACTAATATCAATTGGATTAATAATGAGTGAGGTGACAATATGTTTGAAAAGTAATATTAATTAAAAATGTTTTAATGATGGCTTTAGTTATATCAGATATAGTTAAGCACATTTAATTAACTAGTTAGTTAGCTAAACAATTATAATAACTAAATAAATATATACATACACACACACACACACACACACACACATATATATATATATATATATATATATATATATATATATATATATATATATATATATATATATTGATGTGTGATTTGATATATAGATTTTAAGAATGAGTTTTACACGATTAAGTTTTAAAATTATAAAATGATTTTCAGCTTATGACTAATTACAGGCACAATAGCCAAGTGTACCTATTGTATAGTATTATAGCTTTTTGGTAAGAACCAAGTATCGATCTGTGGACACGAGAGCTCCTGATACTAAGTGTTCATCATTATCTAGCTGATAAACGATTATTTGAGAATATAATGATTAAAAAAATTAACTAACAATTAATCTAATTGAAGAAATTAAACAAAGATGAAAATAAACAATCAGAGGAATATGTCACTTAGACTCCGACTCCGCTTTACAAAACAATGACAACATACATGAACATATGGTGAGATCATTTTCTACGCATGAAACATGGATGTAAATTAACTAAACTTCTGTCAAGGTTATCTAATTATATAACTATTTGGAAAGCTAGAACGATAAACACATAATAGGCACCTAAAGTTATGCCATAAAGAACCAATGATATAATTAAGCCAAAGTTGAAGATGGTTAGTACTCCCGTCATGAATACGAAACCCATAAATCTATGGAAAGGTAACACGATTAACACATGGTAACCACTTCACTTCGTATAATGTAACAATAGCTATGTAAATACTTTAATTTATGAATGTCCTAACACGAATACACGAACCATAAATATATGCATTATCTATAGTTACACATAAACAAAGTTAGTGGATATTCATAACAAACACAATGGTTTTCACAAACATATGTATAAAGATGTAAATTTTTTCAACTTTACTAAATAATCAACCCTCATTTACCATTCCTAGTCAAATGCCATAAATCACACACTAATGTATCCAATTCATGAATAGATGTTATAAAGCATAAAGTTTTCCAACAAATATGTAATTATAACAACCATAAAATTCATAATTTCATCAAGTTCAACAAGCATACATAATAATTGAGGAACATTCATAACCTTGTAATAAATATTAACCTAATCATCACCAAAAGTAACATGTACATGTCAAAGTATGTTAAGCTTCATCTAATTAAGTGATAAAGAGTATTTAGCCCATGAGGCTTATAAAAATCACAACCAAACTCATAACAACTGAAGAAAACATGATGGATTTAGAGAATTTCAAATCAAAGATAAGTAGAGGTGGTTTGTGTGGAGTTGAATTTTTCTTTGAAATGCTTGATCTTCAACCTAGCTTGAACTCTTGAGAAACTTCTTCAAATATCACCACAAGGATGAAAAACTAGGGTTTCTTCTCTAAAATTTGTCTCCCCCAAATGAAGAAGAAGAATGGCTTAAAGGGAGTATTGATGCGTATTATGGCCATGACAAAATCAGTCATGACCATAACGTGCAGGAAAGAAGACCTGATGCTTGTTATGGTCATAACAGAATCAGTCATGATCATAAAAGCCTGTAAACTTCCAAATTTTCATGAATTTCTTGTCATTTTCTTTTAAAATCACCAAGTAACCATTCAAAACTACAAAATCCAAATTAATCACAAGTAAGTATCGATAAAGATGAATTTGTAATAAAAGACATTTAAAATGGGGAAAGATATACATTATTAACATGTATATTTATTAACAGAACAAACATCACCACACTTAAGCTTTGTTTTCCCTCAAGCAAAATCTCAAACGATCTAACAAGATTCTATTGGCTTTAAAATCATAGATAGGTAGTCAACAAGCAAACTACAGATCCAAATACATAAAAGACCTTCAAGAAATTTAATATTTAAAAAGAAACCAACGAGTCAACCGATTTTCAATATATGAGAATATCAAAATAAACTTGACAATATCAATGATAAGTATATTATGCCTTAACTTGCACCTCTCATAATGATTCGCTCGATACTTGATTATATATATAAACGTGTATATGTGAATCACTCAAAGCCCACAATCAAGCAAGATTATCATAAGCTTGCTTAGAAATCAAATTCTCCAGCAAATAACATAAGAAAATTGTATAAATCAAGAGTATTTAAAGGTTGTTATGTGGTTGAGGTTAAAGGTATGGAATTTGATAAATAAAGTGGCTAAAATGATAAAAATCCAAAATCACTAGATGCTACTTGCTATCAACTACAAAACATAAAGAAAATACACAAGCTAACATATACTATTACAAACATACATGTAATGAGCTACCATAATGGTTTTCCATTTTAACATAAAAAATTGCTCATTCTTAATTGGTTTCTCCTAAAACAAACAAAGAATCAATACAACAATCCTTTCTTTTATTATTATTATTATTATTATTATTATTATTATTATTATTATTATTATTTTATTATTATTATTATTATTATTATTTATATATTATTATTATTATTATTATTATTATTATATTATTATCTTCTTCTTTTATTCTCTTCTTCTTCTTATTCTTATTCTTCTTCTTCTTCTTATTTCTTCTTATTCTTCTTCTTCTTCTTCTTCTTCTTCTTCTTCTTTCTTCTTCTTATCTGCTTCTTCTTCTTCTTCTTCTTCTTCTTCTTCTTCTTCTTCTTCTTACTATTCTTCTTCTTTCTTCTTCTTCTTATTCTTCTTCTTCTTCTTCTCTCTTCTTCTTCTTCTGATCTTCTTCTTCTTCTTCTTCTTCTTCTTCTTCTTCTTCTTCTTCTTCTCTTCTTCTTCTTCTTCTCTTCTTCTTACTTCTTCATTTATCTTCTTCTTCTTCTTCTTCTTCTTCTTCTTCTTCTTCTTCTTCTTTCTTCTCTTCTTCTTCTTCTTCTTTTCTTCTTCTTCTTCTCTCTTCTTCTTCTTCTTCTTCTTCTTCTTCTTCTTCTTCTTCTCTTCTTCTTCTTCTTCTTCTTCTTCTTCTTCTTCTTCTTCTTCTTCTTCTTCTTCTTCTTCTTCTTCTTCTTCTTCTTCTTCTTCTTCTTCTTCTTCTTCTTCTTCTTCTTCTTCTTCTTCTCTTCTTCTTCTTCCTTCTTCTTCTTCTTCTTCTTCTTCTTCTTCTTCCTTCTTCTTCTTCTTCTCTTCTTCTTCTTCTTCTTCTTCTTTCTTCTTCTTCTTTTCTTCTCTTCGTCTTCTTCTTCTTCTTCTTCTTCTTCTTCTTCTTCTTCTTCTTCTTCTTCTTCTTCTTCTTCTTCTTCTTCTTCTCTTCTTCTTCTTCTTCTTCTCTTCTTCTTCTTCTTCTTCTTCTTCTTCTTCTTCTTCTTCTTCCTTCCTTCTTCTTCTTCTTCTTCTTCTTCTTCTTCTTCTTCTTCTTCTTCTTCTTCTTCTTCTTCTTCTTCTTCTTCTTCTTCTTCATTCTTCTTCTTCTTCTTCTTCTTCTTCTTCTTCTTCTTCTTCTTCTTCTTCTTCTTCTTCTTCTTCTTCTTCTTCTTCTTCTTCTTCTTCTTCTTCTCTTCTTCTTCTTCTTCTTCTTCTTCTTCTTCTTCTTCTTCTTCTTCTTTGTCTTCTTCTTCTTCTTCTTCTTCTTCTTCTTCTTCTTCTTCTTCTTCTTCTTCTTCTTCTTCATTCTTCTTCTTCCTTCTTCTTCTTCTTCTTCTTCTTCTTCTTCTTCTTCTTCTTCTTCCTTCTTCTTCTTCTTCTTCTTCTTCTTCTTCTTCTTCTTCTTCTTCTTCTTCTTCTTCTTCTTCTTCTTCTTCTTCTTCTTCTTCTTCTTCCTTCTTCTTCTTCTTCTTCTTCTTCTTCTTCTTCTTCTTCTTCTTCTTCTTCTCTTCTTCTTCTTCTTCTTCTTCTTCTTCTTCTTCTCTTCCTTCTTCTTCTTCTTCTTCTTCTTCTTCTTCTTCTTCTTCTTCTTCTTCTTCTTTCTATCTTCTTCTTCTTCTTCTTCTTCTTCTTCTTCTTCTTCTTCTTCTTCTTCTTCTTCTTCTTCTTCTTCTTCTTCTTCTTCTTCTTCTTCTTCTTCTCTTCTTCTTCTTCTTCTCTTCTTCTTCTTCTTCTTCTTCTTCTTCTTCTTTCTTCTTCTTCTTCTTCTTCTTCTTCTTCTTCTTCTTCTTCTTCTTCTTCTTCTTCTTCTTCTTCTTCTTTCTTCTTCTTCTTCTTCTTCTTCTTCTTCTTCTTCTTCTTCTTCTTCTTCTTCTTCTTCTTCTTCTTCTTCTTCTCTCTTCTTCTTCTTCTTCTTCTTCTTCTTCCTTCTTCTTCTTCTTCTTCTCTTCTTCTTCTTCTTCTTCTTCTTCTTCTTCTCTTCTTCTTCTTCTTCTTCTTCTTCTTCTTCTTCTTCTTCTTCTTCTTCTTCTTTTCTTCTTCCTTCTTCTTCTTCTTCTTCTTCTTCTTCTTCTTCTTCTTCTTCTTCTTCTTCTTCTTCTTCTTCTTCTTCTTCTTCTTCTTCTTCTTCTTCTCTCTTCTTCTTCTTCTCTTCTTCTTCTTCTTCTTCTTCTTCTTCTTCTTCTTCTTCTTCTTCTTCTTCTTCTTCTTCTTCTTCTTCTTCTTCTTCTTCTCTTCTTCTTCTTCTTCTTCTTCTTCTTCTTCTTCTTCTTCTTCTTCTTCTTCTTCTTCTTCTTCTTCTTCTTCTTCTTCTTCTTCTTCCTTCTTCTTCTTCTTCTTCTTCTTCTTCTTCTTCTTCTTTCTTCTTCTTTCTTCTTCTTCTTCCTTCTTCTTCTTCTTCTTTCTTCTTCTTCTTCTTCTTCTTCTTCTTCTTCTTCTTCTTCTTCTTCTTCTTCTTCTTCTTCTTCCTTCTTCTTCTTCTTCTTCTTCTTCTTCTTCTTCTTCTCTTCTTCTTCTTCTTCTTCTTCTTCTTCTCTTCTTCTTCTTCTTCTTCTTCTCTTCTTCTTCTTCTTCTTCTTCTTCTTTCTTCTCTTCTTCTTCTTCTTCTTCCTTCCTTCTTCTTCTTCTTCTTCTTCTTCTTCTTCTTCTTCTTCTTCTTCTTCTTCTTCTTCTTCTTCTTCTTCTTTCTTCTCTTCTTCTTCTTCTTCTTCTTCTTCTTCTTCTTCTTCTTCTTCTTCTTCTTCTTCTTCTTCTTCTTCTTCTTCTTCTTCTTCTTCTTCTTCTTCTTCTTTCTTCTTCTTCTTCTTCTTCTTCTTCCTTCTTCTTCTTCTTTCTTCTTCTTCTTCTTCTTCTTCTTCTTCTTCTTCTCTTCTTCTTCTTCTTCTTCTTCTTCTTCTTCTTCTTCTTCTTCTTCTATTCTTCTTCTTTCTTCTTCTTCTATTCTCTTCTTCTTCTTCTTCTTCTTCTTCTTCTTCTTCTTCTTCTTTTCTTCTTCTTCTTCTTCCTTCTTATCTTCTTCTTCTCATTCTTCTTCTTCCTTCTTCTTCTTCTTCTTCTTCTTCTTCTTCTTCTTCTTCTTCTTCTTCTTCTTCTTCTTCTTCGTTCTTCTTCTTCTTCTTCTTCTTCTTCTTCTTCTTTGCCTTCGCCTCTCCTGCTCGCCTGCTCCTCTCTTGTTTTCCCCTCCTTCCCCTCCCTACCCACACTTCCCCAACTAAACATGCAACTTGAGCATAGCATATAACTCAAATTTGTAATTATGAGCATGAACTTATAAGTTGTAACTTTGCATGAAACTTGATATTGTGAATATGCTACACATAAACTTTTATAATCAGTACACCCAAAATCTTATAAAATTTTGAACATGGAATCAAGGAACTCACAACATAAACTTGTAAAACTCACAAACATGAAAAACATATATGAATATATCAAATCTTAAGTAATTTGTACTGAAAAAATCATAATAGATTATCCATACCTTAATGGTTGGTTATGCAAATCACCTTGTTCCTTAAAATCTTGAAACCTATGAATAAGTTTGTTCATGGTTAATGCTGTGAATTATTCCTATAATTATTATCGTGTTTCGGACCTTATTACCAATAATTTTAGATCCTGATCACAGGGCGAATTGAACTGCTCATCTTACTGGTCGATTGATCGGACTAGATTTAAGAACCTAATGATATATACATGTGATATTACATATATATTTATATATATATAAGTCAACATAAGTATTTATATGTGTATTTAGTAGTTATATATAAAAATTAACAATAATTTTATGTACAACACCGCAATTAATCGTTCGACCCACCCGTTAAACCTATTAAATTTTGAATAGTTAAAAAAATTTAAAAATATCAAAAATCTTGTCCGACCTGGTTTCCGGTTTCCGGTCCGCCACCAAACCGTATTAATAAATTTATAGCATTCCACTTGTAATGTTTTAAAATTAGTTTATAGAATTAAGCTTTATAAAACTCATCAAATTGTATAAAGGACTTTAGTTATTAAATTTGACCAAAACAACAAACATTCATCAAGACTAATTTTATGAAGTTTTATACTTAATTTAATAAGATATGATCTTCTTAAAGGACAAACACCATGCCTTTAAATTCATATACATAAGATCAAATAAGATGGATGAACATCTAAAACGAATCCGACAGATTATATAACTTATTTACATGAGTTAAGTTGGTCTCTATGATATGTTTATATCGCGAGATTAATCACAACATACAAAAAACATCATGATTCCAATTGTTTAATAAATTGTAACATGTATAGTCCTTCAAGTGAATGACTGTTAATTTTTGGAGTTAAAATATTTCAAATGATCATTTTACCCCTAATAATATTAATTATTATTATTATTATCTTCATCGTCACGTCAACATCATCTAACCAGCATCATACCTCCGTCTGCCTCACCATAACGCCAGAACCGCTGGAACCACCACCATACCATCACCAAACCTCCACCATCATCACTGTTTTGTTCGAACACCAACACATAACCATCATCATTCTACAATATCGTCGTAGCCAAACCATCATCTTTATTCATCTCTCTCTCGACCATTTGAACCCACTGAACCAGACCTGAACTCAATCCAGATATACATCATCACACTAGATCTGTTCTTAAACATCATAAAAGATCATAGATAAGAGATTAAACGCCCAGAACTGTTCTTGAACATCATCGAACATACTTATTACGATCTGGGTGGTTTGATTTGATGGCCACAAGCCACAATCGTCCGGTAACCCACTGCTGTGGTGGTGGCGGTGGGCAGAAACAAAGGATTGAACGAGGTGGAGGGATGGTGGTTGCTGGCGGTGGTCGAAGACTTCTGGTGAGGGTGGTTGAAGTTTGCCGAAGATGGTGACGGGTGGGGGATGTGGTTTAAAGCAATGTTTTCAGAACCGGATCGAATAGGAAACTATACGCCTTATCGGACCACTAGTCGGACCACTTCAGCCAATCGAACTGAATATAAGAACTGGATAATATTACAATTATTTTAATAAATATGGGTAAAAAATACTGAAAAATTTTAAAAAAATATATAAAAAACTAGTTCAATCGGTCCGACCAGCGGTTTAACATCAAACGGTTTTAAGCACCGAACCGGACCGGATTGGAGTCCGGTTCCCGGTCCTAATGGTCGGACTGGCCGGTCCGGTTTTCAAAACAATGGTTTAAAGTTACGATGGTGGAGCTTTCCTAGAAGAAAGTGATTTCCTTAGTTAATATAATTTTTTTTATCAAAACTAAGAATCAAATTTTGAGGAGTGCTACACCTACGCATGTTGTAACACACCAAAATGAAATAATATAACTTAATATGATTATGTGTTACTTATACTATCTCAGTAACAAATGGTAAAACCTATTAAGGACCAAAACGACTTGTTATCATACATATGTCTTTACACATCAAAATGACTTATTATAACCAAATGTAGGTAATATAGAATAATTAAGTAAATCATAACAAGGACCATTAAGGCCCAAAAATAGTTGCTATCATAAGGCCGTAGTAAAAACTAACGGATTCATAATGAATTACCAGCGATGCTATATCCGTCAATCATTTCAGGTCAAAATAGAACAACAATCTTGAGTTCACTCCATCAGCTCATCCCCAGACTCTCTTCTCACTCCCCTACTTCTCTTGTCAACCACTTCATGAGCGGCCACCACAAGAATGATTGTCCTCAGTATCAGCTGATGCCTAACCATCACCATTAAAGGAACATATCATTTCTCATTCTCGAGCACTGTTGGTTCAGCTATCAACTGGCAACCACCGATTCCAACCAACATTCCTAACAAGTATATATATATGTATGTTATTTGTTTGTGTGATCTTCATGTATGTTTATATATGCGTGTATAATTAGTGTTAAGTAATTTGTACTTATAAGTATGTTTATGTAATCAAATGTAAGATGTTGCTGATGGTTACGATTAGATTGTGATGAATAACGTGTATGTAAGGATAGATGGTTATCATGGTTACAAGAGGAACCTAATGGTGGGTTTCATGTATCCGTTATAAATATATTTTTGTATGTAAAGTAGACACACTAACCATCCTAGATTCTTAGATCAGACTGAGTTGCAAACTATAGGAGTCTAGATGCATGGAATCTTGAAACCAATTAAAACCAAACGAAAGTTTGTAACTTTCTTATCTTTGATAAAATATAATTAATTTGAAAATCATGTTTATAATCAAAAACCGTGAAATCAGGGTTTATATATATGTAACTACGTGTTACCATGTGTACAACTACATGTTACATATATACAACTCCTACAAGTTACGTATATGTAACTTGTTTCGTCATCATCTTTGTTCATTGGGTTTTAAATTAAAACATATATATGACCTTTAATAATGAGATTGAAGTTTACTTAAATACATTTTAAACAACTAAAAAAGTAAATAGTTAATAAATTATGTGATCAAATAGATGCGATTTTCAGGGTTTTAATTATAAACATGATTTTTATTTGATATCTTTTCTATGTATGTATATATATGTATACATATATACTTGACACATATTATAACTGTGTACGATTTTAAAAACTCAATAAAAAAACACAGAATAAAAACTATTGATATTTTCATGATAATAAGATTAATGTATTTTGTTTTATAGTTCAAAAGTGAAAAAAAATATAAATATAAAAAGGAATAACCGGTTAGCTTTGTTGCATTTACCTATTCTAGTTAAGTATTTTCTGCTATCAAGCTCCTGGCTAGGTAGTAGTTTGATATAATAAGATGTATCTTGCTATTAAAACAAATCAATATAGATAGATTGACAACGTGCATTTATGTTTTAATCTATGTAGATCTTGTGTTTGTATGTTACTCCGTATGTTTATTATTTTAAACATTACATCTCCAATGCAATTCAATATCACATGTTTTTGATATTTAGTGGACACACATTATTAAAGTACACCAATAGGAAATAAAGAAATAGAAATATGAAAAATTAATAACACTAGTTTAACACGTTTATTATACGTAAAAATACAACCACTTATCGTACAACATATGTAACTCTTATTTAACCTTTCTCAAGGCTATAATATCCATCATCTTGTAGAGTTGAAGGTCCAAAATAGTCCCAAAATCAGCTCTTTTATTTAATTATTCTTTAACCCTGTAAGAATGAAAAGAAACAAAACCTGAACTTAATATAATATAAATCGTTAAATGTTTATGCACTTTAAAAGGTTTCATCCATGAAAGAATTACCTTAAACATGATGGCGGTCCATCAATATTGAGGTGAACTGTAATAATAGTTTGGTGATGAAGGAGGTGGGAACTTGTACATGTAATGTTCCTTTGGTGGCGGCGACTTGTATTCATATTCTTTCTTTGGTGGTGTCGGTGGGGACTTGTATTCATAATCTTTCTTTGAGTGAGGAGGTGGTGACTTGTATTCATAGTATTTCTTTGGAGGAGGAGGTGAGGATTTGTATTCATAATCTTCCTTTGGGTGAGCAGGTGGTGACTTGTATTCATATTCTTTCTTTGGTGGTGGCGGTGGGGACTTATATTCATAATCGTTCTTTGGGTGGGGAGGTGGTGACTTGTATTCATAATATTTCTTTGGAGGAGGAGGTGGGGATTTGTATTCATAATCTTCCTTTGGGTGAGGAGGTGGTGACTTGTATTCATATTCTTTCTTTGGTGGTGGTGGTGGAGACTTGTATTCATAATCTTTCTTTGGGTGAGGAGGTGGTAACTTGTATTCATATTCTTTCTTTGGGTGAGGAGGTGGTGACTTGTATTCATAGTATTTCTTTGGAGGAGGAGGTGGGGATTTGTATTCATAATCTTCCTTTGGGTGAGGAGGTGGTGACGTGTATTCATATTCTTTCTTTGGCGGTGGCGGTGGAGACTTGTATTCATAATCTTTCTTTGGGTGAGGAGGTGGTGACTTGTATTCATATTCTTTCTTTGGCGGTGGTGGTGGGGACTTGTATTCATAATCTTTCTTTGGGTGAGGAGGCGGTGACTTGTATTCATATTCATTCTCTGGCGGTGGAGGTGGGGACTTGTATTCATAATCTTTCTTTGGATGATGAGGTGGTGACTTGTATTCATATTCTTTCTTTGGTGGTGGCGGTGAGGACTTGTATTCATAATCTTTATTTGGGTGAGGAGGTGGTGACTTGTATTCATAGTATTTCTTTGGAGGAAGAGGTGGGGACTTGTATTCATAATCTTCCTTTGGGTGAGGAGGTGGTGACTTGTATTCATATTCTTTCTTTGGCGGTGGCGGTGAAGACTTGTATTCATATTCTTTCTTTGGCGGTGGCGGTGAAGACTTGTATTCATAATCTTCTTTTGGGTGAGGAGGTGGTGACTTGTATTCATAATATTTCTTTGGTGGTGGAGGCGGGTACTTGTATTCATAATGCTCTTTTTGTGGTGGAGATGAGTAGGGGTAGGGGTAAGGGTAGTAGGCAGTGGTCAGTGAAGGCAAACTTAAGGAAATAATAACCACCATTAGTGTGATTAGAAGGGTGGCAATTTGTGGTATATTCCATTTTGTTCCCATTTCTACTAAAGAACTGGATTCAAGTTATGATTTTAAGCAGCCCTTTTGCATCCTTTATATAGGTAATACTTTTCCATATATGCCCTTTGAAATATTCATATATCACATTATAGATTTTGTTAAAGCAAAGTAAACTTCAAGCACCAACTAAATTAATTAAAGAAAGGATAAAGTTATAAATTTAATTAAAATTTTAATATTAATCTAATAAAGTTGCCTAAACTTCTTTTTGAAATCGATCGACCTCGTTTAGAACTAGAAACTTTTAATTAAAAGGTTCTGATGTAGTGAGGTAAAGCAAGATGTAAATAGAGAAACATTCATATTCTAATCTTGTGAAAGTTTTTATAGATGATAAAATTTTATGAAATTATGTGAGGTAAGGCAAGATATATGAACCTTAGTTAATATTTAGTTGTTACTTATTTAAAATTTTCTTAACTGAATTAATTATGTAGTTTAGTAATAATTATTTACTGACTTTTTCAATTTGCAATCACCTATTTTTTATATTAAATACTAGATTAGAAACCCGTGTGGCACACGAGTTGAAGGTAAATATTACATTAATAGTTAACAATCAATATTTATAAATTATAAATACTTATTAGCATAAGATGTGATTAAAATTACGTATAATTAATTACATTAAGTAATAGAACAATAACAATATTATTTTAAACTTTCGTCTTAAAAATATTTTGTCCTAATTTTTTTAAACAATGTCATTTTTTTAGAAAAAAGTTATTTGTACTAGAAAATTTTAATATTTCATAAAATTATATTTTTGAAAGAATTATATTTTCTAATTTAAAACAAACATGTTTATTAAATTATTTATACAAAAATATGTTTTATAATTTGAAAAGGACATATATAAAATAATTAGCATTTAATATTATAATTAAAGGGTTAACTTCTATGGTAGTCAGTGATAGAACTTAAACACTCTCATTGAGGGGGGGGGGGGGGAAATTAAATTTTTTATGGGGGCAAACTAAATATATATAAAAAAATTACACTATCAAGCCAAAATAGATTAAATAAATCTACTAAAACACACAAACATTCACACTCCTGAAATATGATTTGAGATGGTGAGATTAAACTTGATCTATAAGACAGAGTTCTCACTAAACCGTCAGCTAAAAGAATGTGTGTGATGACTTAAAATCACAAAAATAGTTGTGATGTTGCATACATAGATATGAATTATGATATCTCTTAATGAGGCGACATGCCATTATATTAATTAATACCTTGAGCAATCGTTTAATATTTGTTCACTCGTTTAGTAATTCTTATAACATGAAATCATATTAATTACTTTTTTGAAAACTTTAGTTGCTACTTAACTTATTATTTTAAGTTTTTCCCATTGTTTTCAGAACCGGATCGGACGTCGAACCGAACGCCTTATTGGTTTGGTGGTCGGACCGGTCGGACCGGATTTAAGAACCGGATGACGTCATAATTATATATATAGTATATATGTAATTAAATATAAGTAATTTATATATGATTTTATATATATATATATATATATATATATATATATATATATATATTATAGTTATATATAAAACTTAACTATATTTGTATATCCAACATACTAACTTATGGTTCAACACTCCGTTTTTACCCATTAAAAAAAAACCTAAAACCGGTCCGGTTTCCCGGTCCGACCACCGGTTCGGGACGAACCGGACGGTTCGACCACCACAAACCGAATCATAGCGAACCGGACCGGCTAGGGGGCCGATCCTCGGTCGAACCGGTCGGACCGGCCGGTCCGATCCGGTCGTGAAAACCTTGGTTTTTCCAAAACTATGGAAACAATAGATATCTTGTTTCTTAACATATTTATAAATTTTAACATTAATAATAAATTTTCAATAGTACTATTGTATATATAATCTTTTTAGACGGACTCACACACACTTTATCAACTCATAAATGTATATCACAACTAATTTAACTAATTCGTTACAATAGAAGATCATGTTATAGAATATACTTAACCCCCACCCAAAAAAGCATCACACACGCACACACTCTCTCCATTCTATCAAGCTAACTATTAAAATAAATTACATATTATAATGAAAACATTTGAAATTATCTATATCATTTGTTATATAAACTAGGCTTATGAAATTTATGGCTCAGGCGTGTTATTTACTTAGGGCGCAAGATCACTTGGGAGCAAATAATGTAATTTTAGGCTTTGAAGTATACTGGTAATATTGGAGTGCTTTGTTAGCTTTTTGCAAGTTTGTTCTTTAATAAAATACCCTCTCACAAAAAATTTATATGTGGTCAAGAAAAAAAAATAAAAGTAATTTAAAAATAATAACATTAACAAAAAGTTACCGGTTTAAATTTACACAAGTGGAAACAAAATTAAATAAATAAATAGAAGAATAAAAAAATGAATGACAAAAGAATACTTGTAGTAAAACGTTGTTATTTTTCAAGAAATTGATAGTTTATATTTCTAGTACTTTTTAGATATTTTTTTTCGTTTCTAGTAATTTTAATAATTAGTTGTTAGAATAAAAAGTTAATGTATCATATCTTTCTATTTTATATTTAAAAAAAGCCCTTCACATGTGCGTGTATTCACATGCAATAAATTCCTTCACAAATACATTTTTAAAAGATAGAAACAATACAAAATTTATGCCATAAAAAATGGATATCAATTAATTACTACAACTTATTAGTTATTATTGATTCGATAATCCAACGTAACATGTTTAAAACGACTTTCTATATGACTCGTAGAAATGAAGTTATATGGTAAATAGTTTGTAACTGAATAGTTATGTGGAATAGTTACTTAATTAGGGTTTGATAGATCGACTTCCAAGCATTATCTTTTTCATAAGGTATGCAAAAGTAATTAGGTTCAAGTCAATTGGTAGGTACCTAGAGATAATTCTAAGGCAAAAACTGAATTGAGACGTTATTCTTTATTTAGAAAAAGAAAGGTAAAATAATGACAATTAAATAAGTGTTTAGCGATTAATTAAGCAATTGAAAAAACTTAACTATGACGAAATTCTTCATTTAGAAATAATGAAAATTTGAAAATAAAAGAAATTCTAGATTGTTTCACCAACTTATAAACACGTGCATAATTCTGAAACTATGTTTAGAGTTTAAGGTAATGGTTCAAACCGTTTAAAAACACATATAATTATACACAAATTAAGTGTACAGTAAGGTTGCGCATATCACAGCCTACTCTGTATAAAACATAAGTTAATCCTAGCATCACGCATGTCATTTTCCTCTGTTTACGATTAATTGTATTAAAAAATAACATACAACTAGACAATAAATTTGAATGTCTTGTGTGTCATTAGAAAAAAAGAGAACCTATTGCGACAAAATAATTAGGGCTTTCCTGACGATATATTATTGTTGTAGGGTCTGTGCACCTATGGCGATGACATTTCGTCGCTACATGGTTCGACGCTATAGAGTCTTGGCTGTAGTTGTATGATGTCATCGGGATATGTGTCGTCACTATAAACTTGTAGTAAATAAACTTTCATTTAGAAAAAGTTTAAATAAATTATTTTTTAGCCAATAGGTTGATATGTCACAACAACATCTATCATTGCTATGACCACATGCACCAACTTCGATGAGACATACCCACCTTACTGTTGTATAATCACTTATGAAAGACTATGATACGACTATGGTTCAAATTCTATTAAATTAGGTTATGGGGGTTATTAGAAATACTGTTTCATTAATTGAATAATTCCACAAGCAACCAAGAAACAAACTGAAATACATATTCACCACTTAGTTTGATTCAAGTAGCATGAGATCACCACTCAGTCTTGCTAGCTAGCAAAGGTTATTTTCTTACTCTAAAAAGAGCAAATAAAGAAGGAAGTTCATTGTAACTAGTGATAAATTTAGTAAATGACATATCAATGGGTAATCAAAGTGTTTTTTTGTTTACATCATCGTTTTGACAAGATCAGTTACGCCATTTATGTTGGCAAACCTCGTATCTTTTCATACATTAATAACGTAGTCAGTAGCGGAATGAGAAATTTTTAACTGTAGTGTCATAATAATATATGAAAAAGAATAAATGAAGATAAAACATTAACTAAATTTGAAGCTAACTTAAATAGACAATAAATCTTAAGCAAATAAATTAAATAAATGTAATAAATTAACAAATTAAAAAAATAAATGAAAATATTAAAATTTTAAGCTATAATAAATAAATAAAGTAAATATAAATAAAAAATACTCACTTAAAAAGTTAACTATTATTAAGTACTAGCTTTAGTAAACCTATATGTTACACGGGTTGAATAAATAAAATACTAATATAATAAAATTTATTAATTATAAAATAATATTTTAAGATATGATATGACTGAAATTATGTATGAGAAATGACTATAAGTAATAAAACAGTTATATCAATTTAAAAAAAATATTAAATTTTTTAAAGAAATAAGCATTTTGTTATAAAACAAACCGTATAAACATGTTATTTCTAAAAGTTTCCTTATCATAACTTCCAAATTTAATTATTTATGGTTTTAAAAAATTGTTTTTTTTTTACTTTTTTAAACTACCAATTTAAAATATTTTGTATTTTTAAAAAAGTATTACGCTTTAGAAAAATTTATTATTTTATAAAATATTTATTTATTTAGAAATAACATTAATAAATAGATCCTTTTTATTAACTTTAAAAAAAGTGTTGAATAATATTATTAGTAATTAAGATAACTATTTAATAAGAGAGATAAACGGAAAAAATTTTTGGTGAGAATGATTATGATGTTAACACGTGTCATCACAATATATCCTTTTATTAGAGTAGGGAGATTTGACATATTAAAAAATAAGTTTGAGTACGGTACCGTAATATTCTGTATGCATTGATTTCGTTATATATAATAACTAAAAAAGATAAAAGTTAAATTAACTTAGAGGTAAATATCAAATATACTCTTATCTTATTCACCCTTTGGTATTCATATTCCAAAAGTAGTTATAAATTTTACAGTTATGTAAGAAAAAACACCATGTTAACATTCTTCTATTACTCAAACTTAAGTTTGTCTTTTTAATTAAAATCAAAATCACAATCATATGGAGTTACCGTCAGAAAAAACATTATTATCACTTTAAAAGTCATACATTCACTTCTATATACTCATAAAAATTCATTATATTCCGGCGATTCTAGTATCACCAATGTACAGTGGCGGATCTAGAATAAAAGTTCAGGGGTGACATAATATTTTTTTACCGTACATTTATTTTAATAAAAGAAAAAAAATACGATAATAAAGGGTTCGAAAGAAGATCACTCAAATTAAATTTATTTGGGATTGAAGGAACTGATCCCGAATGAATAAAAACAAAGGGAGTAGTTGACCTAACATAATCACTAGTTGGTTGCATATCATTATTATTATTATAATTAATATCCTACTCCCTTTTAAAAAATTGCTAATAAGAACTTATTTTTTTCATCTTTCAAAACCCTAATTTTATAACAAATAACACAAAAAGATTACAAATTAAATTTGAAAATAACACAATTCAAATCCTAAATTTCAATATCAAATCCCTACTTCATCTTTCAAATCCTACTTTATATACCTAATTTCATAAGCCTAAATATTAGAAATTGAGCCAAATAATCATTAACTAATATGCTTCTCTTGAAATATTTCAAATCAATAATTTGTATAACATATAACAATTAAATATTAGAAATTAAACAACATAAACTCTAAATCTTAATTTCATAGTGTAATAGAGAAAAAAATTAGAAATTGTTACCTTGAAGTGGGCGGTGGCAAGGGCAAACGCAGCAAGCAAACGGTCGGCGGTGGTCAACCGATGTGCTGGACAACCGACGGTTCAAGGCTTCAGCTGCAGAGGGGTGGTCGGCAGATGTGCGTTGAGGGTGGGTATGGGAAGTGTCGATGGCCGATGGGTGTTTATTTTTACTTTTAAGTCTTATATTTGATTTTTTCATTTGGGCTAATAAGTTATTAGTTTTGGGTTTTTTAAATTGTTTGATGTTTTTTGGCTTAATAGTTACTTTGGGCTTGTTGGTTATTATTTTATTGGACTATTGAGTATTTTAGGATTATTAGTTATTTATGTTTTTAAGAAATGTAATGTTTTTTTATATAATATTGGACTATTTTTTTATAAAATCTAAAACTTTCTATGAAGTGTTGAATTTAAAAAAAATTAAGGGTAACTTAGCGGTAAAGTAAAATGTAAATTTTATTTGTTTTACACAAATCCGTAACTTTTTATAATGCCCGTTAAAAGTTGAAGGGTAATAAAGGCTACCCATCCTGTAAAGGTACGTGCCAATGTAATTCCTCCCCTACATAAACTTAATGAATATACAAAAAATGTTATTATTTTTTCAACAATATCTATTATTATATTGGTCTTTCACCTTTTGATTTAACTTCTACAATGCACTCCCTACCCAGTGTCTTGAAATAACCTCGAGTACCTATTGCAGAGAAACAATGCGATTGAAACATTGTCCAGTGAACAAATACTACGCACATATAAATATATACACGCATAAATCAACATATTAACTGTATTAACATACTAACAAAGTTTTAGAGTTACAAATCTTAGATTTCACACTACAGACTAACAAAGTTAGTAGATTAGATAACTAGGTTAATTAACGGATTTCAAATTGCAAATTTCAAATAAAATAATAATAGTTTCCAAAAAAATGATATGACATATTAATGAAAAACATATATATTAAATCGTAAGCCAGTTGTACTGAAAAAAAATGCATAATAGATTATCCATACCTTAATGATTGGTTATGCAAATTACCTTGTTCCTTAAAATCTTGAAACCTATGAATAAGTTTGTTCATGGTTAATGTTGTGAATTATTCTCGTAATTATTACCGTGTTTTCGGCCTTATAATCAATGTTTTCAGAACTGGATCGGACGACGAATTGGTCATCTTACTTATTGACTGGTCGGACTAGATTTAAGAAACTATACACATATAATATTACATAAATATGTGTATTTAATAGTTATATATAAAACTTAACATTAATCTTATGTCCAACACTGAAATTCATCGTTCGACTCACCCGTTAAACCTATTAAAATTTAAAAGTAAAAAAATAAAAAATATCAAATATCTGGTCCGACTTGGTTTCTGGTTTTTAGCCCGATCACCAAATTGTCTTAATAAAATTATAGCATTCCACTTGTAATGTTTTAAAATTAGTTTATAGAATTAAGCTTTATAAAACTCATCAAATTGTATAAAGGACTTTAGTTATTAAATTTGACCAAAACAACAAACATTCATCAAAACTATTTTCTATGAAAATTTTAAACTTTATATGATCTTCTTAAAGAACAAACGCCATGCCTTTAAATTAATATACATAAGATCACATATAAAAGGATGAACATCTAAAATGAATCCGATAAGATTATATGACTTACCAGTTTTATTAAACTCGTGTATTACAAGGATTCAATAAAAATATTATGTAGAACGAAAATTTATTAATCATAAATTGATATTTTAAGATAAGATATGATTGAAATATTTCTTATTATAAATAAAGTAAAAATTTATTTCAAAACAAAAGTCTTAAAATGGCATACTTAAAACTTTTTTAAAATTACTCTCAATTTTAGTTAGTTTTTGTTTATAACAATATACTTTTTTAAAAACATCAATTATTTTAATTTTTAATCTAAACAAAATTAAATAATTTCTTAGAAATTAATGTGATTGTTAACTAGGAGAGAGAAACAAAAAAAATTAGTGAGGGAGAATGTGGTGTTGCCATGTGTCTTTCGTTTTTAACATTTTATTAGAGTGTGAAGATGAAGATTTATATGAGTTAATCACATGGTTGGTCTCTATGGTATGTTCGTATCATGGGATTGACCACAACATAAAAAAAACATCATGATTCCAAATAATTGTAAACTATAACACAGATAGTCCTTCAAACGGATGATTGTTAGTTTTTGGAGTTAAAATTTTTCAAATGACCATTTTACCCCTAATAATATTAATTATTATTATTATTATTATTATTATTATTATTATTATTATTATATTCATTGTCTTCATTATCATCATCTAACTACCATCATACCTCCGTCCGCCTCATCATAACGCCGAAACCACCGCCATAGCACCATACCATCACCAAAACCGCCACCATCACCAATGTTTTTGTTTGAAGACCAACACATAACCACCATCATTCTACAATATCATTGTAGCCACCACATGTAAACCAAGATCTCTATTCTTATCTCTCTCTATCACTTGAACCCACTGAACCAAACTTGAACTTGATCCAATTAGATCTTCTAACACCCAAGGCAAATCCCACATCGACCGTAGACAGAAGAGATTCATAGTTCATAAGGAATGTCCTGCGTCTAATATCACCAACGTGTTTTGGTGTGTTGGCTTTGGATGAGAGGAGAACTTCACAATTAAGCGTGCTTAGGTGGCATCAATCCAGGGATGGGTCACCTCGCCTAGGAAGTTTTCACCTGGGAAACCAAAAGCAAATATGTGATCTCCTTATGGGCGAAGCTGACAATATTAGTGGTTTGAGGGGCCAAATGTTACAAAAATAGTATCAGAGCCACTCCTGTGCTGATCGGGATAGTGGAGCAAACCTCATCAAGAATGATGAGTCCCGGGAGTGTTTAAAGGGACACCATAAGAAAATCCCACATACAAGGATGAGATGGTGGGGCAAACCTCATCAAAGACGATGAGTCAAAAAAGGGGGTGTTTGTACTCCTTAGGTAAATCCCACTACGACCATGGACATGATAGATTCATGGTTCTAGGGAATGCCCTGCCTATAATATCACCAACGCGTTTTGGACGTATTGGCTGTGGATGAGAGGAGAATCTCACAGTTAAGTATGCTCAGGTGGCAACAATCCAATGATGAGTGACCTCCATGTAAAGTTTTTACCGGGCAACCAAAAGCAAATCCGTGAGCTTCTCGTGGCCAAAACAGACAATATTGGTAGTATGAGGGGCTAGATGTTATAGATCTATTCTTAAACATCATCAAAGATCACAGCTCAAAGATTAAACGCCCAGATCTGTTATTAAACATCATCGAACATACTTATTATGATCTGGGTGGTTTGATTTGACGGCGACAAGTCACAATCGTCCGGTAACCCACCGCTGTCGTAATGGCGGTGGTCAGAAAAAAAGGATTGGACAAGGGGGAACGGATGGTGGTTGTTGGCGGTGGTCGGGGACTTTTGGTGAGGGTGGTTGAAGTTCACCGAAGATGGTGATGGGTAGGGAATGTGGTTTAAAGCAATGTTTTCAGAACTGGACCAGATAGTGAACTGAACGCCTTACCGGTCTGCTGGTCAGACTGGTTCGACCAGTCAAACCGGATATAAGAACCGCATAAAATTATAATTATTTTAACAAATACGTGTAAAAAAATACTGAAAAAATTAAAAGATATATATAAAAAACAGGTTCAACCAGTCCGACCCCCAGTTCAATTGGTCCGCTTTTCTGTTCCAACCACTGGTTTGACCAGTTCAACTGGTACGACCACTGGTTCAATGTCAAAAAAGTTTTAAGCACCAAACCAGACTGTATTGGATTTCGGTTCTTAGTCAAACGATTGAACTGGCTGGTCTGATTTTCAAAACAATGGTTTAAAGTTACGATAATGGAGCTTTCCTAGGATAAATTGCTTTCTTATATTTATTATTATTATTATTATTATTATTATTATTATTATTATTATTATTATTATTATTATTATTATTATTATTATTATTATTATTATTATTATATCTATTTAAAATATAAGTAAACTAACAGTAATATCAGAAATCCTAGGCGTCCCTTTTCATATCTACGACTCCTATTGCTGATGGCGTACGTCTTTTGATTACGCGTCAATATTTTTGACCTCCACATATCAAACTCTCAATCCATGTGTGATAGACAAAAAGAAAGAAGAACAAGACATGAAGAAATAGAGAGAGATAGGTGAAGGCGATGATTGAGAAGGAGAAAGAGTGTGGAGGCTTTTGATGATGGCCTCCAACCACTGCCTTTACCTGCTACAGTGATCTCCCCTGTGAATTGATCTCAAATCCATTAGGACCGTCTCAATCAAGCCTCTATCGAGGTTAATCTTTATTTAATTTTGGAGTTAGTGTTATGCTTTTAAGATGTGCAAAGTGTAGGAACCGTTCATATAAAAATTAAACTCAGATAATTTTTATTGATATACTCAATACAATTGAAAATAAATAAACGATTACAAGTCACTTTTACAATTGTAAATTAACATAAAAAGATGAACAGAAATGTAAAAGCTGAGGATCGTGTTTAACACGAGGCCCTTTAAACAAATTCCGAGCCTCCCAGGAGAACTCGTTTTGTTTCCTAGGGTACAACAGCCGAAACAGTTTGTACTGTCCGGATTGATCTAGAACCCGAACTTGTTTGCAGAAGAGAAACCAAAGAGATGGAAGATGATTAGACAACCTGTTTTGCTGCAGGTTTCGAGTTGTGTTGGTATGTCTTCCTTCTGTGGCACCCTCAGTATTTATAGTGGATTCGAATCATAACAACCACCCAACCATTACTCAGTCATTAATCCGAAATCGTAACCGCTCATTTAATTCGTCATTAACAGTCGTCGATTTCGGTCAACGTGTAACAAAAATTGTTACGAGTCACAACTCTGACCGCGCACCAAGGTCAGTCGCACCTGACCAGACCCTCGAACCAACCTTCAAAAATACTAAGTCGGCTCTCAAGCGGCTCGCGGTGATGCGAAGTGCAAAGTGCGCCATCAAAGCGCCACATTACGCCCACATGCCCACGCCGCGCGCACGCGTGTGCGAGTGCGAGTTAAGGGTGCTTCGCACCCTTTGCGAATCCACTTAATCTGAAATCTTAGGAAATAATATAGACAAGAGGTAATAGAATATAAACCAATTTATATTCTTTCTTTCCTCCAATGTGGGACAACTTCCCACACTATTAATTCCTAATGTCATTAAACACATTAATTTTTTATTTCAACACATTAATTTATTGACTAAATATTAATAACCATATCAATATAATCAATAAATTCCAACAATCCCCCACATGAATGGAAACCAATTCTCTAAAAAGTTCAGCAGTCAAATGTTGCAGGATAGGTAGGTCTTCCCTTTGAACCTTCCTTTGTGATGTATACTTAGTCTCCTAGCGGTGTGTAGACACGATGTCTTTGAACAGACCCTGTTTTATGTAGACGACAATATACATTCACACAACACTCTTCCTGGTTTGATCAACCTCTCACTGTCGTGTTTGTTAATGGTCATGGAACACTTTTCTGGTTCTGCGAGAGCTCTAGGATTTACGCCTCCCCACAAATCCATTCGAAGCGACCCCACTTCTCTCTAACATAGGTGATTTGATGAATCATTAAAATCATCATAGTTATATTGATTCCCACGAATCATCTAACCTTAATATGCTTAACCTCACTTTGGTCACTTGTGCGGGGTACTCTGTAAGGCCCCATTCCTGGAGACCTCACAGTTGGTCATTTACAGCATTAAATACATTAAACATCATAAATTTACAAACTTAAGTAGCGGAATCATTTTAACAAAAACCATTCATTTCATTTCATTAAACACGGTTGTTAAGCAATATACTATTGTTTGATCGAATACAAAAGAACTGTTTAATTGCATTACAAAACAACAGCAATAATAGGTATGAATGGATGTCAGTCTTTCCCCACCGAGTAGCTTCACCCTCGTGCCATCCTCAGCAATAATTACCTGCCAACTGAAAATGCATAAAAGTCAGCGTTGCTGAGTGAGTTCTAGGTTTAAAAGTAATAAAATATTTTCTGTACGGTATACATATGAAAATACTATTTTCTGTAACATACAACTCTTTACTGTATATGCGAGCACGCATTAACTATATGAACAAATACTGTTCGTTCTCTTTACTGTATGCCTTGTTTACTCTGTTTTCTTTTATCTTTATCTTTCACTGTCTGTATGAACCAATGAGCAATACCCCAACTATATGCGCGATGGAAAACGGGTGATGGGCCATCTATATCCCTCGAAAGGGTCAACTATATCCCTCGAAAGGGTCAACTGTATCCCTCAAAAGGGTGCTGTGTACTGTATACAAGGCCGACCCAATCACCTAGGATACGCTACAAAGGTCCTGCCAATCTCCAAGACTGGCCCTGTGTGCATAATAGGGTAGCTAACCCGCAGCACAGTTGAGCTAACGACAACACGGTCGTGTACCTCCTATAAGCTTGCAAGACTTGTTAACATTTTATTAATGTTCCTCTTCTTTTCTTTATTGCTCTTTCTCTTTATTATTACAATATACTTTCCGTTACGATAATAAACATACCACGTAAAGTCACATTCTATAGGTAATAATAATAATAGCAATAATAATAATAAGGAACAATCATAAGACAATTATAATCAATCATAATCATGCATGAAACCCATCATTAATAAGCCCTAGTCAACCTCGGTCAAAAACCCTCAAAGCACAGACTCCCAAAAATTCTGTAATAAATTCTAAGTGTTAAGCGCTTTGACACTATTTAGGCGCATGAGTCCTGTTTGGGCGTTTCATCACTATGTAGGCGCATCAGCTACCACTTAACCATTTTAACTCTTAGGCGCATGAACAACTCAGGCGCATGGGCTATTCAGACGCATGGATACTATTGGGCGTATAAACACTTAGGCGCATGGGCCATTCGGACGCATGGGTTCTATTAGGCGTATGAACACTTAGGCGCATGGGCCATTCGGACGCATGGGCCATTCGAACGCATGGGCCATTCGAACGCATGGGCCATTCGGACGCATGGATACTATTGGGCGCATGGGCTATATTTGGACATTTCTAAGGCAATCTCAGACGCATGGGCTACTGTTCAGGCGCATGGATTACACTTACACTTTTCTAAGGCAATTTCAGGCGCATGAGCCTTATCTAGTCACATGAACCTTCTATTCAATCTGTTTCTAGTATGTTTTCAAATCCAATTATCAATCTGAACTGTTCTAAGCTTAACATGGCTATTCTAAACATGAACAACCTATAAGCATTCAAGAACCAACATTTAATATACATAATACATACGGGTAAACATACATAAACTTGTGAAACCATTTTAATACATTTTCAGCCCCAAAGATTCTTAAAACAAGTAGAAACCAGGGTCTAGAAACTCACCTGATGCAACTTGGGTGTTTCTTCCTTTCTAACCCTTTTGTAACTGAGTTCAAACACCTAAAAACACCACCAAACACACACACCCGAGCACATACACGAACACATAAGCACATAAACATATAACCGGGATAAAACCCGTCATAAACAATTAAAAACCACGAATTCTTACCTTGAATTCGATTTCTTCTTCTTCAAAACTTGAAGTTCTGCTCTCTTCCTTTCTCTCTCTCTAAAACCGAATGAAAGAGTGATGTGAAGTGAGGGTGGGCGGCCATGCCCACCTTTACACCAACTTTCAAAGATTTGTCCTTTTGGACACTTTTAGTCCCTCCAATCGGACTCTATTGCTTTTCTTCCTTTTATTCTTCGTTTCTTGTATTTTTAAAATAACCGGGTGTTACATACTCCCTCAGAGTGAATGGACTAGGAAGTTCGTCACTCCCTTTAAGTTTTAGGGTACTCCCCTATAGTGACTCCGTTGGTCATATGATTAAGTTGTCCTATTGAACCTAGATTTTGGGATCTCCAGTCAACTAGGTTAGGTTTCCCTCATATTTCCCTTTTCCGTAGGCTTTAGTTCCATTCCTCTTGACAACTTATAAACTATTTCTGTGCTTAAGCCTTTAGTTAACGGGTTTGCAATGTTATCTTTTGACTTGACATGATCAATCGTGATAACACCTGTTGATATTAGTTGTTGTATTGTGTTATGTCTACGCCTGATGTGCCTTGATTTGCCATTGTACATTGAGCTTTTAGATCTACCAATTGCCGACTCACTATCACAATGTATGCATTTAGCCGATAACGGCTTTTGCCATCTTGGAATATCTTCCACAAATTGACGTAGCCATTCAGCCTCTTCTACGGCTTTATCCAAAGCGATAAATTCCGATTCATTGTGGATCTAGCTATAACGGTTTGCTTGGATGATCTCCAAGATATTGCTGCTCCACCAAGTAAGAACACATACCCACTTGTTGATTTGGAATCTTTTATATCCAATATCCAGTTTGCATCAGTGTACCCTTTAATCACGGCTGGATGACGGGTATAGTGCAATCCATAGTCTCTTGTGCATCTTATGTATCTAAGCACCCTCGTTATACTCTTCCAATGTTCTGAGCTTGGATTACTAGTATATCTGCTTAGCCTACTCAACGCGTATGCTAAGTTGGGTCTAGTACATGTCATTAGATACATTAAACTACCAATGATTCTTGAGTACTCTAACTGAGCAACACCCTCGCCTCTATTTTCTTTAGATGTTTGGTGGTATCAACCGGAGAACGTACTACACGCGTGTCTCCCGAGTTGATTTTTTCAAGAATCTTGTCCACATAATGAGCTTTACTTAACACAAGACCATCTTGGGTTCGAATAATTTTCACTCCTAAAATTACATCCGCTAAACCCGTGTCTTTCATGTCAAATCTTCCTTTCAACACGTCCTTAGTAGATCTTATTACTTTATCATTACTCCCAATGATAAGCATATTATCTACATAAAGACATAAAATTACATAACCTCCCGGTGTATCTTTCACATATACACATTTGTCACACTCATTTATTTTGAAACTGTTGTCAATCATGACACGATCAAACTTTTGGTGCCACTGTTTTGGAGCTTGCTTTAAGCCATACTATGACTTGACCAGTTTACATAATTTACCCTCTTGACCATGGGCAGAGAAACCCTCAGGTTGCTCCATGTAAATCTCTTCTTCTAAATCGCCATTTAGAAATACGGTTTTGACATCCATTTGATGTACTTCCAAATTTCTTAATGCCGCAATAGCAAGAACCAATCTTATGGAGGTTATGCGAGTCACAAGTGAGTAAGTATCAAAATAGTCTAGACCTTCCTTTTGTCTAAAACCTTTGACTACTAACCTTGCTTTGTATTTATCAATACTTCCATCAGCTTTCATCTTCTTTTTGAATATCCAATGATATCCAAGTGGTTTACAACCAGGAGGAAGATCTACTAGCTCCCAAGTATGGTTGTGAAGAATTAAATCAATTTCATTCTTGATTGCCTCTTTCCATTGAGGTCCTTCCGAAGAGGATACCGCTTCACGGTAGGTATTAGGCTCACCCTCAACCATATAACTTATGAAGTCTGGACCAAAGGATTTCTCAACCCTTGCCCTTTTACTTCGTCTAATTTCTCCCTCTTCAACCTCGGGTCGTTCATGTTGACTATCATGAACTATGTCATCAATTTGTGTTGATGAACTTGCACCTCCATCATCAAACCGAGATGATGAAGATGCATGTATTTGTCCTCGTATTGGAAACACATTTTCAAAATATGAAGCATTCCCCGGCCTTATCTCCATGATAGTGTTCTTTTGTACATCGGGATTCTTTGACACATGTACAAGAAATCGATGTGCATTACTGTTTTGAGCATATCCAATGAATATACAATCAATAGTTTTGGGTCCTAGCTTTTGAGCTTTAGGCGGTGGTACAATCACCTTAGCTAGGCACCCCCACACTTTGAGATAATTATATGATGGTTTTCTACCCATCCATAACTCATAAGGGGTTACATCCTTTTTCTTTGGTGGCATTTTATTTAAAGATAATTGGCCGAGAGGATAGCTTCCCCCCACATGTCATGGCTCATCCCAGAGCTTATGCATTCATCATCTCTTTTAAAGTACGATTTTTCCGTTTCACAATGCCATTTGATTGTGGTAAGGAAGGTGCCGTACATTCATGTATTATACCATTTTTTGCACATAAGTCGGCGAACGGTGCAACATATTCACCACCTCTATCGCTTCGCACAACTTTAATTTTCTTGTTTAGTTGATTCTCAACTTCATTTTTATACAAGATAAACTTGTCGATTGGCTCATCCTTACTTTTAAGTAAGTATACATAACAATATCTAGTGCAATCGTCAATAAACGTGATGAAATATTTATTGCCACCTCTTGTTGGGTGTGCTTTTAAATCACATATGTCGGTGTGAATTAAACCAAGGGTTTCAGTTATTCTTTCAACCGGTTTAAATGATGATCTTGTAAGTTTTGCTTCAACGCATGTATCACATTTAGAGTTTGTGTCAATATGGAATGTAGGTATGCATTTGAAATTTATTAAATGACGAATAGAATTATAATTTACATGTCCTAGTCTACTATGCCAAACATTTGAAGACTCAAGAATATAAATAGAAGTAGTAGTCTTATTCATTTCACTTTTAACAACGGTTACATTCATCTTAAACATACCATTGAGGGCATAACCCTTTCCTACATACATTTCACGTTTAGTAAGGACAAACTTGTCCGACTCAAACACTAAACAAAACCCAAACTTATTAAGCAACCATCCCGAAACAAGATTCTTGTGAATCTCCGGGACATACAAGGTGTTGCTCAAGGTGAGTTCCTTCCCAGAAGTCATCTTCAAGATCATATTTGCTTCACCTTTGATGTTGGCCGTAGCTTTATTACCTATATAAAGCTTTTCATCACCCTTAACCTCTTTAAAAGAGCTAAAGAGGGTCTTGTCACCACACACATGACGGGTAGTTCCCGTATCAATGAACCATCCATGTAGATTGTCTCCCACGAGGTTGACTTCTTCTACCATTGTCGATAGCTCGGTGATCATTGCCACTAGCGGTTCACCGTCTTCATCCACCATATACGCACGCTCGCGCCTTGGTTGCTTGAATTGATTAGCACAGTGCCCCGTCTCATTACAATTGTAGCAAATGCCTTGGAAAGGAGGAGGTGGAGGTTTCTTTTTCACAACTCCTTTCTTTGGTCCAAGGTTCACCTTTGGTTTTCCAATTGGCTTTTTCCCTTTACCTTTATAACCCCTTGACGATTGCCCATGTTCAACCATATTTGCCTTTGCCATCGGTTCCACACGGGTGCCTTTTTGAGCCATTTTGTTGTCTTCTTCAATTTGAAGACGAACAATAAGTTCATCCACAGTCATCTCCTTTTGTTTGAGCTTAAGATAATTGTTAAACCCTATCCAACTTGGAGGCAACTTTTCAATCATGGCTGCAACTTGGAACGTGTCAATAAGAGGCATCCCCTAAACATGAATTTCATGAAGTATAACTTGTAACTCTTGAAGTTGGCTAATCACAGTCTTGTCATCAACCATTTTAAAATTCAAGAACCGAGCCATAATGAATTTCTTGCTACCGTCATCCTCGGTTTTATACTTCTTGTCTAAAGACTCCCATAGTTCTTTAGCAGTCTTTATGTTGCAATACACATTATATAATGAATCACAAAGACCATTCAAAACGTAGTTGCGACAAAGAAATTCCGAATGCTTCCAAGCATCAATGGCACTCAAGGCTTGAGCATCATCGAATTCTTTAGGTAGGGGAGCAGTTTTCTCCAAGAACTGTGTTAAGTTCAAGGTCGTCAAGTAGAAGAACATCTTCTGTTGCCATATTTTAAAATGGACACCCGTGAACTTTTTGGGTTTTTCGGCGTGGTTTGCCACAGTGGTCGCTCCCACAGTGGTTGCGCTAAAGGGGCTGATAAAGAGGAACTCATAGCACTAGAAGACATGTTGTTTGCTGTTTGACAGAAACAATTTAAGTTAGAACAATTTTCAACAAATTGAAATAACTACCAAAATATAATAAAACATTTCAAATTATTTTCACAATTCTATAAAATTCAATGAGAGATGTTCTAAGTCCAAATTTAAAGATCACTCGTGAATAAGAAAGCAAAAACAGTAAAAAACAAAAAGTAGTTTGAAAAAAAAATTAAAACTATTTTCAGAATTCTATAAAACTCAACGAGACATGTTCTAAATCCAACTTTGAAGATCACCCGTGAATAAAAAAACGAAAACAGTTAAAAAGTTAATCTTTTAAAAACACAGATTTATATGAACGGTGTTTTTAAAATTTGTTTTAAGTTTGTAGGAACCGTTCATATAAAAATTAAACTCAAACAATTTTTATTAATATACTCAATACAAATGAACATAAATAAACGATTACAAGTCACTTTTACAATTGTAAATTAACAGAAAAAGATGAACAGAATGTAAAAGCTGAGGATTGTGTTTAACACGGGGCCCTTAAAACAAATTACGTGCCTCCCAGGAGAACTCGTTTTGTTTCCCAGGGTACAACAACCAAAGCAGTTTGTACTACCGGAATTTATCTAGAACCCGAACTTGTTTGCAGAAGAGAAACCAGAGAGATGGAAGATAATTAGAGAACCTGTTTTGCTACAGGTTTCGAGTTGTGTTAGTGTGTCTTCCTTCTGAGGCACCCTTAGTATTTATAGTGAAATTCGAATCATAATAGCCACCCAACCATTAATCAGTCATTAATCCGAAATCGTAACTGCTCATTTAATCGTCATTAACAGTCGTCGGTTTCGATCAACGTGTAACGAAAATTGTTACGAGTCACATCTTTGACCGCGCACCAAGGTCAGTCGCACCTGACCAGACCCTTGAACCAACCTTCAAAAATACTAAGGCGGCTCTCAAGCAGCTCGTGTCATCAAAGCGCCACATTGCGCCCACATGCCCACGCCGCGCGCGCGTGTGTGCGAGTTAAGGTCGCACCCTTCGCGAATCCACTTAATGTGAAACCTTAGGAAACAATATAAACAAAAGGTAATAGAATATAAATCATTTTATATTCTTTCTTTCCTTCAATGTGGGACAACTTCCCACACTATTAATTCCTAATATCATTAAACACATTAATTTTCATTCAACACATTAATTTATTGACTAAATATTAATAACCATATTAATATTATCAATAAATTTTCAACACGAAGATGATGATGTTGATTGTTTTGATGAATAATGTTTAGTAGTGCAATGATTGTAAGCGTATCACTCATAGATTGTTGATTTAAAGTTCATGTGTTTGTTTTTGTTTGATTCATCCATTTGATGTCCTGTTAATTATCATGTACATTTTTAATATAATATTTATTTTTGATATGATATATAATGACCCTCCATATGATATTGCAGGGCTTTGAGGAAATCAACATAAGAGAAAAGACAACATAGAGAAGCAAAATGTTTAAATGCTTGATTATCATGTACATTTTTAATATAATATTTATTTAATATGGATGGGTTGTTTATATTTGTTCCTTGATTTTCATAAGTTGAAATTTTGCATTGTTCCAATGTTTTATGGCTTATTTGGTTGTGTTACAGGTCTGTATTATGAAGTCAAGTTTCAGAACTCCAGAATTAGGATATTCAAGCAAAGGCTCAAGTAACTCTATAAACTTAATTAGCTAGTATTGATATTGTAAAGACTACGGAGGTTGGATGTTTGGTGGGAGTCTAATATGAGCAGAAAGACGGAGAAATAATTAAAGGTGAATGAGAAACAACTAGAAAAAAGGAATGTTCAATCATTAAACTACAAGAGAGCTGGGGTGACAACAAAGCTGGATGTATCAAAAGGTTGAATAGTGCAATCAATATACATTTTATGAACTAGCAGGAAACATAAGTTAACGCGGCTAGGATTCCATCAAGAATTTTGAACTCCTTTGATTTTGAGGCTGAAGCATTGGACTCAACCTTGAGATCATTTGGAGATCAAGTGGAGTGTTTCATACAAGTGATTTGAGCATATTCTGAAAATTTGTCATTAACAAAGGTTACTACTTTTTTCCATTTGGGGTATTGGAAAGGAGTAGATCATCCTATTTAGTTAGGAAATATATTGCCCGCAATCGAAAATAGGAAGAGTTCTCAGTTGTTGAGGATAAAAGTTTCTTTTAAGTGGTTTGTCTTATGATAGAACACCTTTACCATATCGCAAATATTGCTGCAGCATGAGAGGGCTGTTTTCAATATTTATTTTGATCTTAAATAAAACACTTAGGAGGTCATATGCGTCAATAATAGACTTTGAGCGACATGAATTTGACCGGTTCCAGCTTTAGTTAAATTTTTATATGTTATTTGATCCGTTTAAAGTAAGATATAACCTAAAATGACGCATTCATAAGTAATACTTGAAAGTACTACGTGTAGGATTGATTCATAGATATTATGGTATGCATTTTGGTTATTGAAGTAGCTACCAAACTAACAACTTTTTGTCTTTATCTAATGTGTACCTATTTGCACCAACAACCTTAAGAGGTTAGCATAAAGATCTCAACTTACAATTTAAAAACAACTTATTCCATTTGAAAGTTTACTAACGTGGTTTATAGATGTCATTTTTGGCAGCAAAACATCAGAAAACAAGCTACAAATTTGCAAGAGTTTAGAAGCTGCTACTAGGAGAAAATGCAACAGATGTTTTCTTTTTATAAATAATTGTGATACTATATGCATTTTATTTTATGTAACCACTGAGAAATAGTTGGAACCAATTAAGATTCATTTATGGATTGTGGTCAAAATTTTTATGTGCAACGTGCGGAAAGGAAAAACCTAGTTATTATTATTATTATTACTATTATATTTATTGTCAGGGGTACCTTAATCATTCTAAATCAACTTAACAGAAAAACTTAACGGTCATCCACTTAAGATACTGTTACAGTTAGGCAAATAGTTAAGGCCAAAAATGTAATTTCTTAAAAGTTGATATCAATATTGGCAAATGAGTATATCACAAGGACCAACCATGTAAGTAACTCTATTACATACTAAATTTATTTATCAACAACAAAATTAATCTCGATACTTATTTGGTTTAAAAGTTTTCTTTAACATGTATTATAGTTCACACAATTTAAGAACAATGTGAATTTGAGCTTAACTGAAGCACTGGGCCGATTACACTAATTAGTAAAAAGAGCAAAATTAAAGAACCTAGTTTATATCTTCATTTAGTCAAATGTCTTTCCGATCTGACACCACGTTGTTTCATATAATTTTTTTGAGTAAATTACAAATTATTTTCTTTATTAACACATGAAATTACACCGTGTGTTCTTTAGTTTCAATAATTACACTATATGTTATTTTTTTATAAAAATTGCACATTTATTGTCCTTTACACTAAACTCTATCCAAATTCACAGTTAAGTCAGGCTTGTGACGTGCATTTATGTAATTTGACAATTAGTAATTGATAAAGCATGGACTTTAATAAATCATCTAAGTACTATGCCATATTTTCTTAAGAACGAGCAGTAGGAAACAAACCCTAAATATCAAATTAAAAGCGTAGAATGAAGCAGAGAAGTCTATATCACTACACATGAAGCTAAAAGAGAGAACGACGCTCCAGCGTCATGGTGGATTCTACAACTAAAGCGACGACAACAACTGCAATTATCAATGTTAACTTGTGCCATCATTGAATCCAACGTCTTCCTCGTCCCTCATATTCAATCGAATTAAAGCACAACTTGACATCACTAAATCCATCGTCTTCCTCTTCCCCAATCAGACTAAATCTAACTGAAGCACAATTTGATATCACTATCATTTAAAATTTATAGATTACATAAGCAAATTAGTGCAACATAATCAATTACCTATGTTTGCAGTTACTAATGTAGTTGCTTTATTTTCATTGAATTCGTCTGATGCAATTGTTGTCTCATATAATGTAAAGGGAAATGGTTCAAATGATAATTAGTGTATTAAATATGGTTTTGCATATCTGAAAATTCAGATATTCCATATTCGGATATCCGATTATCCAGCAACTTGATAATAATTTTTGTTATTTTTTAAAAGTGTTAAACATTTTTTATTTTAGGTTGGGACTTGTTAGTGTATATTAGAATTTTTTAATGTGTATTGTTTGTACATTATTTTTATAATTACATATATCTAATTATTGCAAAAAAAGAAGTTTGGATATCTGAATCGCTATCCGTATCCAAAATTTCAGGTATCCGAATTTCAAATACAGATGGTGATTCTACTATCTAAAAATTTCAGATATCCGACTTTGGACACCTAACTTGAAGGCGACGGAAATGAAGTGACGTAAAAATATGTTTGACTCATTGTAGGCATGTAAATGCCCCTCATGTGAATAACACATGCTTGAGTTAACTGTGAATTTGGATGGAAGTTACTCTAAAGAACGATAGATGGGGATTGTTTTAAAAACTGACATTCCATGTAATTATTAGAACTAAAGAACATAACATGCAATTCTATACATTAATAAAAGACACAGTTTGTTATTTACTCAATTTTTTTTCAAAACTAAGAATCAATTTTTGAGAAGGCATGTGTATAACTATAAGTTACGTATATACAACTCCTACAAGTTACGTATATGTAACTCGTTTCGTCATCATCTTTGTTCCTTGGGTTTAAATTAAAAAATATATATGATCTTAAATAATAAGGTTGAAGTTTACTTAAACACATTTTAAATAATTAAAAATAATTAATTAATAAATTATGTGATTGTGTAGATGTGGTTTTCATAATTTTAATTATAAACATCGTTTTCGTTTGATCTCTTCTCTATGTTTATATGTATATGTATACACATATATATTTGACATATTATAATTGTGTATGATTTAAAAAATCAATAAAAAACAGAAATAAAGTTATTGATATTTTGATGATAATAAGATTTATATATTTTGTTTTATAGCTCAAAATAAAAAAAGAATATAAATATAAAAAAGAATAACCCGTAGCTTTGTTGCTTTTACCCATTCTAGTTTAGTATTTTTTGCTATCTAGCTCCCGACTAGGTAGTAGTTTAATATAATAAGACGTATCTTGATGTAAAAAAATCAATATAGATAGATTGGCGGTGCACATTAATGTTTTAATCTATGTAGATTTTTTTATGTTACTTCGTATATTTATTATTTTAAACATTACAACTCCAGCCAATGCAATTCAATATCACATGTATATGATATTTAGTGGACACACTGAAAAGTTAATTTTATTATTAACGTACGCCAATATAAAATAAAGAAATAGAAATACGAAACATGAAAAACACTGGTTTAGCATGTTTATTAAATGTTAAAAGTACAATCAATTATCGTACAACATATGTAAGTCTTATTTAACCTTTCTCAAGGCTATAATGTCCATCGTCTGGTAGAGTTGAAGGTCCAAAATAGATCCAAAATCAGCTCTTTTATTTAATTATTCTTTAACCCTGTAAGAATGAAAAGAAACAAAACCTGAAATTAATAAAATATAAATCGTTAAACGTTATGTACACTTTAAAAGGTTTCATACATGAAAGTAATTACCTTAAACATGACGGCGGTCCATCAATATTGAGGTGAAATGTAATAGTAGTGTGGTGATGGAGGAGGAGGGGACTTGTTCATGTAATGTTCCTTTGGTGGTGGTGCTGACTTGTATTCATAATACTTCTTTGGTGGCGGCGACTTGTATTCATAATATTTTTTTGGTGGAGGTGGTGGTGACTTATATTCATATTCTTTCTTTGGTGGTGGCGACGAGGACTTGTATTCATAATCTTTCTTTGGGTGAGGAGGTGGTGACTTATATTCATATTCTTTCTTTGGTGGTGGCGGCGGTGATTTGTATTCATAATCTTCCTTTGGGTGAGGAGGTGGTGATTTGTATTCATATTCTTTCTTTGGCGGTGGGGACTTGTATTCATGATTTTTCTTTGGGTGAGGAGGTGGTGACTTGTATTCATAATCTTTCTTTGGGTGAGGAGGTGGTGACTTGTATTCATATTTCTTTGGCGGTGGTGGTGAGGACTTGTATTCATAATCTTTCTTTGGGTGAGGTGGTGGTGACTTATATTCATATTCATTCTTTGGTGGTGGCGGTGGGCACTTGTATTTATAATCTTCCTTTGGGTGAGGAGGTGGCGACTTGTATTCATATTCTTTCTTAGGTGGTGGCGGTGGGGACTTGTATTCGTAATCTTTCTTTGGGTGAGGAGGTGGTGACTTGTATTCATAGTATTTCTTTGGAGGAGGAGGTGGGGACTTGTATTCATAATCTTCCTTTGGGTGAGGAGGTGGTGACTTGTATTGATATTCTTTCTTTGGTGGTGGCGGTGGGGACTTGTATTCATAATCTTTCTTTGGGTGAGGAGGTGGTGACTTGTATTCATAGTATTCTTTTGGAGGAGGAGGTGGGGACTTGTATTCATAATCTTCCTTTGGATGAGGTGGTGGTGACTTGTATTCATATTCTTTTTTTGGGGGCGGCGGTGAAGACTTGTATTCATAATCTTCTTTTTGGTGAGGAGGTGGTGACTTGTATTCATAGTATTTCTTTGGTGGTGGAGGCGGGTATTTGTATTCATAATGCTCTTTTTGTGGTGGAGATGAGTAGGGGTAAGGGTAGTAGGCGGTGGTCAGTGAAGGCAAACTTAAGGAAATAATAACCACCATTAGTGTGATTAGAAGGGTGGCTATTTGAGGTATATTCCATTTTGTTCCCATTTCTACTAAAGAAGTGGATCAAGTTATGATTTTAAGCAGCTCTTTCCATCCTTTATATAGGTAATACTATTCCATATATGCCCTTTGAAATATTAATATATTACATTAGATTTTGTTAAAGCAAACTAAACTTAAAGCACCAACTAAATTAATTAAAGAAAGGATAAAGTTATAAAATTTAATAAAATTTCAATATTACTCTAATAAAGTTGCTTAAACTATTTAAGATAATATATCTTAAATAGTTCACGTTCATTGGTTGATTTTTTCTTTCTATTTAATAAAGTCCTTTTATATATTCATGATTTACTAAGCCTATCATTTGAATGAAATATATTGTATTTTTTACATAAGTATACTTAAACCTTTTTGCATCCACGCATGCAAGCAATTACAGTTTACAAGTGTGAAATTTTAGTATATTTATATGCTCTTAAATATGAAATAGTTTAATATATAATGATACAAATAAATAAATTGTTACGATGCTAGGAAGACAATGGAAAATGATATTTAATGTAGCGTGATATTATCCACGGGACTACGGGAGGCCTCTACGACAACATTTAAAGCATGTAACTAGTTATATCTAATGTGGTTAATTATTAATCTCTAATAAACTTTAAACCTTTAGAAATGACTAATAAGTTTAGGGTTTACGCACCCATCTTGTGATCGACTGTCGCCTACCTTGGTTTGACCGTCTCTTGACCACCACATGCTAATATATTCAAAATAGATCAAAGAAATCTACTAGACACACAACAAACACACAAACATTCACACTCCTAAAATATGGTCTGAGGTGGTAAGGTTAAACTTGATCTATATACTATAAGACAAAAAAAATCGCTCTTAGTGAAACGTCCGCTAAAAAAATGTGCGTGATGACTTAAAATCACAAAAATAGTTGTGATGTTGCGTGCATAGATATGAATTACGATATCTCTTAATGCTGCGGCATGCCGTTATATTAATACCCTAAGCAATCGTTTAATATTTGTTCACTCATTTAGTAATTCTTGTAACATGAAATCATATTAATTGTTCCACATATGTTGCCCAACTTAGGCTAACTCTAGACTTTTTGAAAACTTTAGTTACTACTTAACTTAGTATTTTAAGTTTTTCCAAAACTATGATAACAATAGATATCTTGTTTCTTAACATTTAATAAATTTTAACATTAATAATAACTTTTCAATAACTATTGTATATATAACTTTTTCAGACGGACTCACACACACTCTATCAACTTATAAATCTACATCACAACTAATTTAACTAATTCGTTACAATAGAAGAGCATGTTATTAAAACCAACTTAACCCCCACCCAAAAGAGCTATCGCACACACACTCTCTATTCTATGAAGCTAACTATTAAAATAAAATACATATTATAATAAAAATATTTGAAATTATCTATATCATTTGTTATATAAACTAGGCTTATGAAATTATTTATGGCTCAGGCGTGTTATTTACTTAGGGCGCAAGATCACTTGGGAGGAATAATGTAATTTTAGGCTTTGAAGTATACTGGTAATATTGGAGTGCTTAGTTAGCTTTTTGCAAGTTTGTTCTTTAATAAGATATCCTGTCGTTCAAAAAATCTATATGTGGTCAAGAAAAAAAAAAGAAAAGTAATTTAAAAATAATAACATTAACAAAAAGTTACCGGTTTAAATTAACACAAGTGGAAACAAAAATAAATAAATAAAAAAATAAATGACAAAAGAATACTTGTATTAAAACAACGTTATTTTTCAAGAAATTGATAGCTAGTTTATATTTATAGTACTTTTTAGATTTTTTTTCGTTTCTAGTAATTTTAATAATTAGTTGTTAGAATAAAAGGTTAATGTATCATATCTTTCTATTTTATATTTAAAAAAAGCCCTTCACATGTGCGTGTGAATACATGCTATAAATTCCTTCACAAATACATTTTTTAAAAGATTAAGTAGCAACAATACAAAATTTATGCCATAAAATGGATATTAATTAATTACTACAACTTATTAGTTATTATTGATCGATAACCCAACGTAACATGTTTAAAACTACTTTCTATATGACTCGTAGAAATGAAGTTATATGGTAAATAGTTTGTAACTGAATACTTAAGTGGAATAGTTAATTAGAGTTTGATAGATCGACTTCCAAGCATTGTCTTTTTCATATAAGGTATATATGCAAAAGTAATTAGGTTCAAATCAATTGGTAGGTACCTAGAGATAATTCTAAGGCAAAAACTGAATTGAGACGTTATTCTTTATTTAGAAAAAGAACGGTAAAATAATAACAATTAAATAAGTGTTTAGCGATCAATTAAGCAATTGAAAAAACTTAACTACGACGAAATCCTTCATTTAGAAATAATGAAAATAAAAGAAATTCTAGATGGTTTCACCAACTTATAAACACGTGCACAATTCTGAAACTATGTTTAGAGTTTAAAGTAATGGTTCAAACCGTTTAAAAACACACATAATTATACACTAATTAAGTGTACAGTAAGATTGCGCATATCACAGCCTACTTTGTATAAAACATAAGTTAAGTCTAGCATCACGCATGTCATTTTCCTATGTTTACGGTTAATTGTATTAAAATAACATACAACTAGACACTAAATATTTATGTCTTGTGTGTCATTACAAAAAAGAGAACCTACTGCGATAAAAATAGTTAGGGCTTTCCCGACGATATATTATTGTCGTAGGGCATGTGCACCTATGGCGATGCCATTTCGTTGTGACATGGTTTGACGCTATAGAGTCATGGCTGTAGTTGTATGATGTCTTCGGGATATGTGTCGTCGCTATAAACTTGTAGTAAATAAACTTTTATTTAGAAAAAGTTTAAATAAATTATTTTTTAGCCAATAGGTTGATATGTCACAACAACTGTCATTGCTATGATCACATGCACCAACGTCGATGAGAAATACCCACCTTACTGTTGTATAATCACTTATGAAAGACTATGATATGACTATGGTCCAAATTCTGGTAAATTTAGGTTAAGGGGTTATTAGAAATACAGTTTCATTAATTGAACAATTGAAGAAGCAATCAAGAAACAAACTGAAATACATATTCACCACTTAGTTTGATTCAAGTAGCATGAGATCACCACTTAGTTTGATTCAAGTAGCATGAGATCACCACTCAGTCTTGCTAGCTAGCAAAGGTTGTTTTCTTACCCTAAAAAGAGTAAATAAAGAAGGAAATTCATTGAAACTAGTGATAATTTTAGTAAACGACATATCAATGAATAATCAAAGTGTTTTCTTGTTTACATCATCGTTTTGACAAGATCATTGACGCCATTCATGTTGGCAAACCTCATATCTTTTCATACATTACTAACGTAGTCAACAGCGGAATGAGAAATTTAACTGTAGTGTCATAATAATATATGAAAAACGAATAAATAAAGATAAAACAATAACAAAATTTCAAGCTAACTTAAATAAACAATAAATCTTAAGCCAAATAAAATAAATAAATGTAATAAATTAACTAAATAAAAAAATAAATGAAAACAATAAAATTTTAAGCTATAATAAATAAATAAAGTAAATATAAATAAAAAGGACTCACTTAAAAAGTTAACTATTATTAAGTATTTGACATATTAAAAAAATAAGTTTGAGTACGGTACCGTAATATTCTGTATGCATTGATTTAGTTATAGATATAATACCTAAAAAAGATAAAAGTAAAATTAATTTAGAGGTAAATATCAAATATACTCTTATCTTATTTAAATAACCCTTTGGTATTCATATTCCAAACTTGGTTATAAATTTTACAATTTTGTAAAAAAGAAACACCATGTTAATATTCTTCTGTCACTCAAACTTAAGTTTGTCTTTTTAATTAAAATCAAAATCACAATCATACGGAGTTACTATCAGAAAAAACATTATTGTCACTTTAAAAGCCATACATACATTTCTATATACTCATAAAAATTCATTATATTCCGGCGATTCCAGTATCACCAATGTACAGTGGCGGATCTAGAATAAAAGTTCAGGGGTAACGTAACATTCTTTTTACCGTACATTTATTTAAATAAAAGAAAAAAATACGATAATAAAGGGTTCGAAAGAAGATCATTCAAATTAAATTTATTTGGGATTGAAGGAATTGATACCGAAGGAATTAAAAGCGAGGGAGTAGTTGACCCAACATAATCATTAGTTGATTGCATATCATTGTTATTATTAGAATTAATATCACACTCCTGAAATTTTTTTTAAAAAAATTGCCAATAAAAACTTGTTTTTTCATCTTTCAAAACCCTAATTTTATAACAAATAACACAAAAGATTACAAATTAAATTTGGAAATAACACAATTCCAATCCTAAATTTCAATATCAAATCCCCAATTCTTCTTTCAAATCCGTACTTTATATACCTAATTTCATAAGTCTAAATATTAGAAATTGAGCTAAATAATCATTAACCAATATCCTCCTCTTGAAATATTTCAAATCACTAATTTGTTAACTGTAACATCCGTCAATTTTTAGAAAATCAAATACATTAGTTAGAAATTTAATTTATTTTAATCCTTCAAAAAACAATAATAATACTATTTATTCAACTTCCATTTATTAAATCAATTTATGGTAAATTCATGATTTATAGAATAAAATTTTATAAATTCATGAAGTTTATTTGTCATTTATGAGTTTTAATTATAAAACAAAAATAAAGGATTAAAATACAAGATCATTATTTTTACAAATATGTAAGGTCTATAAAATGTTATTAATATTTATATTACTTTTAAATATTCCAATTAAAATAAATAATCAAATTACAACTTCTTATTTATATTTATAAAGTCTACAAAGATTTAATAAAAAAAAGAAGTTGTTAAATTACAATTAAAGTTTTAATAAATTTAAAGTTTAAACTGCAATTATTTTTTTATTTATTTAAATTATTTAATTTTATATTTATTTTAAATTCCAATCATAACCCCCTTTTAAAAGACTTATAACTCACCATTAACATCATTCATAACCTACTCCTAACCTCAACTATAAAAGCAAGCCTTAGGCCTCACTTTTCATTTGTTCATTCTCTAAAAATCTCACTCTCATATATTTCTTTCATCCATTGGTTATGATCATTTTGAAGAATTTTATTTTACAAGAAATTTCAAGAGTTCTTAATACTAAGGTAATCTTTTATTGCTTTTATATTATACATTTTAATCATCCTAACATCCAATTGTTCTCATGACTTTATGTTCTTACTATTATTCTTTCTTCTACCAAATCTCTTTTTATTTTAATCATTATCATTTGATCATTAACATTTAATAATCATTAATCTTATAACAATCACTAATATTCCTAAATCAAGCTAACAACACACTAACATAAACAAAGAATCCCGTTTGCATATGGACGGCTATACCGCCGCATTCGGTTATTCCACAAGATTCTTTTTCTAAATGATGGTTATGCCAAAGACTTAGAATATTTTTATAACTCAAATGAAGACTAATATATCATATATTGACATAATAAATTGATCTAACCCGTTTCATGCTTTTACGATTTTAAAAGTGCACATAAGTGCCTTACTACAATTCTGGCAGAATATAATCTTACTTCAACCAACCATAACTTGATCATAACAAACTAAATTTGAGTAAACTCAGACTCCAATGTTAAGTTCATTGAATTACCCTTTCAACGACAGTTTATACGTTTTCAAACTCAATCGGACGACTCCACAATAGCCTTCACAAGATAAGTGCGCATTTCAGCACCTTCTGTCTTGTGCTGCTTATTTAACCTATTTACGGATCTTTTCATAAAAATGTTTCTGAACAAAAGTTGTCCGGGAGACTTTGAACTAGTCAAATGTAAATTTTTATAATTTTATGAAACAGTTTACTATTTTAAAAACTTGTTTAAACAGATACCAAACATTCTGTCCAAAATCTAAAATTGGTACAATAATCGTTTTTCAATCTACCTTTCGCTTATTGGCATTCCTAAGCGTCCTAACTTCTTGTAATGAATTCCGACCTCAAGTTATTGTTTCTTTTTATCATTTAGGACATCACCTTTGACTCTTGAACATCCAAGCTTTCTTATGTACTCTACAACCATCACTATTATTGTGAGTATTTCTATACCCCTTTTTCATATTTTCACACTTTGGGGTGAAACATGTTACTTTATAATCATTGCACTTGTAAACGTTTGATTCTTGTAAACTTATGGCAATTTACTTGTGTGTTGTGGTTAGTTGAACCTTGTAGCTACCATGTAATGTCGAATATATGTACAATCATTAACTATTGCTAGCCTGGCGACGTCATAGATCTATGGGCCTGACAAGCCTGCTTGGTTGATCCAAGTACACTTAGCTAATCGTATATACTTGTAAACGTTTGAGACTTGTAAAACTTTGTCAAGGTTTGATTGTGCATTCTGTCTTACATCCCTAGTTACTTTGTTCTCTAACTTACAACATGAATTGTCATCTTTTATATACTTATGTATTGAAAACTATGGAAATCTCACCAACTTTATAGTTGACCCTTTATTTTTAATATGTTTCAGGTTTCCTACTTGAAGATCTTCTTGTGCTCATATAGGACTTGGACCTAGACTAATTGAAAGACTTATGTTATTGGTTGTATCTTGATTGTTATGTTATTGTTTTATTTGTCTTGTAATGTTTAATGAATAATGACATTTAATATTATTTCAACTTAATTAGTTCCATGTGCTATGAACAATCGTCTCCCATTCGTCTGCCCCGATGATTCCGTCGTCAGTCGGGGTGTGACA
>CM046031.1:5884454-5893430 GCA_025215565.1 Flaveria ramosissima
CGTTGTGGTCGTTTGTGTGAGTTCTAGGACCCCTCTTTTACATGTTTTCAAACGATTTTGGGGCTGGAACACATAGAAAACCCGTTTTTGTATGTGTGGTGTTTGACCCATTTGTATGTGTTTGCGTGTGATGCGTTTGGAGTTTGTTTCCGGGCTTGTGTGTGCTTGAATGGTGTTGTGGTATGCATTCCTAAGGTTTAGTATGATTGATTTAGGCTTAGAATGGGTTTGGATGAGCTTGGAGGTCGAAAATGGTAGATTGGGTTCGGGATGAACTCCATTCTGCATCAGCTAGGGCTAGGCGACCGAATGGAGGCCATACGACCGATTAAGGTGCGATTGAGGTTCATTCGCACGATTGAGGATTCATTCGTACGATTGGGGGCCAGTCGCATGGGGAGTCATGCGACTGAGGGCCCAGTCGCATAGGTGCTCATTCGCATTAGTTTCATCCGCATGAGGTCCATTCGCATTAGCTTCATTCGCATATGACTCATCCGCATTGAGTCCATCTGCATGAGGTCATTCGCATGGGTGTTCATTCGCTTGGGTGTTCATCCGCATGAGGTCCATTCGCATGACTGGGTGTTCATCCGCATAGGTGTTCATCCGCATTGGTCCATTCGCATGATGTTCAGTCGCCTGGAGGCCATGCGACTGAAGGGTGTCCATACGCCCAAGTAGGGCTGTTGTATCCGGGGAAATGTGTAGTTTAATTACTGACTTTTGGGGGAAAGTGCAGGTGTAAATTTGACATGGAAATTCCCATAAGTTCATGTAAGATGACAGTTGAGACCTTAGAGGGTATGTTGGGCATGATGATGATAATGTTGCATATTTATGCATGATGTATGTTATGTATGTATGATGTTGCCCTGTATGATGATGATGACTGTGTATGTTGATGTTCCTGATTATGATGAATGTTTATCTTTCCTGTGGCTTTACGTGTTATGTTAATAAATGAACGAAAAGTATTATGTAACGTAAAGCGGAAGATAATAAAAAGAGGAACATGATGAATGCATGCATTAATGAATGATGTATGTAACTTAAGTCTTGCAAGCATTGGATATCGGGACACGCCAATTATAAGGTGTTAGCCCAACGGTGTGTGGGTTCGCTACCCTGGAAGGATGCACATCGGGGTCTTTCTTAGTGATTGACCATTTGTATAGAACCTCTACCGCTTACCCCGGTACTGCGGCACCATGTATAGCTGTCTATTTATAGACTTCGGCCCAGTAGCCATATAGTTTGGGGTGTAGCACATGGTATTGGTACGGAAGATATCAAAAGTGAAAGAAAGAACGAATAACGAAGATAATAATGAGATTATCTATGTATACGTATGATGTGTGATCATGCAAAAGTAACGAACGGTTTTTAATGAAAGTAAAGTATGCTTTATTATAAAACTAGAACTCACTCAGCAACGCTGACTTTTTTTATGTGTTTCCAGTTGGCAGGTAATGTTGCTGAGGATGGCACTGCGAGGCTACTCGGCTCTTTTGGGATGGCATCCATTTATAATGCTTTTGTGATGTAATGCAAACTTGGATTTGTAATTGGATAATGATGTATTATTTGGCAAAAGCTATTATATTGAAATGGAAGAAAGTTTTAAATGTTTCCGCTGCGATGCTTTATGAAATACAAATGTAATTATATGTTTTATGTGCGATGAGGATCCAACTGTAAGCGTCCCAGGAACGGGGCCTTACAAGTTGGTATCAGAGCCAAAGTTTAAGTGAAATGTGTAAATTTTCAAAATAAACCTTAACTTAAACTGAAAATGGGACGGAAAAGGGAATGGGATGCCAATCTGAGTAGCTGTGCGCCATCAGGTATTTTCTCAATGATAACCGGTATTATGTGCGCATGTTATGTGGTTTATGTGTTGTATGTAGATTTAGATACTGATGTAGTCAGGATAGGTAATGCTCGGGGTATGAAGAGTAAAGTAAGTGGCTAATCACAACTGGCCACTGTAATTAGGGACTAACTATACTTGACATAAACTGAGCTGTTCCCTTGAATGACCGTGTTGGTGTTTGAATCTTTCAGTGTGTTAGAGAATGGCCGGTGGTAGATCTTCAAAAGCTTCGAGGGGTGGAGGTCGTGGTGGACCTGGTGCTGAACCGCGACCCAAAAGAGGAAGGCCTAGAGTCGAAAGGGTGGTTCCTGAAGAACCTGAAACCCCTCATCCGGAGGCTGGGGATGAGAGTGCTAACTTGAGGGCCTCGGTAAAGGAGGCTGTTGTTGAAGAGGTGCATCAAGTCATGCAGACAATCTTACCGTCTGTGGTGACAGAAGTTATCAAGGCCGTAAAGGAAGGAGAGAGGAGGGATCGGAACAGGTCCACTGGAGGAAGGGAACAACCGGAGACGGAAAAGATTGTCTCCGATGCCGAGGAGGAGGAAGATGAGCCTGTGCAAGAGGTGGCACGAGGCTGTAACTATGGGGCGTTTATGAGATGCAAGCCCCCTACTTTCGATGGTAACGGCACTGCTGCTGCTGCTCACCGGTGGGTGAGGGAAATGGAGGCTGTTCTTGATATCAGCGAGTGCCGGGAGGACCAGAAAGTAAAGTTTGCTACTCACTCGTTTGTGGACTCGGCTCTGTGTTGGTGGGACAACATTGTCCAAGCCGAGGGTAACCGGGCGATAGGAAGGATGAGGTGGGAGGAGTTGAAGAAGATGGTGATTGAGGAGTTCTGTCCTCATAGGGAGATGGATAAGATCGAGAGAGAGTTCCTGCAGCTGGAGGCGGGAACCATGACACACCAGCAGTACACCACCAAATTCAACGAAATGGCACGCCTGGTGCCGGATCTGGTGACGCCTCTGTCTTGAAAGATCAAGAGGTACGTTCAGGGCTTTCCGGTGGATGTTCGCAGGCATATGATCGCCGCTCGGCCAGGCACGTTTAGGTCGGCGGTTGATTTGGCAGGGAGGCTATATGATGAGCGGGAGGTGATGGTGACTGAAACGAACAAGAAGGGTGGTGGTGATCGGAACTGGAACGGGAAAAGGTTTGGTCGAGGTGATGCCTCGACGGGTAACAAGAAGGCACGGGTGGATGACCGCCATGTGGCCACATCGGGTGCGGGGTTGAAGAGGTGTGGCAAGTGTGGAAGGGAGCATGCGGGAGAATGTAGGCTGGGATTGAATGTGTGCTTCAAGTGTGGGAAGATGGGGCATATAGCAAGGGATTGTCGTGCGGGCAGATGTTTCAACTCTGGGGAAAGCGGACATATGAGTAAAGACTGTAAGAAGCCGAGGGCTGAGGGTTCCGGGGTGAAGAAGACGGGGAGTGAAGGACCGAGGGCGAGCGCCAGGGCATTCACCATGACACAGGAGGAGGCTAGGACGGACCCTGACGTTGTGTCCGGTACGTTTCTAGTGAACCAAACTTTAGCTTCTGTGTTATTCGATTCTGGTGCTAGTAAAAGTTTTATTTCTGCTGCTTTCTGTGCTAAGCTGCCTGTTAGTAGTAGACTTGTTGATGCGCCCTTTGATGTAGAAACTGCCATAGGTAAGTCTACCAAAATTTCTGAGATGATAGAGGGTTGTGACGTGGAGTTAGAAGGTCACAAATTTCCGGTTAGACCATTCGTGATGACTTTAGGTGGTTTCGATGTGGTTCTCGGTATGGATTGGTTAGCGGATTATGAGGCGAACATTGTGTGTCGCAAGAAGATGATTTGTTTGACAGCACCCGACGGTAGTTCAGTGACGGTTTATGGTGATCGGGTTACTATGATTCCGAAGGTGATTTCAATGGCAGTGGCGGGAAAGTGCATGAGGCGTGGATGTAACGCTTATCTGGCTTACGTAAAGGATATGGATAGACCAAAGCCACAACTTTCCGATGTACCGGTTGTGTGTGACTTTCCAGATGTGTTTCCCGAAGACCTACCAGGAGTGCCACCTGACCGTGAGATCGAGTTCCAGATTGACTTGATACCGGGCGCCCAACCTGTTGCTAAGGCACCGTATCGGTTAGCTCCGACAGAGATGAAGGAGTTGATGGAACAACTACAGGAGTTGCTCGACAAGGGGTTTATTAGGCCGAGTATCTCTCCTTGGGGTGCTCCGGTCTTATTTGTGAAAAAGAAGGACGGTAGCATGAGGATGTGTATTGACTACCGTGAGCTGAACAAGTTGACAGTGAAGAACCGATACCCGTTACCGAGGATTGATGATTTGTTTGATCAGCTTCAAGGTGCCAGTTGGTTCTCAAGGATAGATCTTCGATCTGGCTACCATCAGTTGAAAGTGAAAGAGCAAGACATTCCTAAAACAGCTTTTCGTACGCGTTATGGGCACTACGAGTTTCTCGTTATGTCCTTTGGTTTAACTAATGCGCCACTGCTTTTATGGATTTGATGAATCGAGTGTGTCGGCCGATGTTGGATAAATCGGTAATCGTGTTTATTGATGACATCCTAATTTATTCAAAGAACGAGGATGAGCATGCCGGTCACATTCGAGAAGTGTTGGAGACGCTGAGAAGGGAGAAGTTGTATGCTAAATTCTCCAAGTGCGCGTTCTGGTTGCGCGAGGTTCAATTCTTGGGTCATGTGGTGAATCCTGACGGGATTATGGTGGACCCGGCAAAGATGGAGGCAGTGATGCAATGGAAGTCTCCAAAGACGCCATCCGAGATCCGTAGTTTCTTGGGTTTGGCGGGCTACTACCGAAGGTTTATCCAAGACTTCTCCAAGATCGCTTCTCCACTAACTAAATTGACCCGGAAAGATGTAAAGTTTGTATGGGGTCAGGCTCAAGAGAAGGCGTTCGAGGAATTGAAGGCGAGGTTGACTCAGGCTCCAGTTCTGTCATTACCTGATGGAAGTGAAGATCTGGTGGTTTATTCTGATGCTTCCTACTCGGGGTTGGGGTGTGTGTTAATGCAGAGAGGAAAGGTTATAGCCTATGCATCCCGACAGTTGAAGGTTCATGAGGTCAATTATCCTACTCATGACTTGGAGCTAGTAGCCGTGGTCTTTGCGTTAAAGATTTGGAGGCACTATCTTTACGGGACGAAGTGCACCATATTCACTGACCATAAAAGCTTGAAGTACTTCTTTGAGCAGAAGGACCTGAACATGAGGCAGAGACGATGGTTGGAGCTCATAAAGGACTATGATTACGAGATCCATTACCATCCGGGCAAAGCCAAGGTGGCGGATGCCCTTAGCCGAAAGGAGAGACCCGAGCCGATTCGGATGAAAGCTTATCAACTGATCATGACCTCTGATGTAATGAAGCAAGTCAAGGAGTTTCAAGATGAAGCATTGAAAGAAGATCATCTTAACTCTGAAAGAATGAGAGGTCTGGTCGCAGAATTGGGTGAAAACACACTCGGTGTTAGAACCCAATTCGGTCGTGTGTGGATTCCTCGTTTTGGGGATCTACGCGGGAAGATCATGGATGAAGCTCACAAGACTCGATACTCCATTCATCCTGGTGCCACGAAGATGTATCAAGACATGAAGAAAGATTACTGTGGCCGGGTATGAAGCGTGATGTGGTGGAGTATGTTAGTAAATGCCTTACTTGTTTGCAAGTGAAGGCCGAGCATCAAAAGCCATATGGAAAGATCCAACCATTGGATATACCGGAATAGCGCATCACCATGGATTCCATTACGAAGATACCGCGTACCCCGAAAGGGTATGATGCTATATGGGTGATTGTTGACCTATTGACGAAGATGCTCACTTCCTACCGATCCACGAGACATATTCATCTGAGAGGTTGGCTGATCTGTTCATCAAGGAAATTGTAACTCGTCATGGTGTGCCGGTGTCTATTGTGTCTGATCGTGACACCCGGTTTACATTTAAATTTTGGAAGAAATTCCACGACGCTATGGGGACGAGGTTACATATTAGCACGGCTTATCATCCCCAGATAGATGGTCAGTCCGAAAGGACCATTCAAACATTGGAGGACATGCTTCGGGCATGTGTTATCGATTTTGGAGGAAGTTGGGATGACCACTTACCGTTAGCCGAATTCTCATACAACAACAGTTATCATGCCATCATTGGTATGCCCCCTTATGAGATGCTATACGATAGGAGATGCAGAACACCCGTTTGTTGGGGTGATATTGGTCAGAAGGAGTTAGGGAGCGTCGAGGTGATCGAGGCTACGACTGAGAAGCTTGAAAGGATCAAAGCCTTCATGAAGGCAGCCAAGGATAGACAGAAGTCGTATGCTGATAAACGGCGCAGACCGATTGAGTTCCAAGTGGGTGACCGGGTTATGTTGAAGGCCTCACCTTGGAAGGGCATCATTCGTTTTCGAAAGCGGGGCAAGTTGAGCCCGAGGTACATAGGCCCTTTCCGAATCATTGCTCAAGTAGGAGAGGTGGCCTATAGATTGGAGTTACCGGATGAGTTAAGTGGAATTCATCCGACATTCCATGTATCTCACTTAAGGAAGTGCTTGGCAGATGAAGATATGATTGTTCCACTGGAAGATATCGAAGTAGACGAACGGCTCAATTATGTGGAGCAACCAGTGGCCATCATCGATCGAAAAGAGAAGAGGTTGAGGAATAAAGTGGTCCCACTTATGCGTGTACAGTGGAAGCACAGGATAGGATCCGAGTCTACGTGGGAGACTGAAGAAGAAATGAGGCAGCATTACCCACGTTTGTTCGAGGAATAACGGGTTTCGGGGACGAAACCTATTTAAGGGGGGTGGACTTGTAACACCCAGTTATTTATTTATTTTGAAGCCGACGAATGAAGAAAAAGAAATAAAGTCCAAAGTCGGGGGACCAAACCCACCAACGGGAGAAGGTTGGATGAGTGGGAGTATAAAAGGGGAAGGCATCCAACACCCTCCCCCACACTCATAATTTTCGGGTTAGAGAGAGAGAAGAGGAAGAAAAGTGGTCTCGAGCTTGGTTCGTATGAATTCGAGCGTGAAAATCGAAGTGTAGCGTGTTGATTCGAAACTCTTCTCGTTATGATCATTTGTGTGAGTTCTAGGACCCCTCTTTACATGTTTTCAAACGATTTTGGGCTGGAACACATAGAAAACCCGTTTTTGTATGTGTGTTTGACCCATTTGTATGTGTTTGCGTGTGATGCGTTTGGAGTTTGTTTCCGGGCTTGTGTGTGCTTGAATGGTGTTGTGGTATGCATTCCTAAGGTTTAGGATGGTTGATTTAGGCTTAGAATGGGTTTGGATGAGCTTGGAGGTCGAAAATGGCAGATTGGGTTCGGAATGAACTCCATTCTGCATCAGCTAGGACTAGGCGACCGAATGGAGGCCATACGGCCGATTGAGGTGCGATTGAGGTTCATTCGCACGATTGAGGATTCATTCGTACGATTGGGGGCCAGTCGCATGGGGAGTCATGCGACTGAGGGCCCAGTCGCATAGGTGCTCATTCGCATTAGTTTCATCCGCATGAGGTCCATTCGCATTAGCTCCATTCGCATATGACTCATCCGCATTGAGTCCATCCGCATGAGGTCATTCGCATGGGTGTTCATTCGCTTGGGTGTTCATCCGCATGAGGTCCATTCGCACGACTGGGTGTTCATCCGCATAGGTGTTCATCCGCATTGGTCCATTCGCATGATGTTCAGTCGCATGGAGGCCATGCGACTGAAGGGTGTCCATACGCCCAAGTAGGGCTGTTGTATCCGGGGAAATGTGTAGTTTAATTACGGACTTTCGGGGGAAAGTGCAGGTGTAAGTTTGACATGGAAATTCCCGTAAGTTCATGTAAGATGACTGTTGAGACCTTAGAGGGTATGTTGGGCATGATGATGATGATGTTGCATATTTATGCATGATGTATGTTATGTATGTATGATGTTGCCCTGTATGATGATGATGACTGTGTATGTTGATGTTCCTGATTATGATGAATGTTTATCTTTCCTGTGGCTTTACGTGTTATGTTAATGAATGAACGAAAAGTATTATGTAACGTAAAATGGAAGATAATGAAAAGAGGAACATGATGAATGCATGCATTAATGAATGATGTATGTAACTAAAGTCTTGCAACCATTGGATATCGGGACACGCCAATTATAAGGTGTTAGCCCAACGGTTTGTGGGTTCGCTACCCTGGGAGGATGCACATCGGGATCTTTCTTAATGATTGACCATTTGTATAGAACCTCTACCGCTTACCCCGGTACTGCGGCACCATGTATAGCTGTCTATTTATAGACTTCGACCCAGTAGCCATATAGTTTGGGGTGTAGCACATGGTATTGGTACGGAAGATATCAAAAGTGACAGAAAGAACGAATAACGAAGATAATAATGAGATTATCTATGTATACGTATGATGTGTGATAATGCAAAAGTAACGAACGGTTTTTAATGAAAGTAAAGTATGCTTTATTATAAAACTAGAACTCACTCAGCAACGCTGACTTTTTTTATGTGTTTCCAGTTGGCAGGTAATGTTGCTGAGGATGGCACTGCGAGGCTACTCGTCTCTTTTGGGTGGCATCCATTTATAATGCTTTTGTGATGTAATGCAAACTTGGATTTGTAATTGGATAATGATGTATTATTTGGCAAAAGCTATTATATTGAAATGGAAGAAAGTTTTAAATGTTTCCGCTGCGATGCTTTATGAAATACAAATGTAATTATATGTTTTATGTGCCATGAGGATCTAACTGTAAGCGTCCCGGTAACGGGGCCTTACATAAGCACCAAACTAGACTGTATTGGATTCCGGTTCCTAGTCAAACGGTCGAACCGGCTGGTCTGGTTTTCAAAATAATGGTTTAAAGTTACGATAATGGAGCTTTCCTAGGATAAATTGCTTTCTTATATTTGTTGTTGTTGATGTTGTTGTTTGTTGTTGTTGTTGTTGATGTTGTTTTTGTTGTTGTGTTGTTGTTGTTGTTGTTGTTGTTGTTGTTGTTGTTGTTGTTGTTGTTGTTGTTGTGTTGTTGTTGTTGTTGTTGTTGTTGTT